>JASANG010000699.1:0-193422 GCA_030248215.1 Enoplolaimus lenunculus | reverse complement strand
TGTGGTTCATGGGATCTTCGAATATTTTGACATTGATGAAAAGATTGCTAAGGCCCTGCATGACCTTGGGCAGAAGCTCAAACCAGAGTTCATTCCGGACATTTGTCTTTGTTGGCCTACACTTTTTCTGGAGGTGTTACTAGGAAAAGGGAAGGCTACAATTGCCGCTCGCTTGAAAAACCAGTTAAGATTATGGCTGGCCTGGTTTAGCTTCGTATTTGGAATTCTTGGTCTCGGTTTTCGGAAACCCCTGCGTCGACCTTGACCCAACGACCTGTTTTTTATCGTAGTGCGGCTAACTAACCGCCAAGTTCGAGCCTAGCGTCCCAAAGTCGTGAATGAGATTTTTACCACGGTTGATCCCACGCAGCCGATGACTTTCAATAATTTCGCTCACCGTGTTTTAGCGGAACCAACCGGCCAGGTTGAGTACGAAGAAGACGATCTCACCGAAGGCTACGTTGTTTAATTTTTCGCTAATTCGATTGGAGGATTTTGATAGTATATGTCCTTCGGCTGTGTTAGGACTGCGCACTTCCAGAAAAAATCTCCACCAGATTCATTATTCTTAACGGTGTCGGCCTACAGTAATGAATTTAGTAACTTGAAATTATAGGCCGATTAGCTCGATTAGTGCATCTAAATTGCGAGTGCCTAAATTTTTAGCGGCGAATAGTGGCTCAGGCCACCGTTCTTACAAAAAGGACAATTAAAGCCAGTTTGTCCGGTTAAACGTAGGCCTTCGTCAGGTATTTTGTCGTGCGTCTAAATACTGGAACTTGACAATGACGCTTGTCCCAACCATGGGACCCGCGCTGGAGTATTTGATAACTTTGCTGAGAAGCGTGATCGACCAACAGTACCTGCCGGCTTTAACGGCTCCATTAGTTTCTGAGGAAACCCAGACTTTGAGTGAGGAACCAATTGCCGATCAGACCGCGGACATACAGGAACCGCCTGCGGTCGCGAGCAGTAATGTGAAAAAGGAGGTCGAAGAGTCCAGTCGTCGAGCAAAATTTATCCAATTGTTTTTTGTAGCTTGGCGTTCGATTTACGCTTTCCCTGTTTTGTGGGCTGTCTGAAAGCAAAGAGAACTTCGATTAATACCCTGGACTGTACCATTGAACGTGACAGAGCATGCTGATTGGCTTAATGCTAGTCAGCAGCAAGTCTTTGAAGCATTTATCCGAGGTACCAAATTGATCCTCTGTTGTAAAGGCTCCTCCGGGTACGGGAAAGACTAGCTCATTGGCACGATTTATGTCGGCATTAGCTTTGACTAATCCTGAAAAGCGATTCTTATGCGTCACGAGTACCAACGCCGCCGCGAACATATTGGCTTCCAAAGTTGCGCAGAACATTCAGTTGTTTGGAAAAAACATGGTGAACCCAGCTACCGTATTGTTGCGCTATCTGCGGCGCGGTTATGATCTTGGACTTATTGACCCGATTCTACAACCGTGTTGTGCCACTCGGCAGGATCTGAAAGGCAGTGGTTTGCATCCATTGCGTGAAGTCCAGTCGGCTGCTGAACTGCGACGGTACAGTATAGTTGTCTGTACCATGGATTTAGCTATCATGGATCTTGTGAACAACCTTAGTGCCTTTCATCATCAGCAAGGTGCTGACAACTATGGTCATGGTGTTTTTGACGTCGTAGTCATTGACGAAGCTGCGTCCGTTGACTTGCCGAGGATGTCGGTTATCCTTCCGCTGGCGGCCTCTGGCCAACTCATCCTGATGGGTGATGTACACCAGCTACCTGCTTATATAACAAATAGGGTTCTCTGGCAATTCGGGGCTGAAGAGTCCGGAATGGAGCTACTGCTGACTTTAGCTCAAATAAATCCTGAGATCGCAGTGATTCAGCTCCACGAAAACTATCGTTCTGTTGATGAGTTATTGTTGCCTTCGAATCGAATCGTGTATTTTAACACACCATTGCTTTCGGCCAATAACGATTACCTACGTTCTACGCCATGGCCAGGGGGGGACATCATCCCATTTGGGAAACCAACTGTTTTTTACCACATCGAAGGGGACCAAACCTATCATGGGATCAGTCTATACAACAGTCATGAAATAATGGCTGTGGATTTTATGGTGAAACAACTGATTGGCCCGGGTGAGGTTGCTCCTTCTGATATTGGGATTAATGCCGCCTATGCCGTGCAAACAGATCTTCTTAAACGATTGATTGACACGGAATACCCTGATATAAAAATCGGTTGTGCAAACGTTTGGCAAGGGGATGAGCGGGACTATATGATCATCTCGTTAGTTAGGTCGCTACCAGCGCTTGACGCTTGTGGGCAGCCCCACCCTATGGGATTCCTAGCCGAGTACCGCAGAGTAAATGTAAGTATTACTCGGGCGCGTAAGATGAATCTGTTTGTGTGTAACGCTTTACACTTTCTTGATCAGCCCCTACTGCGCGAAGCAATTCGCGAATGCTGTGAGTCGAAAGCCTGGATTGAACCCATGGCGCCCGCAGTAAAGCAGTTCATACACCTGCGTACCTGTCTTGCCCATCCGTTACCAGATTCTAATTAAGCTTATCGCCACCTAACTCACGAAAACTAATAATAGTAATAATTATCAACAATATCTTTATTGTCCTGAACGTAATTGCTGCCATAACAACATCAGGCCGAAATCAAACGTTTGTACGATAGTTCCGTGGGTGCCTTGTAACTGGCTCGTGCCTTTGAAGAAAGAGTTTATATGCCTGAAATTACTGGTGAGTTGTGAAATTTGATTTATAACGATGCTTATTGTTCCTTTCTGTGGTGAAGCGCATGTGTTTTCGAATTTTTATGCTGCGAAATTTAAGGTAAATGATCAAGAATATACTTCAGTCGAACAATATTACCAATCGAAAAAAGCGAAATATTTTGGCCGAATAGGTTTAGAGAAATTAATCTTGCAGACTGATGATCCTAGCACAATTAAACACATGATGACTAGAGAGGAAAAATTAATGCAGAAAGACTTTATTGGACAGCGACTAATAAAAGGTTGGCAAAAAGATAGGGTAAAAATATTAGAACAGGGAGTTAAAGCAAAATTTTTGCAAAATCCAAAATTAGCTGCGGCACTAATACATTCTGATCCATGTTTATTGGTAGAAGCAAATAAATATGACCGATTTTGGGGAATAGGTGTGGCGCAATCGGACCGGGCATTTTTGCTTCCCCGTAGTTGGCGAGGTAGAAACGAAATGGGCCGCTTGCTAATGCGCGTGCGTAGCCAACTTAAGAGAACAATGCAAATTGAGCGTGGCATTCCCGCGAGGATTACTGCTAATTATTTAAATCCAGAACTATTTCAGATTACGTACATTGATGTTCAGTGAGTAAAAATTTATTTCATCGAAAACTGCACCTCCTGATTACGGAGATCCTAGAGTGTTATCTGCCAACTCGGCATGATCTTGCCAACTGTGGCAATTACATGCACTAATCTAGTCATTATTACACAGTTTGTTGTATGTTTCTTTATAGAGACAAGCATTTTCACTATCGGGTATCATCTATTAAGCGCGCGTTACAATAATTTTTCAGATGAAACATTGGAATTTTAAATTGTTTTGACTCCACTTAATATTTGAAGCAACCTAAAGCACCAGGTGCCTGAAATCGTACCGGGTAATAGGCCCTCATCAGCTATATACTCAACCTAACCAATAACTAAATGTCTGAATCAAAAAAATATATACATATACATACATACACACATACATACATACACACATACATGTCAACAGAAATCAAATAAGCTCCTTACTTACGGTAATTAGCTAAATGAAGTATTTCGATTACTCCAAAATTCGCCAGTTTCCTTTATAACCATAGCAGCACCGGATATCCACCCTCAGTTAATATCCATTTGATTTCAGCTACAAACTACCGCACTCCCACAAAAGCTGCTCATTGCACCCATTTTTCTAAGCTCATGCTCTAAGCTCTGAGAACACTTGCACCCGCCACGCGGCTGTGAAACAATTTTGCACCCGCACAAATAGAAAAAAACTATGATGCAGTAGAATTCAATAAACCCACTTCAAGAAAAATTTTTTGTTACTAGGACCGCTTGCGCTAAGGGTAAATATCATCCAATCAACTGTACCTAGTGTCAGAAAATTTGCGGCGTATTATAAGAACAGTAATTTAGAACTCCATAAAAAAATTTAATTATTAATTAGAATGTACACTCCAGAGGGTTAAATTAGAACATCGGATTTAATTACCGCAAACAAAGTGAAAATTTTCGTCAAGACGACGCTACCGAATTATCTAACGTATCCACAAGACTCATTGTATCTCTGCCCACGCGCATCGTAGTAAAAAATTATTTAATGCTTCCAAGATAGATAAAGCGCACCTGCTACGCGGAAACGAACTATTAACAAGCTAAATCGCAGTCAAAACAACAAAAAATAGATTTGATGAGCCAAAAATTACATACGTACGCTATTAGTTGTGTAGCCCGGCGAAGAAATATAATAGCGAAGTTTGCAAACCAGGGTTCACTCGGCACAATTGTAAAACGCAAAACGGAACAAGCACATAAAGCCATTCAATGCTAATATTAAATGTTCAAATCAAATATTTCGACAAAATTTATAATGCAATTTATACACCAACTTCAAATTTTTTTCTCTTCGTATATACCTAATTGATATTCAGGCGTGGGGGGGGCAATCGCTATAGCAATCGTTATAAATTGACGGATGCTGCTTAATACTACTAGTTTTTCTTTAACATCAGCAAGCAAACATGTGTATATGATACGTGTACGTCAATGTAACTATGACATAGCTAGGTATTTTGGATAACATGGCGGTTGCCGATTGCATGTTAAATGCACAAAAAGCACAGTTCGCATGCGTTAAACGTATTGCTAAAGCGGATTGTATTGAAAAGACGCAAAAATTTCTACTCATTTGTTTATGTCCTATGTATAAAGTAGCCCTCATAGCTGAATCCTATCTCTGGTAAGTATATGCACTATTTTTAGAAAGCATATAGCACTAAACGTTAACGTCGTAGTTAACATACCAAAATCTCCCGAGCTTGCCTATTGTATGGCGGGACGTTCTATAATTTGTCCCATTTGTTTCAAAGATTTTAAACCCAGGTCATTCGTGGAGCATTATAAAATGCACGGTAAACTAAGCACAAAGGCAGTTAAACGTCCCGTTGCAGGCTGTACCAATAAGTATCACAGCAAGTTGAGTTATAGATCATATTTTTTAACAAAACACATGACAGATAACGCCAACAGCTCAATTAGCCTATCCCCCATCAGAATATTGTTGAACAGCCCTTAAGTAATGCAGGAAATGGCAATTGTGTGCGCAGCATGGACATGTTTGACGCGTAAAATTGCGTCGAAGATGAAACAGTGCCAAGTATTTCTGCCTGTACTGGCAGTACTTTGCCAATTGACTCTGTCTTAGAGTAAGTAGCTAGTACAGTGCTGGTAAATTTGAGAGCCAATCCTAGAGTGACAGTGTCTGCTGTGCAGGCTTTTGGCCAAATCGTGAACAATGTTGCTTCAATAATAGTCGAAAACCTTAGTGAATCCGCTGAACAAATTTTTCGGGAGAATAATATTACAATACCATTAGAATTTTTGAAGAAGATGAAACTTTTGAAACATCCCATGAAATGTTTCGAATCGATATACGCGCAGGAACAGTTGTTGCGCTCACTACCGGGTGTTATTACTCCTGACACTATTTCACTCGGAAAGCGGTACGAAAACAAACGGTTAGCTGATGGTTCGGTTGTACATGATGCGATAGATGACACGTTTCAGTATGTGTCTATCGGTTTGTGTCTGCAATCATTATTAGCAAAAACAAGTTTGTCGAAACACTTGATTTGCGAAACCACCTCCTCTCACAATGAAAATAAATCGTTCTGTGAATCTGACCGGATGAGGTACGCGAATTAAGTGTGAGCTCTCTGATTCCTAGTTTTGAATGTGAGGTTGTATTAACTTGAATGTATGACTGCTTGGGTGCGTGTGCGTGCATATGAGGGTTTGTGTGTTGCGCGTGAATATGCATGTGAATTTCGAGTATGTGTTTGTATGTGGTTGCGTACGTTTTATAGTAGTATGTGTACGTGTTTGTGAGTAAATTTCACGTAATATCCGACAAATTTGCGATATTTTTTGCTTGATAATACAACTGACCCTTAACCGTTAAGGACACGTGTCAAAAATACAGACCCCTTTTTGCGTTTTTAAAATTTTTATATTTAAATGTTAAAATAGCGTTATGATAAATGCTTAAAATTGTCTAATAGTATTTTCATGCTTTAACAATACATGTTTTAGATTTTTTCTCACAAAAAACGTTTCAAAGTGCTGCTTGAAATGCTAAAAGCGTTTAAAATAGCGGTTTACTGTTGACACGATTCTATATTTTCAGAGAATGTTGCGCTCGCACCATTTAGCAGAAAACCGTTATCATCAGTTTGTATTAAGACGACTTGGAAGTCAGTAATCCATTGGCCTCAGCAGCTGGACTATCCAAGCTAGGTGTTTTTTACTGGAAGATTCTGTAACATGATATTGCAAGGGTCGCCGCAGTTTACTCTGCTGGCAATAAAGCTAACAAATCGCCGCACGTAAGGTGCCGGCAAGGCCTATTCTCGGATGCGTACGTCTACCTATAGCAGTTAGCACGCCGCAAAGGTGCAGGCGTAAGTTTACCAAGACGCCGCTGTTTAGCTGGCGTAAATTAAAGTCAACGCCGCCGATGGCTGGCGTAATTAATGTTCAACGCCGCTCTAAGCTGGCGTAGACCTAGGCTGGGTGTTAGCGCCGGCAGAAGCCAGACGCAAAACAAACTAAATAAAACGCAATGAAATTGACTCTGCTAAAGCACCAGTTTATTGCCGAAGAAAAATCATAACTGAGTAGTCAAAATCAATTGCACGCTGTTTTTATATAGGAAATATGCTGAAAAGCTATTGACATTTTACATTATTATAATGCCAGCACTAAAGCAAAATGCTTTTGCAAATATATGCAGACAAAACAAAAGTCGATTGAAAGAATGCGCAAACAGCATATAGGTTAAAATTAAGGATTGGGGGGTTTTCCCTGAACCTAAAATAGGTTTAAAACTTGAATAAATTTAGACAAATACTTGAAAATAAACTTTGTTCTCAAACACCTAATTTTCCTATTTCACCGTATGTTACAATTCTCAACATTCCAGATTATCTCTCTGTCGGCATGTCAGGGATACATTTGGCTCTGATTGGGTATACAAACGATTTTAAATTTTATTGCTATGATGTCGCTCTCGATAAAATTTGCGAAGAACTTTGCGATTTATATCATAATAGTCTTACAGTGAATCAAATTGCATAAAAAGTAATATTGGGATTTGTGTGCGGAGACAATTTAGCGCGACATACTTTATTTGGAATGACAGAAAGTTTTCGCGCTAAGAAATTCTGCGAGTTTTGTTTGGCTGATATTTCTGATATTCAAACTCAATTCACGGCTAATCAGTTTCAACCTAGAAGTCAGGTACATTACCGAAAGGTATTCTCTTCATTGAATCGAGCTACAAACGCAGCGTCTGTTAAACAAATAGTTCAACGATGGGGATTTAAGGTGCGTCAGCCATATCTTTCTATTTTGTTAAGCCCTATGCCGTAATATTTCGTTCTGTTTAACTGAAGTAAATTTTCAGATTTGACAAGATAATATAACATTAGGATTGAAGTTCTGAAAATGAATGTAAATTTTGAACAGTCAAGTTTTCGGCAGGAAAGCGCTTAATTATCACAATTCAGACGAGTTTGTACTCAATTGTGTAAGTATATTTTGTATTTATTGCACGTGCACAGGTTGAAATTAGTTGTTCCACTGCAAAAACATCTTTAATTATTTTTAGAACGCTTGCGCTCTGGCCAACGTTCCAGGTTGGAATATTGCCGAAAATATGACGCCAGATTTGTTTCATGATATGTTAGAAGGAATAGCAGCTTTCGAAATAAAATTGATATTGCGCGGACTCATTTACGAAGAACAGCATCTCACATTGGCTCTGTTGAATGACAGAATAGCGTCGTTTCCATACGGACGAACCGATAAGAAAAATCGACCTGCGCTAGTAAGCGATATTTCTACTAATAGACAAACAGGAATTCAAATGTTTTGTCTTGTCAGATTACTGCCCATTATCATTGGTGATATGATTGGTGGCTCTAGCAAGCACTGGAGGTTTTTGCTTGACTTAAGAACATTATTTGATTTGCTATTTGCACCATTTTTTACCAGCGAATTATTGCAAGATCTTGAAACTGTTGTTGAGCGGCATCTACGCCGTTTTAAAATTTTGTTTCGTGATTACGACTTACTTACAAAACATCACTTTTTGGTCCATTACGCGGCATGTATAAAAAAGACCGGGTCAGCAAGTAAGTCAATGACAGCTAATCAAGAAATGAAAATGTCTTGGTTTAAGCAGTTAGCTGGTGTTGTTAAATACCGAAAAATCTGCCGAAAACTTTAGCCAATCCTTACTGATGTCTGATGTTATCGCAAACACGCTTGACGCTACATTAGAAAATTCTTGCATCGTGACTGAGCAAATTTCTCTTTCCTCATCAGTTGTATACAAAGTAAACGATATACTTCTAATCGCTGGAAACATTTACCCAGAATTTTTTGAAATTCGGTTTATGGCTTCAAATGATTTTAAATTAATGGAGCATGTATGCTTTGTGGGTATTAAGCTAGAAACCGTTGGCTTCAATAATCATCTGCACGCCTTTGAAGTTCAGCGAACAAGTAACTGGAGCGTGGTGAAATATTCACAGTTTTTAGATTGTTATCCGCTGGATTTATATAAAAAATTCGAAAGTTATATTGTTTGCCCGCGCTATAAGCTCCCTGCTTCAGTTATTCATTAAAATACTGAATAATGGATAATTATCACGGTATCCAGCAACGCATTGTTATAAAACGTGATGAAATTTTAATCAAACGCAAAGTAACTTTGGCAAATCATACACCTAGTAGACAAGAATTGACTGCCATCGCAGCTCAATTGCTACGAACCTTTTACAGTATAGACGATTGCGACGACTGTGTCCGTATCACAATGGGCGACGAAGACTTTTTTGACGGCGATTGCATACCAGATACTGATGCTTGTATTCATGTGGAATATTACACAGTAAGTTCAACTATATAAGTAATCACTGGTAACTTTTCGTTTACGTCTTTGGCAGCTAAATTTTTTAAGTTTCATCTGCTTAATAGCTTCGAGCTATGACTCAAACGCCGAGATCCAGATAGCAGACGATTGCCATAATCAGTTCGACTATTGTAGATTCTTTATGTCGCGATAGCACACCGTTGATCATAGTTTGTTCAATGGGGAAAACATACTTACTTAGTTCTAGTGATTCTAAGAGACTATGCTAAAATTTACTATACAATGATGCCCGATTTGAACTATTTTTATTTTAGCGCAATGATCACAACGACGATCAGTTTTCAAACAGAAGTGAGTTGAACAATCCGACCAACAGCGTCAATGGAGAAACCAATCAATTACATGATCACGATATGCCACTAACGAAATCATCTAATCGTACAGTCAATGATTCAAACTCAGGTAACTACGCTTTGCGGTTATCCTTTAATGGAAGATACAATTTTAACACTTCGGAGGTACGTTTTGATCGTTGTCACGAAATAAAATATTGCGCCATCATAAATACACCGCTATATCGTGGTAGCCACAAAAGTTCGGATTCAGATTGGACAGGAAATGAATATTTAACCCATTCTCACATTGAGTTGCCTGTAGGCAACTCAGCGCAGTGTATATACGTTAAATAGTATATATCGCACCGTGTTTAACAATTGCAACACGTATACATACTACTAAATCCCCACAAGACGTGAGAGCCCCCTCGGGCTCGAGCGTCAAGCTCCTATAGCTGGTGGTGATGGTATACGCCTCCCACTCCAGTCACCGGAGTTCGAATCCTAGCATAAAAGTAGGGCTCAGGGGAAATAGAAAATATTCATGTGAGAAAGGGTTAAAGTCGGATTGGGATTCGAGATTGAAATATCTGAATCCAGCAAGGTTTGGAGCCACGTTTTCAAAATTGAGTTAGAACATACTGAATTACTTTTGAAAATTTTCAACACTTGCAGTTCTGAATCTGTTTCTATGTGTCAATGAATTTTGGTTCTTACATTCAAAATTTTCATGAGCACATGTTTTTATTGCCTGCATGCGATCATATTTGCAGAAGCCAGCAAGTCAAACGGCAAGTTTTAAATTCATGCACTATTTTTTTCAAATGAATAGATTAATGGGTTCGGAAAACGTCATATGGTGGGCTCCATAGTCACGCTGCTTTAAATAAAAATTGACTGCTAAGTCGTATTTTTAGATCTAGTCTTAGTTGTTTATAATTTCGTAACCAATATCTAATTTTTGCTGATACGAACTTTCAGACGTTTGCAAATACTAACTGTATAACGCCGGAAGCCGTGAGAATTGATATTGCCAACGAATTGGAACTTAGCACAGACGGCGGTAAATTTGTTAGAGCGGAGCGTAAGCTACTGAAACTTTCGGTGGAATGGCTAATGGCAAACTGTGTCAAGTTAGTTCACCAGATATTATAGATGCATTTTTTAATAATACCATCAAACCACCATAGTACCGGATGTTAATAAATTGTTACTTAAATTAAAGATGTAATGTTCTCTTCGTACTGTTTGTATTTTTGCTATTTTATGTTTAGAGTCGGCCAAATCCTTTGACGTTTTCAGGAATAATTTATATCTTACAATGTAAATTATTTATAGGACAGGGTGGCCCAGCCATGATGAATTGGCCAGGATGGCATCATCTATCCTAACTTGGTTTCCGGTTTTGCGAGATACCAACTCTGAATTCGGGTTGGGCTGGGTATGTTAGCACAAGCGGCAATCTGACTGTATTATTAACTGTATCTTATGGCAGGTATCATTTACTTTCTCATGGGTACGGTTGCACAACATACATTTGCATAGTGTTCTTAATCTATTGAAATAGTTAAAAATAAATGCAACGCAGCCAGGAGCGCAACCGGATCTGTTACAATGCATGGGGAAAAGATCTACATGTTAGTAGCACATATTTCCTAACAGAATTCTCTTAATCCTGCCGAAATTTTTGGACCATTGATGCAAAAATCTCGGCCGCTGGAGCGAAGTTTTCTCGTTTCTTCCATGTAGTTGCGGAAAATTATAGGAGAAACAGCCTCGTTTATTTGCAAAACTTTGCACCTTTTTAAACACTGTATTTTAGGAACATATTTTCAATCCGTCGAATGCGCAAGGTCGCCTCCACGCGTCGTTAGAAACAAACATTACAATAATCGCAACGTGTACGATTATTTGAGGAAAAGCAAAAAATACAGGGAAAACATTCAAAATCAAAACGGCAGTAACAAAATATCCGCAATCAGATCTGAGAAGTTTGACAGAAACGAACAGCTATGCATGCAGTTGAGAATGATGAGTGCAGACACAGCACGTGGCCAACATGCAATTATCGAGCTTATGAGTGAAACGCGGCCAGCCCGAGTAGATTGGATCATTACAAACCATCCTCATGCTGGTCAGATTTTAACAAAATGGCCGCGATTAAAAGATTTTTCAGCTGAAACGGTACTTTTTTTAATTTAGCAATCAATCATATTATTAACAGTTTCCTGCATGTCGCATACAATATGAGCAAAAATTGAATACGGGCTCAAGGGGTTAGCCCATATATAACTGAATGTGGATGCAAAACGTCTGAACGCAAGAGAGGGTTATTAATGTAAATTGAAATTATAAGCGAAAAAGTTATTTCTCACGAGTCTGTCATAGTTTCTAAGTGTAGTTTAAAACCGATCATTATATGTGTTGCATTGATAATTAAATTTATACTTTTTAGCTTGTGGGTGACGTAAAATGTCGTTGGCAATTGGAAGGTCATTCTAACGATGTTTCATTCAGTGACAGTTTTGCTAGCTACGCGATACATATCTATAAAGAAGCTTTAGCGAAAACCAAATTTCAAAGCCGAAACGAGCCAAGAGCTACAGGGATGCGCCAAATGCTTGATGAGCTTGATATTTTTGTTGATGATGACACAGAAAATTTTGAACAGGGTATGTCACAAATTTAAAACCACGTTCACGTTTTGGTACTGCTTAATTTATATATAGTGCAGTAGTTGTGATATCCGAATTATAATAAATGGCATGGCTTCGACTTTGCGTCTGATACCAAAATTGTTAAATTAAATTCACAAAGGGTTAAACATGTCAAGATCATTGCTGAATACCAAAAAATATACTTTTGTACTTAGCACTGTAATATATCACGACATTTTAAATGAAATCGCAGTTGCCAGTGTAATTTTACTACCGTATATTTTGCAACAGAAGACTAGCAAACGACCTGCTAACGCGGTTGATCAAATATTTATTTTTCGTGAGGTATGTAAGTTTTTAGCAATTAATTTTTGCACCTGGTGACACCAAGAGCAATACAAGAGCAGGCTAATACCATGCTTATTATATTTGCTGAATAAACTTAAAGACCTCAAACCTTAAATTTTATACGTAAAATAATGTTTTTAGATCACGCAATATATCAATAATGTTCAAATTGTGTTAAAACATGTGGATTATTTCAGGGTAGCGAACGCAGCTTAGCCGAGGAAATTAACAAACGTGGTTCTGGTTTGCAACCGTACTTGCTGATTTTCACGTCAAACGGATGTGTTAGTTCCATAATAAGCGAAATTTTCCTAATCGTTGACAGCACGCCAATGAAGCTGATGGATACAAGGAACCTTATTGCAGCCGTGGACGTGCTTTATTCATTATTTTGGGCTTGGGACTTAAAGTATCCAACGGAGGCGAGTTTTTCTTCAACTTCGTTAGTTTGGTAAAAAGCAATCGTGGTGTTCAATGCCCGTTCGGTTCGTTGCACGCACAATCGCATTGCACAAAAAATTGATTTAGAGTCTTCCATTGAATCAGAAATTAACCTGGGAAATAGCTGTTCCGATGTCGAAAACGATGTATAAGCCATATACGCTATAATTAAGCCAAAATGCTTGGATTGGAGGGGTTTTATTACTTCTGTGGTCACATTTTTATCGGAGAACTTGTAACCAAACTTTGATGCAACATAGCTGAGTTGCGCCAGACTGATCGGTTTAGAAATACTCGACATGTTTCATATAATTTGAACTGATTCAAGTTGCACAAATAGCAAAAATATCTGTTAGCCTTTATTTAATGTTGGTTGCGTTTGTTTTGATGATTCCGTATTAGAACAAGTTTTCTTTAGTTACTGTGTGTTATATTTGATTACTTTTGCAGCACATTTTGAGATTTGATGTTTGTTTCAATTTTGTCGCATTGTGTTAATTATTTACCGAAGTTACATTTGCACATTTGTATTTGATCTCTGAGTATATAAGGGTTAAAACTTATTACTGAAAACATTTCCGTTTTTGTATTTTTCTACTTCTACCTGCACCGCTGAACGAAACTTAACAGCTTTTTAGTATGGTTAAATTTCAACTAAAGTTGTATTACAATGTCGCTCTAATATAAGCAGACCGTTGAGAAAGAATATTTGCAATTCGCAAAAAACGCGTACACGAAATAATTTTGTTTAGTTTTTTTAACTGTAACAGATTCGTGGACAGTTAATTAAAGTTTTAACAGCAAATTATTGTGTAGAATTTTTAAAATTAGTATTATCACATTTTGAGTTGACTTGACAGCAACGTTATATATTTAATTATTTATTAAATTCTTTGCCATTTGCTATTCGTTAGAGCAGATATATCATTCCATAGCACGCAGTAAGCAGTTTTAGGTACACTGGTAGGTAATGGGCGTGAAAATCATCATGGGGGAAAAGAAAACACGGTTGCAAAGTTGGATTAACAAAACTTAATTTCTTAAGCTTTATTTTAGTTTTGCTTAAACCTGTGGCTTAAGCTAACAATAAGTTTAACCTAAACTAACATTCTCGTTCGAAAACCTGCAAATATGTTAGTTTAAATTAAACTTAAAATTCTAGATTAGTTAGTCCGTCCAGCCATTCAAGTTTTTCTTAAACTAAAAATTAAGTAAAGTTAAACTAGAATTTATGTTTAAGTTTTTAGAGTGTAGGATTAAACCTGTGACAAAAAACTTTTCGAATCTCTGAAATTTTATAAATCTTTTGGAAATATTCCGCATACATCGCACGTTTTAAGTTCATTTTAAAAGTAAACAGTTGTAGAACGGTTTTGCGTTATTCCGAGATCATTCGTTTACTGCGGTGAGCCAAACAGAGAAATAAAATGGGTCAAAATGCTTTACCCGGCCCACGTTTTGCCCGCAGAAATTTTATTTCTTTACCCGGGGGTATACCTGCAAAAAACTACTTTACCCTCGATCCACTTTTACCCACCTTTTTTTGTTTTTGCGGTCAATAAAGGGGCCGTAACAGTAATCAAATTCCTAAGCTTCAGCGTAAGGCTAAGGCCTAGGAGTAAGAGTGAGCTTGTATACCTAAGCTTAAAGCTAAGCCTAAGCAAAAAAATAGTCCAAAGACTAAGCTTACTCTATTGCAGTCCCGCAGAAAAACGTTCTGCCCCTCCGCTGATCTCTACATGAGCCGTTTTGTTCAGAAAAACTGTGAGCGTAATCTTAGAAATGTGCAATTTAGCGTCATAAATATTAAAACCTTTCCGACGAAATCAACGCCGCTTTCAACAGAATGGTAATATTTTCCAAAAAAAACAGTAAAAAGCGTTTAAAGTTCACCTCCTTCCTCACACACACCTGTGTGGTATGTAATCCAAATTTTAGATGAGTAAAGATTAACAATTTCTACTTTGGCATTAAACTTTTGTACCACCTGTATCCCAGCGTCAGAAATTCTTTTCCGACACACGTTTGCCCAAGGAAATCCCAAGCACCCACGGATGTTGCGCAACTGTGACGCCCAGTGTTCAGTAGAAGCTCTTTACAATCATCCAGTATTGTGAAGTATCGATTTTCAGTAGTAAGGCTGGTAGTGGAACGTTAAATACTAGTCTGAGTTTATCAGCAATCAATATCGTAAATAAGACTTAATTTTGGCTCTCACTATTATAAAATGAGTTCCCGGTTTTTAAGATTATGAAACATTTCGAACGAGAAAAGGCCAACAACTGTATCACAATTCCAATAAAAACGTTATACTATGGAATCGGTGTTTTTATCAGGTCATAGTTGTATAAATGTTCGTTAATAATGTTTTCAAGTATTCGTCTTGATACTTATGATTATGAGGGTTTTATTTCAGTATTTGCATTGTGAATATTCTTGCATAAATAAATAAATTTATTGCATAATTTTACTACAGACGAGGTTAAGTGAATGTTGTTTACAGCCTTTTCTGGTCTCTAAAGTTTGCATTTTTATTCGAGCAAAATGAATCTTTTAAGGGTTGTATATATGAAAATTACATATATTCATAGCTGTTGAGTTTCATTGGGTTCTGCTATTGGTTTGCCTTTTGTTCAGAAAATGGTTGAAAATTGAAAAAAATTTACGTGTGTCTTTCTCACGACAACTCGTTGTCATGTTTCGGTTTTACATGAACAAAAACCCAATTGCTCAAAAAATTGTCTAACCAACAATAAAAAAGACTCTCTTTCAACAGGCATTGTAGATAATGTAAGACTTTCAGTAATATCAAATCGTTTTGTTTGTCCATCGCGAAATTAATAACTTTACTGTCAATTATTGAATTTTTCTGTTCACACGGAACGTTTTTATTTAATACGGCTATATGACGTTTTAAATTTTCAGTTTTCGCTTAGTAATTGAACGGTATAAGTTATTTCCAATATGTCATGAAAAATTTGAATATTACAAAAATTTCATTCCTCAGTTTTATCTTGTAGCGCATGATAGGCATGAGTGACCAAAAATTTGTTAAGGCATAAACGACCCAAAGTAACATTGGCCGTGTAAACTAAAATGTTTGAGTGAAAACCGTGAGCAGACTAACTGCCATAGCAGAATTAGCGTTAAAAGTGTCCCGTATACAATGTGGCACGGGCATAAATTCATGTTTGTGCAATGTTTGGGCCAATGTAAACAACAAGGGCGGAACAGTATTACCATAAGCATTAGCATAAGCCTAAGCCTAAACCTAAGTCTAAGCGTAAGCATGAGCATACTCCTAAGCCTAAGTCTAAGCCTAAGCCTAAACCAAGCAAAAAATTAGTCTAACGCTTTGTACAATGTTTGTATGGAACGTCTAAAGCCGAGTTACATCAATAGTTGCAGTAGTTTCACGTGAGTTTGACAACGTAACACTTAAATAAAGAAATTAACAGTTACTTTGAAAAAAATTCGACGTTTTCCCCCTTTTATTTCAACTTTTCACTTTTTTGTTTGGACACTGTTGCGCAAGGCTGTGCTGGAATTTTTAAAATTTAAATGTAACTAAAAATGCTTTATCTTTGATGAATTTTTATACTGTAGAAGTGACCGTAATTTTTGTACAACATACTGTATTGACCCGAATAAGAGGGGGAGGGGTAATAAGGGGGTCTCCATTTTGAGTCCTGACCAATAGGAATCTGTATCCCTAATAAGAGTCAGTAAGCGGATAGAGTCCCTAAACCCTAATTAGAGTCCATAAATGACAATTATTACATATTATAGCGCATAAATGACTGAAGGACCAAATAAAGTTGAGCTCGAAACTTAGAGCGTACTTAAGTTTTGAAAGTAACAGTCCAAAGTATAACCTTGCATTATCGCTAAAGCTTTTGATGCAAGGCAAAAAAAAGTTTATTCAACGGATAGTTGCAATACCGAATATATCAGTAACGAATGACGGCGGAGGGCGAGTTAAAATAAATAACAGTCCGTAACCGAATAACAAGGGGGCACCCTCTGGAGACGCCAATAAATATCAGCACCCTCCCCCTCTTATTCGGGTCACTACAGTAATAAGGAATATATAATTCATGAAAAAAAGTATAGTCGCTATATTACAAATCATTAAAATTGCGTTTGGCTTCTCGCTCGCTTCACTCACACCGGATTTTCTTCCACGATTATCTGTCGCTCCCCAGCGTATACGCTCAACCTCCTTGTTTTAGGATCAGTTGCTAAACTCCTGACTCAACCACGAGCCGTGTTTACTTTCGTTTAACGACTATTAATCAGGCATAAGTTTTCAAACAGTTGAATTATGGGAGTTGCCAGGATTTTGAAAAAAAAGCATAAATACGTTCTGTGAAGATTTCAAACACAAAGAGGGTTGGACCCCTGAAACCTTTCCTGGGACGCCATTAGGGTGAACAGACAAATATCAGCATTAAAAAGCACAGATCTTGATGTGTAAATGTAAAATATAGCAAATATAGATAAACTATACTGGTCACGCGGCTCTGCATGCTACCGCTAGAAACAATTTTACTTGTAACGCGGCACCTATGTTCTTATATAAGCGTAGTGCAAATTGTCTTCAAGATGTAAAAAGGTTTTGGATGACTTACAAGCGAGTTTGGCGCTTTTCTGGGGGAGTGGCAGAATTCTTATTGCCGCTCTGAGTTTTAGGCACCTGCTCCTTCTGGCTACGGGCCCGTTCTCCAAATCTTTGATATTGAATAGCGGCGCAAATACAGCTACATTTCATTAAATTTAGTACATCTTCCAGTACGGTTCATATATAATTGTTGTTCGAGAGTTAGAAAATGTATGTGGCCGAACGCTTGCTGTTGATAGATTCACAGGTCATACATCTCTAAAAAGTGTGAGAAAAGCACTTAGAAACGCAAGATGCACTACGTAAAGTGAAAAAAATACAATTTCTCGCTTCAAAACTCTTCTTTGTTTCTTTCTGCCAAAGAAATTGCGGGCGACAAGACGCGAGCAGTTAAACGAATGAAGTGTTACAAATTAAGTTTAGCTCTTTTTGTTACATTAAAATAAAATTTTCACACGTTTGAGTATAATTTTTTTAAACAGTTAACTTCAAATATGAAATGGGATAATGTCATTTATCACGCGTTTGGTTTCTGCGCACTTTAATTTGCCTAATTATTGTTAATTTACAGACCAGCATGTACCATTATTCGCTTGTTTCAAAACTATTACTCGTGAGATAGGTGTTGCGCATTCAGCTGAGAACACGACTCCAAGGTGTTTGAGAAGCTAAGAGCTTGTATAGTTACGTATCTGACAACTAATAAGTACGAAATATAGTTAAGCAGTTGAAGGTATATAATTAATATTAATGCGTTTTAGTACCTGGATTTTATTCGAGACGGCCAAAACCTTTTACTCCTGTTTGTTTAAGGTGACCACAAGTAAATTTAAGATATATATGATTAAAAGCGTTCCAGACATATAATATTTGATTTTGGAGGCAGACCACAGATTAAAGTGTACGTGTTGCGTGCATGACTCGTGTTAAATTTGTCCGATTATGTAACCTGAGTCGGGCTTACACTACCAGACCCGTAGTGAGCTCAACATGCTAGAGGGCAAAACCAATTTTGGAGAGGCACGCAGTTGATGACACAAGACTCGCAAACCGTGTAAAACATTTCTGGGGGAGCAAATTTTTAAGGGGGTGAATGCTGATCTCCCTGGCCACCTTCTGGCTATGGGACCGTAGACTTCGTATTCGACGATAGAAAAATAAAACAGGGTTTTAATAACAATGTAAACGTTGACACGGCCTAGTAGCCAAATGCAAATATTAGACGATAAATACACGGTGTATGCAAGTAAGACATTAACACCTGAAAAACAATTAAGCAATAGGGAACGATTGTCTTCAGCGGTTTTACTGGAATTTCTTGAATTTGTCGTTAATACAAATGAAAAATTTTGCCTGCGGTGCAATGTACTGACAACACCAATATATAGCAATAACGTGGTCGCACACCCTTATGGACGTCTTCATTGCAGTCAGTTTTGCTTGTCCCACACATTTCCAGGGGATAACTACCTACCACGTAAAACACACTAGAGGATTTATGAATAAGTTGGATGGTTACTTCTGTCGGTCCATGTAAATATCAGGGGCGGAACGTTTTTCTGTGGGACTGGAACAGAGTAAGCTGAAGCGTTAGACTAATTTTTTTGCTTGGGTTAGGCTTAGGCTTAGTCTTAGGCTTAGGAATATTCTCGTTCCTACGCTTAGGCTTAAGCTTAGGCTTAGGAACATGCTTATAACACTGTTCCACCCGTATTCGTTATATTGACCCTTCTGTCAAAGTGGTGATCCACTGAACATCGCACGTTCGGATTGGGTCGAGTGCTGATCCACTGAATATCGAGCGTTCGGATTGGCTCATTGTGTAGTATTGAAATCTAACTTGATCTAGACATCGAACCTTCCGTTATTGGGGCCTCGCAAGACTAACATTTTTTCCTGAATTTAATATCAAATCGCATTTGGTTTCTTGCTTTCTTCGCTCGCGAGGTTTTCTTGACTTTTCTTCTGTTGTGGCTCGATATGCCAAATGTATAGCTTTTACGTACAATCCCAATCAAATGAACTCCAACTAAGATTCTGCGGTAAAATTAATACCAAAATGTGTCTGCAGTCTTGCTCGCTGCGCTTGCGCGCATTTTCAAATAGTGTTCATGTCGAGCAAAGGTCAGTCCGTCTCGCATCACTATATATACGTATGAAAAACATTCAATTTGTCACAGAGTCGGTCAGTCAAACCTTAAAATACTTGGTTCCAGGCTTAAAACTCAAGGAATACGTTTTGGTGCCGATTTTAGACGAATTGTCTATACGTATGTTCCCCTCATCAGAAATGTTTGTATTTGCCCATGACAGTAAACCTGACGTATATTTTGTCCATGACTTGGACCGCCTTCCCCCGCTTTTTAAACCGATTATACTACTTTGTTTATATTTTTAACATCCTTAGCGAATTTTTTACGTTCATACAGCGAACACTGTGCTACTCAGCAAAAGAAAGCTGACGTAACTCAATTAAAGCACATTTCGTTGTAACAAATATTTAATTTCAACAGTTTAGTTCAGATATGTTTAATTTCTGTGCGGAAACAAGGTTTGGGCAGCATGTTACAGAGTTCTAAAAGCGTTTGTTTACATCTTTTCTATTTTCAATTCAGGTTTTTGGTAAATTCAAGGCCAGGAATATATCGAATTTCTCTCGTGCCCAACACTGGGTGATATTGAAAGTTAATTGTTTGAATTTATCACACAGTGTTGGTTGTGCCATAGTAGGAAGTATTATAGATTGCTAAACAATGTTTCAGTTTAGTTTTTCAGGATAGTTGCAGGATACAACCGGAGGTCTGCCTCCGGCTCCGGCAGAAAATTGGCCTTCGGCTCCGGTAGAATGTTTGCCGTAGGTTCCGGTAATTTCGATAGTAAAATTTTGCATAATTTTGCAAAATTTATCTGTTTAGCGCGTTTCGTTTTAGTTTTGTCACAATTTTCAAACAAGAATTTTCGAAATTTCGCAGAAAATTAGCGTAAAACCAAACTAACAACATATTGCAGATGTTGGATAAAATTAACGATCATTTCTAATCTCGCCTCACCTACGGCTCCGTCTCCGGATCCGATATTTTTTACCTCCGGTTGCACCTGATAGGTAGTGATGGCTTGCTATCACCTTAACGGAAGAAACAGATTTTAGGTTCTTTCCTTTTTTAACGAGGTGGTATGATCAGAAAAAAGTAATATTTTTTATAACTACATTAGCAAATTCATTACGTAACAGCGACAATGTGTTCCTGGAAAGTCTAACAAATTTATTGTTCTCAGCTTTTCTCTGTAATGAATTCCGCTTAAAAGTGTCCTGAGCGCTGATTTGCTATATTTTGTAATCATTGTTTGATTGAATATATCGCGATGGCTTTCAAGCTGTATATGGCCAATGTTACTTTAAGGGGCGTAACAGTAGATTAAGCGTATTGCTAAGCCCAATCCTAAGCCTAAGCCTAAGCAAAAATATAATCTAGAATCTAAATCTACTGTTTTATGGACCCACCAGAAACCGTGGACGCCCCTTAAAGTAACATTGGCCCTGTATGTGATCAGTTCACGGTAGCTAAGGTCGGAGGTAAATTTGAAACTTAGTTTTAGTTCGCGCTATACTCGCCGCATATTGCTTAATGATGTGCAATCATTTAGCAAAGAAACACATGCTATCCATTATAGCATTCAGACAGACACAATTTTCAGCTAACACCAAAAACTTGAGGCCAAGATTTAAAATAGCCGCCGCACATACCACAGCAAGCTTACTCATCGTTGTAATCTTAATCTCACAAAGCTAATTTTGGTTACTATGGTTCCCAGCTAAGCGGAAACTGTTTTATACCCAAATGTCGTATCGTATAGGTTTATAGGATAATATTCAAAGCGTCAAAACCTTTAGGAACAACGCGAATCTATCCCGAATTTCATTTTCTCTGTTTTCAGAGCAAAAACTACACTGCAAAAAATGGGTAGTCAAATTGACTCCCTCCGAAATAGGCTCTACGGGACGACACAAACTGAGTCAAATTCGACTCTGCCAGAGTCAAACGGGCGACTAAATGAGTCGAATTTGACTCCGGCGGAGTCTAATTTGACTCAATTTGTGTAGTCCCGTAGAGCCTATTTCGGAGGGAGTCAATTTGACTCACCATTTTTTCCAGTGTAACGGCTGATTGGTTTTACGTTAATAGTTTTCTAAGAACAAAAAAAGTGCTCAGAATAAAATGTTTTCGGCTATTAATTGTACGACAAAGTATTTCAACTGTATAGATGCCTTTGATATCAGTATTTATCAGGCTTTTTGCGTTGCGATAATACGTAATTTTTGAGAACAAATGATGTGTAGATGTTCTTGATATGGCATATTGGCAATGCTATGTGAGTTTAGGCTCGTTGTGGTTCGCGAAGCTCTAGTTCTTATGTCTGAAGCCCTGCTTTGAATATAAGTTCGTGTTCGTATCATTATGGCACTAGATTAGAGCGAAAAATAGTAGCGAGCTAAGCGAGCCATCAGCTAGACACGTACTTTTAAATAACCCCAAGAGCAGATTCTTTCAAGTATCCATCTGTGAAACAGCTTCGGAAAATTTTTTTAACAATGGGGAGGCCATGGCCCCCTTAGCCCCTTGCCACTCGTATGGCTACGCGCCTGGTTGTGGCGTTGTGTTAAGAGATTTTGTACCTGTAGTAACTTTTGTAAACTTTGAAAATCACTGCAACTTCGCGTACATTTATAGCCTGAGGTTCACATATTCTCAATTCTCACACTGGAGGACAGATTTGTTATCTGTTTCAAAACGAGTACGCATTTTACCAAAAATGGCACAGTGGGAAGCCGGCCTTTCATTTCTTGTTCAAATATGCTTCGTTTGCATACGTGTACCGTACCATTAGCCAAATGTCCAATTCGTAGTAAATTTCTAAATTCTATTTTGTTCAAATTAAATTCGAAAGTTTTAAAAAGATGACAACATATGGATAGCGTGTCGAGTCACTGATACGGCCGAAAACTTCAAGAGAGACCTCCTACAACCCGTACTTATATCGTTCCCCAGTGACGGCGCCGTTTGGTCTGTAGCAGGAAAAGGGCCATGGGGATCCGCCCCCGGAAAACGTTTGGCTCTCCTAGAAAATATTCAATCTTGTTTATATAAATCAACGAAAACTGTTGTATGCCCGTCCTGGAAAATATTTAGCCCCCCCCCCCCCCTTAGCAAGGTAAAGTGGCTACGACAAGCTTGTGCGGTGTGGAAAATACCACTTCTGTCGATTGACTCAGAAATGTCTCAAAGGTTCGCGATGTATCAACGCAATATATTCTTTTGCTTTTGAGTTTTGAATATAGAGAAATTATGCACTAAATACTCGGTTGCCACGGTGATATTTATGTAGCATAAAGTGGCGCACAACTGCGTTAAGACTGGTGGGGGCTGGCACCGACAAAAAAACGGCTAAAATATTGGTCTCAAAATAAGATTGCCAAACTCTTAATGATGGTTCAATAAGACGGCAGAGTCTTCGCTTAATAAATACCGCTTGGACTGGCTGCCGTCCTGTTCCTCGTTAATATACATTTTAAACCGTATACATAAGTGCATATAGTGTTGCGTTTTATGTTCCCATACGTGTTTTAAACGTTAACTGCGTTTTTGAATTGGTTTTGAATTAGATAAACACGAAATAAGGATAAATGTCATTCTTTGTACTGAATGGCTTCTTGTATTTAGTATTTTTAACCATTTTGTCATTTTTTAATTGGCAAACAGGCTTTCTTTTTAAATGCTTTTTGCACAATTTGGCAACATTGGCATATGGTTTGGTTCAGCAAATGCGCCACGACGGCACTTAATAAATATTCGTGGATACCTTAGTACTGCAATGTTGATTGGTTAAAGAACTAAAGGGTCTCGCACTTGTGTAATTAAGCTATCGAAAGTTCAAATGAGAACCAATTTAAACTCTCCTGTAGCATACGATATTGAAAGTGGGTTTTAAGGCTAGCTCTAGTAGATCTGTTTTACTTGTCATGAGTTTATTTTGATGTATACCATTTAATATCTGCTCTAAGAAACAAAGTTACACTATTTAAGAAACTGAAAAATTTAGCTGAAACATAAAATTTAATATTGCAACTGTGCGCACTAAACGCAAATTTTGTACTTTTTTCGCTCATTGCAGACTGAATTGCACGACACGGGGACGATTTTTCTCAAAAGGTAAAAAGCGCTTGCGGATCCAGAGGGGGCGGGGGATGTACGCCTCCAGTCAAAAATTTATTGTGTTAAAATGATAAGGTTCCTTTTTGTGTAAAATGGTAAAGTCCCTCTTTTGTATAAAATGGTAAGCTCCCTACCTTACAATTTTTCATCCTTTGAAAATTTTTTTGGTGATAAAGTGATAAGGTCTCTATCATACAATTTTTGCGTTTCATAGCATTCGCCAACCCGCCCATCCGTCAAAAATTTTTGGATCCGAATAACAGTTTAATATTAGGCGGGACGGGTAGAAGTCGAATATTTGCAAATCAATTATGGTCGAAAGAGAGATAAATTACGCGAGCGGAGTTAGCTGCAAGCCAGTGCATTTTTTCTTTAATATTTTAAATTTAAACAGGAATCTTTTGTTTTTGTGGGGCTTAGAGGGGCAGCGTCATTCCTTGATATTTCTCCAGGTGTGTCAAATTTGATTATCGATTTTAAATTGTTTAACAAAAATTTCAAAAAGTTATTTGGTAATGAACATAGTTATTTTCATTTTTGTTAATGGACATCAAGAATTTCCGAAAGGCAGGTTTGTTTTTATGCTTTGAAATTTCACAATGTTAAAGCTGTGTTTGGCAAGACCTGGTGTCGTATTTCGTATACATATTTTTCAGCTATTTGGCTAGAAAACATATAGTCAGCGTCTGGATGAATAATTTGAGGGCAAAATTTTCAGTACGGCACTGCTGCTGCATAAAAGTATATTCCAACGTTCTTCTTATGAATGCCCTTCTGATTTTAGTTAAATGCAATTACATAAATATTACAAAATTCCGGTTTTCATGGCCTCAATCACAATCTACTTAAAACCTAATTATTGGATTCAATTCAACTAATCATCACAATTTAATATTAATTAATAACTCTGTTCAGCGTAAATTCAAAATTGAAATCAAAATTAAATAATTAAGCAAAAAAATTATTTATGAATTGCTCTAAAATACACCAAAAGAGACCAAATACTCGATTGGTGTGCGTACAAAGGCGGGTCAGGCTGTTCGCCGAAGCCACACAAACGTAAAAATGTGCAAAGGGATTTTGCACGCCATTGGAGTACAGGAGAAGCAGCTGATCTAACAGCTTAGGTTATATTCGATACGAAGCAAGGATAAAAAATTGGGTAACAGCAGAACGGCCATTTTTTGTCTACTGGAGTGCCTACTTTATAAGCAGTGCACAGTAAATTTCAGTGATTTCATTTCAACTCAAAATGAGTTAAATCAACTCAGGGGTCTGAGCTCTGAATTAGGTCTTTCAGAACTCAGAACTCTGCATTGATTTAACTCATACTGAGTTATTTAATCAACTAACCCAGAATTAAATTAGCTCCGAGTGAATTAATGTTTACTGTTATTGACTCAGAAACCAGAAAAATATCTAATTCTTTCTCTGAGTTGATTAATCAACCCTTAGGAAATTTACTGTGTGGACGAAACCTCATGAGCGAAGCGACTTAGAACGATAAAGCAATTTCATTTTGGAATCGTAATACAAATGTTTTAGTTTTTGAAAGCTTACGTTGCGGTCAATGTCTCTCTTCTTGACTCAGCCCTGCTTGCGTAAATGCAGCTATTCAAAGGTGTCGGATTCTTAAACGAAATCGCACCAACAGTTGGTTTAATTTTATATTTATACAGTTCATTAATGTAAAAGCGATAATTGCAAAATAATAATTTATTTTGTCCATGAGCAAACCAGACTTTATAATTTATATTTAATATCAATGATAATTGCACATTTCCACTTAGGTTTTTTTCACTGTGCGTGGTCGACCATTCGGGCGGATAATTTTCAATCAGCGATTATCGAATTAATAAATATTTAAAAACCTTGCAAACAAGAGCTTTAGGTAAAAATTTATCTATTTGTTCGACAACGCTCACAATTGCAGTTTTCCATATCACAGGTGGACGGAAGGGGTTTCAATCCACACCATTGTTTCCGTAACAGGGATCAAAACAAAAATATTGTATTAAGATTTAGTACTGAAATTGCGCTTGGATTCTTGTTAGTTTAGCTCGCGACGTAGTTTTACTATGTCAAAATATATCACAAGGGCCTTACCAGAAATTTTGTTAATTTGCCAATTTTTGTGTTCAATACATTGGACAATGTTTGAAATTTATTACTCTCGTCGATTTAATGCCGAAAAAATTAAAACTATCGCTTAGTTTAGGTTGTGTGGTATGCTCGGAATGGTATTTTTTGACTCGAGGTCAGGACATATGCATATGATAAATTGAGATTTGAATTCAAATTGATCCTAGTTGAATTTTTAAATTGTTTTTCCATAACAATAAGTAAGGGAGTGATGGTTAAAGAAACATTACTGTTAGCATCTTTTTTGCAACAGATTTGTTTTGGAGGTTGCATTGTATTTTCACTAAAAGATTGTATATTACTCTTAAACTAAAAATCTACGTTGTTTATGGAAGAGTTAGCATCTTGGACTTTGTTCCATATTTAAGTACCCCTAAATATATGCTCTCCACGTAGAGTACGTACCCAAGAGTGCAGACACGCTCGTAAATGGGTGCACATGCCCCGTTTAGTGCTTTTAGCAATTTTTATACAAGAAGGTATATTAACTAGAAAATGCCATTTACATAGGAAACAATTGCTGCTCCATCAGCATATTTAACATTTTCTTCACTAGTCCTCGGAGTGCAACCGGAGGTGAAAAATATCGGAGCCTGAGCCGGAGCCGGAGACCAACAAAGCTTGCCGGAGCCGGAGGTTGGGTGAAATTAAGTACTTAAAATGATATTCAATTCGCTAATTTTAGCAAATATCTTTAAGGTGTTGTTTAATGTTCCGTTGTCACGCTTGTTTTTTACAAAATCTAGCCAATTTGTCCCTCCTAATTGTGCCAAAAGCTGAAACACACCGGACAAAACAAATAACTATTGCAAAAATGTTGCATAATTTCACTATCGAAATTGCTTTAATGTCCGGCAGAAATTCAACCAGAGCCGGAACCGGAGGTCGATTTTCTGCCGAATTGTACTCTGGACTCTGTATCAATAAGAGTCTTACGTAATGAGAATTTGTGAATGGACACAGTCGGGAAACCTTTTAAGTCCATGACTTCATGGAATATCAATTGGTGCAATTCGAGAACATACATAAATATTCTTCGAACCTAAGACTATTCAGTGCAGCATTTGTTGAATTATTCGACCCATTCATAATTGGGGGCCGGACCATTTCCCGTGGTACTTTAGCTTAAGCTTTGGACTAATTTTTTGTTCATACTTTATATTTTCATAAGTACCCTTGAGTTTAAAAATCGGAATCCTCTGGATAGGCAAAATAAGTATTAGTTCCGCATTTAATGTGCTCATTATCGCTGTAAAATGTACCAGCTTGCGCTGCTCTTTGTCCCCAACCCATTCCGCTTGTGTGAGTCGATTTCACACTCAAACAAAACTAACCTTTTCAAAAAACCTGTAGCCTCAGAGCATGTGTGTTAACAGTATTTTGTAAACGAACTTGTGTTAATTCGCCAAATTTACGCCTCGTAAATGGAATGGGTTTCGCACAAAATGCAACGCGCGCCGGGTAGATTCTTTATAGTGCACTCTTGGTTGTATGCTTTCTTGTTCATTTAAAACATTTAACGATAAAAATGCGATTAAGCCAGCATATTTAATTTTAGTCTTTTATTCTTGTTATGCAACTTTACTGACGCGTCACATTGCAATCGAACAGACGGAGTCAAAATATGCACTAACGTTTACAAAACACCATTTTTCCGTTTCTATCACCTGTATCGCGTAATAATTTTTGGCCCTTACGTCATGGCCACAGCTATAAGGATGCGAGTAGATTTGTGCTTTTCAGCGCACGTCGCTATGATTAAAACGTTTTGGACAGCATTAAAAGCATTCCACCGTAGGAAAATTTTCCTTTTACATCCGCCAGAAATCGTTTTCCCCTCCGCGCGAAGAATTCCTTATTGCGGGTCTGCTTTATACGCAACGTTTTCTGTGTTTATTCTAAGTATTTACATTTTACAACAAAACTCTGCTCTCTCTCTCGTACTACGATTCGATAATATTTCAGATCAAGCGTAGATCTTAGACAAATAAGCATTGAGACAGTCATTATATTGTTGGCAAAAACGTTACAGCACTTAAAAGTTGAGTTTGTAGTTTCGTTTTCACTGGACAGTAATATATTCAAGCGGAATAGTATTTTCGTATAACACTGAATTTTTATATGTTTCCGTTTTGGGTTTCATATCATTTATAATGTGCCCCGGAAGCGTAGCAAGCGTTCTGAGCCAGGTGAGCCAATAGCCGACTAGTGACTTTTAACAAATTGATTTAAGTTAATAGCGAAAACGCTGAGACAAATAGGCTTAAAAATAAAACCATATATGCTTATGTAATTAATGTGGCTTTTCCCGAACTAGAATCCTGGGCAGAGATGGATCAAAAAATTTTTGACGGGGCCGTGGTGGGCTGGCGAATGTTATGAAACGCAATAATTGTAACGTAGGAAGGGACCTTTCCGTTTTATCACAAAAAAATTTTGCGGGAAAAATGTAAAAAGTTGTAAGGTGGGACCTTACCATTTTAACATAACAAAATTTCCGGCAGGAGGGGCGTACGTTCCCACGACTCCCCTCTGGACTCTGGATCCGCCAATGATCCTGGGTACATCTATAACTAATGAACCATAAGCTATAACGTCGAAATGGCAATTCGTAAACCAGTACGTACAATTCTCATTGTTTGACGCAGATATATTAAGTATGACGAGTTTGAAGCTTTACTTGGTGTATTTAAGAGTTACCCATGAGCGTTACAGCATGATGCACTGTAAATTTCAGCGAGTGTTAGGACTATCAGAACTCAGGATTTTTAGTTTATTCAATTTATTCTGATTTAATTAATCAACTCACCTAGAGTCAACTCAACTCAGGGTGAGAATCAATTCAATTCAGAGTGAGTTTATGTATACTGATATTAATTCAGAAATAACTAACTCGCTAGCTGAATTGATTAATCAACACATTGGAATTTACAGTGTGACCCCACCGGAAGTGTACCTACCGAAAAAGTTTGCTTTGATATCGTTATTAAAAGATATTTAACAACACTGCGAAAAACCTCCTAAATATCTGTGCATTGTGATGCTTTTGTTTTAGCTTTAGAAACAGGAGCACCTCACAAACACATGCTGAATTCGTCAATAATGACCGTTCAGCTGTCTGAACCGTAAAATCATTTAAACTGTGAATAGAACAACCGCAAAACGAACCAGTAGCAAAAAGTGGGGCTAGATAGCTCTACAGTCTTGTGTATGGTTTTGGCCCGCCGTCGGAAGGTTTCGCCACGGAATGTAAGTAATATGCAAAATCTCCGCATGTCCTCTTAAATAAAATTGTATGCATTCTCTTAGCGGTGGCCGTTTCACAATCGGAGACGGCAGATGCGGATGCAGAAATTTCTGACGGGTAGGCGGGCTGGCAAATCTTATGAAACGCAAAAATAATAAGGTAAAAACTATCATTTTTTCACAAAATTGTATTTTTTCAAAATAATTCTGAGGGGAAAAATTGTAAGGTTGAGACCGTATCACTATATCACAAAAAATTTCTTACGGGGGGGCGTACACCCCCCTCCCGCCTCCTTCTGTATCCCCAAGTGGTTGACAGGGGAGTGTAATAATATATATTGTAAAAAACCTCGCGAGCAGGAAAATAAACCGTATTTTCGTAGCACATAAAGTGAAAATTTGTAAAGGTAGGAAAGTTACGTTTTATCGTAATATTTTTCTGTCGGGAGAGTTTCTCCTGTGGATCCGTCTCCTTGCCCCTAACTTGTTGAGCTGGCTCGTGTCTTCCATGGAAGCAACTGCTTTGTTTATCGACAACTTTGTGAAATGTCAACAAAATGCTTGTTTAACAAATTCTGTCACCGTTTTGAAAAAAACTATGAAGTATTAGATAATATTTGACTTTGCAACCGTTAAGAAGTTTTTGTCAAATAAAAACGTAGTAAGTGAATTATGTATTTTTTCAGAAAAATAATCGTTTCAAGAGCGCATCATCAGTTTTTATGCATGTTTATGATTAGTTCCGGATGACGGAACATTTCGTTGTGGAATTGTGCAGCGTTGGCCTTGTGTGTTTAAGCAATGGCTGATCCAGAGAAAATTTCTTTTGGGGAGTCGCGCAATAATGGTGAAAAAATTTCTTCTCTAGTAAAACGCCATTTTAATGAAAAATTTTGGATTACATTTAGCTTGGAGTCTAGATCTGGATGCGTTTCCATTGGATTCGCCAGCGCTTTTAAGTTTCGTTCAATGGGGAACCCGGAAATTTGTGACAGAGAGATACACGATCAAACAGGAAGCCAATCACAATTTTGTATTATAACTCTTAAAACAAAACTTTGGTTTTGATCGATATTGGGGCACCATATCCTGCGACCAAAGTTATGAAAAAACCCTGCAGAAAAGATTTGAGATAAGAAAAACATCAATTGTATTAGTACGAATGAGTTAAAAGAATTTCTTCCAGTGCTTGTTTCGAAAACGCATTTCAAATGCAAATTATATTAGTTTTCAGTAAAAATCAGATGAATATTATTTTCGGTTTTTAGGCCAACAATCATCATATAGTTCAGTGGTAATATAGCGAAATTCAAATACCTAATTTTAAGGTAAGCTTAAACGAAATACGACCATTTCTCTTCATGTTTTATGTTTAAGTCATGGCTTGGGCTCTGGCATAGGTGAATAGATAGGCAAAGTCTTAGGCATTGGGTCAGTAAAGCTATTTTGGAATTACGTAATCTAAGCGTAAGGCTAAGCTTGAGCCTAAGCCTAAGAATCTGGGAAATAGATGTACTGTATAAGAGCCGACATGTTTTCCTCCAATGGCGAGCTATCTTAACTAGAAAGACTAACTTGGTTAATATCCGTTCGTTTTTTGTGGCGGCGTTGCTGAAATTTTACATTGCAGCCTTTTGTCGACAACAATTATTGTGCAGAGTATTGCATTTTGGTCTCAAGGTATAGTTTTTCAACCACAGTTGTGAACAGCTGACAAGCTATCATTGGAGATAGAACCAAAAAATTTGGCAAGAAAAGTGTTATTTTAAAATTTTGTTTTGAAATTTTAATTGCAACCTTAACAAAATATATAATATGAAGTTACGAACTGAGTCGGATGCATTCCCTCGCGCACGGATGCAGAGATATGATATACTGTCATTTTACAGCCTAATCAGTCATATTTTTATTCATTTCTTTATATTACCATATGTTGCTTTGTTTGTTTGTTTGACATTGTGTATGTTTGTTATATTTGGTGCAGTTTTTTGCTTTATATTTGGCGTTTACATTGGCGTATTAGGCAGATCTAATTGCGGTAGGTTCGGATTTAGCGCTTGAGTTCTGCGTTTTTATGTAGTTGATTCAGAGTTTGTTTCAGCGCTCGGTGGCACAGCAAGTGCAATTCGTAGCAGGAATTGATATAACGAAGAGTGTATGATACCCACTGTTTAACAAGAGTATGTGGTACACTCCGTGAAGAAATATAAATACCCACCGCGCTTTTAGTTTTGACGTACCCGCCCCCTTCTTTAGGTGGTCAAAATTTTCAGAGACTCTGAAATTTATATGCTGTTGTATACACTGAAAAGTTTTCCGCTAATATTTGTAACAAAATTTAACGTGTAATAAATGTAAAAATGGACCCCCTAAATAATGGGGAAATTGGGCAAACTATTGTTTTCCGTATATAAGTTCGGCAATTTAGCAATATTTAGTTAGTTTAAAGTTTACATATAAATAACTTACAACTACAAGTTTGCAGCCTGGTTATCGAAAAACTATTGAAAACGAAATATGATTGTGTAATTTACAAAAGGTTTGCAATTACGTATTTAGGAAAAATAAATTCTGCCGCAATGTGATTGCTGAGTAATGCTCTGCATGCGACTGTAAAGTGTTGGCTAAAATCTTTCTTGAATGCCAAAATCTTGGGGCCACCTTGCCTTCGAACACCTCTAAAAAGATCCATTTGTAGTCTCCGAATTTTATTTTGCTTAATTTGTCAAATTTTCTGGAGTTTTGTTCGATCTTGCAATAGAGAATCCAAGACAAGTCAGTTTACTGAACTCGTAACCAGGGCCGGAACAGCCACCCTCCGGACGACTGGGGGTGGGGGCCAGTTCTAAAGGGCCCCAGTCTAACCAGTTGAAACAAATATCGCCGAAGTTTTAAACTATGGAGTTTGGGGTGAGCCCATACCCGTTTCTGCTCCGGCACTGCTCGTAACGTAGCTTTTGGCACGGGATTAAATAAATTGTATTGATATAAATCTCTATTGAACAGGATTAGCCTTAACTAAAATTTTGAAAATTCAAACGATTACCATAGCTAAATTACTCATTTTTTTAAAATTTAGTTTCACACTTTATAAAATTCAATTGACCTCCAACGTTTTCATGTATAACGGATGCTAATGTCGCATTGTGTCAGCGCTGATATGTTTGAAGTGTAATATTAAGGTCGAGTATTGTGTAAACCAACGATGGCCACCATCAAGAAGCGTCGTCGTTGATTTAATGCCCCGAAGGGACGCATCGACTAAATTATTATGATCACTTAAACAACTTTCGTTGTTTGTTGTTGTTAATTTGCTACGTGCGAGGTAAAAATTATTGTCACTTGCGTATATGATATCATTTTACCTACACCATACAACAGTCGTCATAGATAACAAAACAAAATCTCGAGGAAGTGGTCAATTTGTGTACTCTCAGTGTTTTTTTTAATTCAAATATTGCCAAGGTCGCTTGCTTATCCGCGGTCTGCCACGCTGTGTTTGTTGTGTGTCTGTGAAAATTTTTGTTCGCGTCGATATGTATGTACTATAGAACAGATGCTAGTGAACTGTTTTTTTACACTTTTTTAATACTGAAATTGTCCCGAGGTCAAGAAAAACTCTCGACAGCTTTTTTTTCCACGTTACGCTATAACACGAAATGCACGCGTACGAGCTTTTGACTGAAAACAATTTTTATCCAATAATCTGCGTTGTTAGTGGTTAATTCGCTATCGGTTTTTATTATATACGACTGACAATTGTTGAAACGGGTTTAAAAATTTGAAAATAATTGACTTGGTTTTGTGAGATCGGTCGGTTGCAATGGCGGATCCATGGGGGGCCACCCCGGCCGTGCCCCCCCCCCCCAACAGCATCTCGACAAAAATTCAATAGCAATTTTGTGACAATAGTTCGTGGTTTGTGTATGGGTCAAAAGTAAGTTTATTACCTGTGAAATTTTGCCCCCCCCGTTTTGAGATCCTGGATCCGCCACTGGTTGGTTGTGCCAATCTATTAGGCCTGATGTTGCGACAATTTCTGGCCAAACAACTTGGCGCGCGGTGCCATGTGATAATTTACGTGGGTTGCCGTGTGGTGTCGTACGACGTCGGACTTCTTAAAAGGGTTCAAAACTATATCGCCACCCTTAGCGACCCAGTTTAGTTAATATTTTAATTAAATAAGCTTAAGTTAACATAATTTTAGCTTTGGTTAAGATTGCAGCATTTAAACAGCCTTCAAAAGTTAATGAGGAATGATGGAAAATTCAATTGATAACCGAACGAAATGTATGCCTTCCACTGCATTCTATAAAACATACATAGTTTTTTCGCTTCAAACCTGAAACAGTCGTATTATTTTATGCGGTGAACAGGGGCGTAGCCAGTATTTTAGAAAGATTAAAAAGTTTCGTTCTATAAATTGTTCGACGGGATATATCTTGCGTTAACAACTGAAAAACATCCTTAGAACCGCAGACATACGAGACAAAGATGCGTTTGTTGTATTACTCCCTTTGGCTAAACGCGCTTTGTGCTGAACAAAAAGTGGACGCTGTTTGATCCATTTTCGTTTTGCTTGCACATTTTAGTTGTTAATTTAAAGTCATAAATTTTTTTACATTTTTAAATGCGAATTTCAGTTGTAAAATTTACAATTAAACGTGAAAAAAATTTTAGTTTCAGTTTAGGTGTGATACGCATTTAAAACATTCCAAATTGAGCGCATGTCACAACTGATCGCTGTATTGTGGTCAGTGCCGAAGCAAGGGGCCCCCATCATAAATTCCAGGATGGGGGCCCCTTGCGATGATCAAACTATTTTTTAAATTGTGAATTTTTCAATTTTAAACATATACATAGCCAAGTTCAGTATTTATGGATATTTGTTTTTAAAATCTGGTTAGGGCGGTGGCCCTTTTTGGGGTTCCCAAACCCAACCGAGCTATGGGGGAAGGCTGCTCTGGTTCCGGTGATGGTACTGTAGTGACCCTAATAAGAGGGGGAACTGATATTTATTTGGCATCTCCAGAGGGTACCCCCTTGTTATTCGGTTACGGACTGTTATTTATTTTGAACCCACGCTCCGCCACCCTTCGATACTGATATATATCCAGTACTACAACAATCCGTAGAATTAAACGTGTATTTGTCTTGCGACAATAGCTTGAGCGATCATGCAAGGATATTCTTAGGAATGGACTTTCAAAATTTAAAAGTACGCCTTAAAGATTCGAACTCAATTTTATTTGGTCTAGAGTCATTTATGCACTAGAATTAGGAATAACTGACCTTCATGGACTCTAATTAGGGTTTAATGACTCTATCTGCTTACGGACCCTTATTAGGGATACAGACTCCTATTGATTGGGACTCAAAATGGGGACCCCCTCTTATTACCTCACACCCTCTTATTCGGGTCACTACTGTAGTTGTTTTGTTTCAAATCAAAAGCATAGTATGAGGCTTTCAGTCCTAAACATGTTTGCCATATCGTTTTTGAAACGTAACATTATAGTCCATAAGAATTGTTTCAATACTTAAAAGTAACCTTCGTTACACATAAAAGATGTAAAATGATGTCTGCAGTGCTAAAAATACCGGTACAAAACGTAAAAGTTACACACCGCTGTATTCAATGATCGTGGGAATGGCAACTACAAGTATAAACGAAATATTCGTTTACAGTCGTTTTGATTTACAGATGAAAAGCCATAAGTTGGCTGCAAAAAATATTGCTCAATTTTGAGCAACACGAGTAAAGAAACAGTTTTACTATTCAGTTTAAAAGTTTTAACAGTGAAACAAGTTTTGCTTGAAAAATGATGCCTATTTAGTTGAAATTTATGAAATATAATTCATTTGTAACTTTTATGTCAGGGTCACTATAGTCATTTTATATCACATTATTATTAGCCTTTCAGTATCGTTTAAACACAACTTCATGGTATTTAGTAAACGCTCTTGTAGACTCCCCCTAACAGGTTTAGATTTAGTAAATGGCATACCTGAAGCAAAACTTTTACCCAAGTCTTTACCAATTATTATAGATCCTGAGTCTGCTGGTATATGTGCACGTAAGTGTGTGTAAAGCAAATGTTGCCATGCCTGTGCACATATACCGGTATAAGAAGTTGTTGCAATGACCGCGTGGTGTAGTGGTTGCATGCTTGGCTCGAGCGCAAGAGGGCCGAGGTTCGATTTTCGGCGTGGTCATTAACTTTGGGCAGAACTTCAAACAGGGGTCGTGCAGACCGTATAGTACCAACAGAGTCTAAGCTTAAAGCCTTAACCTCAAATGTGACTGAATGCGTACAACATTGACCTATGACAAAACCTATGATCGGCACACTGTTTCCACGTGCTGACGACATGATTACCAACAAAAGTAGCCCCATCTCATGAAAAAACTGCGATATTAGATAATAAATTTTGATTTCCTTTATCAAAATTGCAGTTTGCATGCATGCAACCATTGCAACTATGATGTGAAACAGAGAGAGACAGAGAGAGATAGAGAATTGTTACGTTATAAACGACGTTATATACGCAAGTTGCGCAACGCAATCATGCATCCTCTCAACACAAAGAAAATATTCTCATACAATCAAAAGTCTAGTTCAAGAGTTACTTTAGGTTTACAGAGTAGTCAAGAATTAAAAAAAAACGAGGTATTTAATATATGTACGGTCAGAATAACAACGGTTTGGGGTGGGCAAGCAGTATTTTGAGTAAAGCGTATAATTGGTTATAGGGTGATACCTGTAACATTTTTTATTTTATATGCCTACCTGGATAAAAATTACTTCGAAAACCTGCGGGTGGAGTTGCACCCATTTGCGCAAACCTGACGACAGCGATGTACATGTGTATATCGAGAAGTTTTAAGGGTAAAGTCCGTAGTTTTTTAACGTGGACAGAATAGATACAACGCACCTCCTGTACATTGCCCTGTAGTGGTATTTGAATTGAAATTTGTGATAGATTATAACAATATTGCATTTTTTTGCAATAACTATGAGTGCATACAGGTATCAACTTAAAGTTGAACATAAGTCATTTGCGGTTTTGCTCGGCGCAATAATGATTTTAAACATTACAACAAATTTATTACCATTACATTTTTAATTACGAAATTTGGCTTTGATTTTGTGTGTATGAGGAGAATTTTTTATGTTTTCTAACTTTTACACAACAGAGGTAACTGCTGGAGTGCATCGAACGAATGCACACATTTTGATTACAAAATTATTATTCTGTATTCGTTACCATACCGGATTCCATGGTTGAAATAGTTTATTAATTAGTCAAAGTTAAGCTATTTTATTTTTATTTCGTGTTGGTACCGTCAACCTTTTTTACTGTGTTTATTTAGCAACAAAATTTTCGAATAATTTGACCGTTAATATTACAGCAATTTTTTATTTGTGATAAGTTTGAATTCTGGTGTCGCATGGAAAAAGCACCCCCGGGCACATATTCATGAGACTCCGATTTTTATAGTACTGTTGAATGAAAAAATGACTCCCATTATAAAGCGACCCGCTGGTCATTTTTACACAGCCAATATAGGAATGAGATATTGACCCTCATGAAAAAATTTCCCTCAATCCAGCCATAGGTTGCAGTATGAACGACTAGGAGCTGCATACTAAATAAATGTGCTCATTGAGATGTTGTCATTCAATACACTTGCAGATTCCTAATGTGCGCACTATGAAATTGAGCGTAATTAACAGTTGTCACTGCTTGGACATTGTACACGAACATAGCGCACATATCTTCGAGAAAACGGCTACTTCACACGTCCCGTACGCTGAAATAATAAGTTAACCCGAAACCATTAAAGTTGACCTCGGTGCTAGTTCGGGGGAGTAGAATGGTCCAACCTCGAACGCCCGCCGAAAAATGCTTCATTTGCCATTGCGAAAAGTCTGAAGTGGGATTTCGGGGTGCAGGCAATCCTAGCCACGCCCCTGTTTCACCGCTAGATGATGTTGAAATTTGTAATAGTTTCAGTCGCGAACATAATATTTGAAGTGGATTGGCTTTTGGCAACGCATTCCTTATTTGTAATTACACACCTCAAACATAAAATGCACAAGTAAAGCGCAATCCTTAACAGTTCAGCAATGTTTACCCCCAAACCAAAATACTGGCTACGCTAATGTAAGTGTTTGTTTTGAATTTTCCAGTAATTTTTTTGTTGAACATAAATTAGCTTCATCGTTTGTTCCTCAAATTTATGAACGGTTTGAGTGGTTTGCTTAGTTTTGTAATCTAAATTAATCTTTCACTGTGTTTAAGAGAATTCGCCAGCGCGTCGTAATGTATTTTTACAGATGATAATTTGAGTACAATTCTGTGTAAAACTGACCGGGGATTTCTTTTTAACAGGGTCATTTTTCATGCGATGTTGTGTAAAAACGACCGATGGGACTCGTTTTGAATTGGGGTCGTTTCACACGACAGTATTGTGAAAATCGGAACTCCATGAAAATATGCTCGGGGTGTTTTCTGGATCTATTTTTCGATGCAACACCGGCCTTTACTCACCGCATAGCGCTAGTGTGATGCAGCGTTAGTGGCAGATGTTTTATTAAGTTTTCCACCGAGATACAACCATTGACGTGCAGTCATTCGCTCCTTTTTTCCCGTCTTTGCTTTACGGCGCGGCAAATCATATACGATGTTGTACGGTGCCGAAGCGGACTGCGCCAGGCGGCATTAAACCAGTCGAAAAGTATAGCGCTCTGAACACACTTTACTCGAGCAAAAATTGTGCTAGAAGCAATTTCGCAGTCCATCTTGCAGTGAAGACTGGGGGAATTTAAAATTTTCAAATTCTAGCAATAGTTGTCAAAAAGCTATTACTAATTACTCATGTTTGTTTGTTCCGTATTTTTTCCAGGTACCGTTGTCAATAGCGTTCTGAACACACTTTACTCGAGCAAAAATTGTGCTAGAAACAATTTCGCAGTCCAGCTTGCAGTGAAGACTGGGAATTTAAAGTTTTCAAATTCTAGCAATAGTTGTCAAAAAGCAATTACTAATTACTCATGTTTGTTTGTTCCGTATTTTGTCCAGGTACCGTTGCCAGGTCCAGTACAACAAAAAAAGTCCTCATTATCGACCACAACTTTGTTCCTTCGCAACAAAAATTTGTCGTCCGAATTGATTTTGATTGAGTGCTTAAACGTGAGGTTGAAATAAAAAATAAAATAAAAATTATTGTACCGTTTGACAATTTAATTGGTAAAACATAAAATGAGTTGTAAGTGACGTTTGCGGCGGCGCAGATTTAAAGATGTTTTTTGAAAATGGTTTCGCCGACAAATAATACTGAAAGCACAAAATCACTTATTAACATTGGTTGTGCGGTTAACGATGATACGAATGACCACTGGGATGATTTGTAGCCGAATAGACATGGTTTGAAATGGCGGTGTATTTTAAAATTTGACATTTGTTACATTAATTATTGAGTGCAATAGTTTTTGTTTTATCAGACCGTCGCATGCTTTTTATCTACCGCGTTTCTGCTAAGGGTCATATTTGTCCAGTTGCTTGCGATCGTCATGGCGTTTAGAAATGTCTTTTTTTACCAAAATAGTGAAGCTTAAAGCGGTTTTGTGATCATCAATGTTTTATCAATGGTACCATTTGCAAACAGGCATTCACTATGCAAGTTGTTTTAGTTATGAACAGAAGCGGATCCAAAAATTTCTCAAGGGAGGGGGCGGGCTGACAAACGTTATAAAATGCAAAATTTGTAAGGTAGTGGGACCTTATCTATTTATCATCAAAAAATTTTCTGAGGGCGAAAAATTGCGAGGTAGGGATCTTAATCATTTTATCACTATAAATTTTCTGACGGGGCGTACGGCCCCCCCACCCCCCTCTGGATCCGCTAGCGGATATGAAAGCTTAATAGAACGTTACGATTGTTTATACAGCTGTTTCTTCCTGATTAGGACAGTAGTGACATACTGGATCTTGCGCGTTCCATACTCCGAACTTGCAATTCACAAATATAAAGAGCCAATGCTCATTCAGCATTTGTGTAGTGAACTCGTATCTTGTGTTTAGTTGCTCATAGTATACTCTATGAGTGAGAGGGTTACAGATACTTACTGAAAATTTATCCATTAATTTACTTATCATAAACCTAATTCTAACACAAATTCACACCCAGGTAAATACGCGAAAAGCTGATTCAGCTCAATTTGCGATACGACTTAATTTTGACTAACGAATAATTCATAACTTCTTTTCATTTCAGATCAAATTTTTTGTGACCATTAAAATAAACTGACCCGTAAGAAGTTTTGTAATGAAAAACATTTATGAAAGTTAACATCATGCAGCATAATGGCATGCAATCTGGAATTTGGGGCATGTGGTATATATTATTCCTGCTGTGAATCAATCGTATATGCCGTTAACTCGCTACTATAGCGCTGAGATAAATTTATTCACATGTTTACAAAAAATATAAATTTCTTCACATGTTTACAAAAAATAGTTTTTCTCTCCCAAATTTATATGAACGCCAATTATCAAAATGTATAACTGCACCGACACCACATGGACACCACAAACACTGTGGTTCCAGTGACCTGTGCAACAGAGACGAAAAAGTAAAATTTGTTAAGATTTGGTACTAAAATTGCGTTTAGCTTCTCGCTCGCCTGGTTTTTCTACTTCTATTTATCGCTCGGAATACTGCGATAGAAATTGCTGGATCGAAAACTCTAAAATCACGGGTTAGTATGCGCAAGTAATTGAGGCATTTGAGCAAGACGTATGCTTGGAGATTGTGACATTATTAGGCAACATTGTTATTAATATATGTATATAATACGGACCTATATAAAAATTGGGCACCTGTTTACTTTCTTTCTCACGCAACTGAAATCTAAGTGGGGAAAACTTTTCAATTGTTTCACAAGAGTAATATTCAAATGCGATCAAAAGGTTTTAAAACGTCCTATGATAGAATGTCTCAGCATAGATTGGTTTAGTATGGGCACCTTTTTTCTTTTCAATCATGAAGCTGCCACCCCAAGCTCCCCAACCTAAGCGGTAGTATCTGTTTAGGGTCCATTGAACTTTTTGGACGGAAATGGTTGGGGTATTAAAATTTTTTCCATATTTCAGACTCTCGTGACCGCCGCTGATCATTCCATACTCAAATTGAAATTTTTGAAAAACTGCGATTTTTAAGGCGCCGAGCTCCCCCCTTGGAGCCCAAAATTTTTTTGCTAAAAAGTTAGACAAAGTATATACCATTAGACGAGTTTGAAGAGCTAAATTGAATGGTGATTGTACCCAACCGAACGTCTGACTAACGAGTTATGGTCAAATAACTGATTTGGCTCCATCCTAAATCGTTGGCAGCGCGCCAAATCATATATTTGAGCATAACTCGCTAGTCAGACTTTCGGTAGGGGGAAAACACCATTCAATTTAACTCTTCAAGCTGCGTCGAATGACAAATAATTCGTGTAACTTTTTGGCACAAAATTTGTTAGGTTCCAAGGAGTGAGCTCGGTGCGTTATAAATCGAATTTTTCAAAAATTTGAATTTGGTCATGGAATGATCAGGGGAGGATATGAGAAGTTCAAATATACAAAAATTTTCAACACCCAACCATTTTTCAACGCTGTGGAATGGATAAACCGAAAATACTCAAGCTGTGCCCCTTATTCATACCTTCCGGTGTTCATACACTGTAGAATGATTCGTAGAACTTTTTTAAGTACGAAACTGTTATCAATTACAAATACAATCAAACTATAAAAAAATACCGTATTTCCACTATGTTATTGCTAGTTGTGCTTGTGAAAGGAAAGCTGCTGTAACAGAATGCAATATGTAGGTCGTTAAAAGGTCATCGCTTCTAAAGGCTACGTAACAGATTTGTTGCGTTTGACTAAAATTTTGACTGAAAATGTTATATTAACTTGGTTGGAATTCTAAAGTGTGCCTTTCATCTGTCGATAGTTGGTGATTAAATGTTTGCAAAACATAATGCAGGCTTGTGGACGTTTTTGGGCTATGTATATATACATGAATTTGAACTCGGCAACATGTGTGTAATTTCAAAGTTGTAGCCAGTCCCGTAGCCAGCTCACCTTGCTAAGGGGGCTAAATATTTTTAGGACGAGCATACAGGGGCTTTCGTTGACTTACAAGCAAGATTCAAAATTTTCTAGCGGGGCAAAACTTTTAGAGTAGGCTGAGCCCCTCTGCCCGTCCTTGGTTTAAGAGCAGACAATCTTAGTTTTATGGCGGATTGCATGCAGCGTTTCAATTGTTCACATTAATGTAAGGGATATTGCTGAGGGTAATAGCCAGAATTTGAATTTGGTGTTGCATAACCTCATGTAAAGTCAAAATTTTGACCCCCAAAATTCAGAAAGCTTTTCTAAATTTTGTTATAAGTACTACTGTCAAGTTTTCCCCTAAATTCTTTGTAGAGGATACATTCTCTGTATCCCTCCCGTTGTATACGACCCTATTAGAGGTACATCCTCTTTATCCCTCCCGTTGTATTCGACTTTGTTGTTTGTTGAATATTTGTCATTGTGTTTAATTTGTAAGTGAATTTGGTTTTCGTTTTCTGCACTGGTAAAGTAAACCAGAATGAAAGCCATAACAACTTTATTGCATATTTGTTTCGAGCAGGGCTATACAAAAATAGTGTTTTCTCGGCGACTATAAAAATATACTCCCTAAAAGCTTAAACTAACTTGATTTAAGCTTAAGCTAATCCTTCAGTACTAAACTAACTTTTTAGATTAACTAAACTAAGTGGTAGGTTTAAGCTTAAACTCATTTCACATCTTACTTATTTTCAGTTTAAGCTAAACTTAATGAACTCATAGATACACGGCTGCACTTGTTACTTAAGCTAAAAATAAGTTTACTTAAACTCGTGTTAAACTTAAAAACACGTTAGTGTAGTAAAACTTAAAATTCTAGTTTAGTTAGTCCGTCTAGCCATTTAAGTTTTACTTAAACTGATATTCAAGTTTAGTTAAGCTCTAATTTAAGTTTAAGTTTTTAGAGAGTACTAACGATTAGTTGGTTTGATTTCAGAAGTCATTCGCTAATAAGCTTTAATATACATAAGCAATGATGTTAATGCTTTAAATTTTGCCGAAGTCAAAATTACATTATTGTTCAGCGGGCAATCGTTTAATTATCATGATCTGCTTTTTGCATCATTGCTGTCGATCTGTCTCAAGATTAATTTGGAATCCTGACGGTGTTTTGATACAGATGCTCAGATGAAGTATTTCGGAGATTTCGGCGTGGTGTTTGCTTTGGTAATAGCAAGCTGTTTAGCTTATGGTGAGTTGTTGTTGGATCAGCCAACGAGTGTAGACAGGACTTTAACTCGGGATGGCATAATTTTTTGTATAAGAAAATTTTGAACCTCAATGAATTGAGAAGATTGCTCTATGGCCTGGTAAATCGCATGTCTGCAAAAATATCAGGAGTTGATTTATATCCTCAATCGCTTTTCTTGTACATGTCCTTTGCATCGACCCGTATCAAGTACAAGTCTACATGAGTTATATCAAAATGGATGACCACTGTTTTAAGCAAGAGTAATGCAACTGGGTATCATTATGTGTAGAAAAGAATATACTCAGTGCGTGTTGCGTTTTTACCCCTCCCTTACATTTATTGGAAGGGGTTGAAATTTGCGCAAACAATGGAAATACATAAGATGCCAATGGAAACAAAAGTGTTTCATTTTATTATTGATAATTTTTAATTTTTCTTAATAGGTTTCATAAGTATTGCATATGATATCGACACCCTCCAAACTTAAGGGCAGTAAGGCAAAAACAACGCGTGCTGCTCATTTTTGCACGATACCGAAATCAGATCGCTACCCAAACTTATCTAAGAGTTATCATCCACACTTGGTTATATTCATTTGTAGTAGTTTCACGAATATGTAATTTGTGAGCACACAGAAGGGTATGTTTCTGCCATATGTTTTCACAAAAAATTGGATTGGGTCATTCTATTAAGCTTCTAACGTAAGCTAATAGACGAAACACTAAATTGTGTAAATTGTCACTGTTAAGGTTGTCATTTTCACGCTGACCAACGTAAATGAGCAGACAGTGTTTGCCCATTAAACTGAAGTTAATAGGAAACCGAAGCAGTAGGCATGTAATGCATTTCAATTTTGAAGGCGGTGCTAGTGGAAGCTAAACACAACAGTTAATAGTATTAGCGAAAAATAGAATTAATCAGGAAATCCTGCGATGCTAAGGTTAGCATTTCCTCCTGCGATGCTAAGTTAGCATCTCCTACGCACCTAGCTGGCATCTCGGGATCTCGGCTTGTCAGAGGGCCTTTATCAAATTACTTAATTCAATAAAAATTAGACACCTTCATCAACAAGTGAAATTCGTTTCATTCCGAAATCAACAGGATCTTGCTAACCATTCTGCAGCAGTGTTACTAGTAATTTCGGCAACTCTATTAAACATTGAAAAATTTTATATCGACTCTTAGTTGGTTCATATGAGGCCCTTGGGAAGACACTGGAATGGTGCAGCCATATCAGCTGTCAGAGCATGCTTAACGGAATAGGAAGGAAGGAAGGAGACTTACTAATGAATGAGTTAATTAATGGATAATATTATAGGCGTTGGCGCTCAAAGACTGAAACTCAATGTTGATCCTCCATTTGTATTTGTTCACGAAAACTGGACCATCGGTTAGTTGTATTTATGAATGAAATGTTAAAATTTGTATGAAACAAACAGCCATGGCGACGCGCAATGGCGGATCCATGAGGGGGCCACCCTGGCCATGCCCCCCCAACAGCATCTCGACAAAAATTATATAGCAATTTTATGGCAATAGTTCGTGGTTTGTGTGTGGGTCAAAAGTAAGTTTATTACCTGTGAAATTTTGCCCCCCCCCATTTTGAGATCCTGGATCCGCCATTGGCGATGCGGTCGTCGTCTCTCATCTGTGTAAAAGTTTAGCGCAGTTTTAGGCCTGCCATATTGACCCATAATAATAAGTATTAGGTTTAGGCTTAGGTTTACTAGGCGCGCCGTTAATAAGCACGGGCCGCAAGATTTGTAATGCTGCACACCGAGCTTTTGCTTGAAAACGTTATCAAAATATCAAAACAAAACATTCGATAACAAATCAACAAAACATGAAACGTGCGTAAAAGGTTGGTCTTTATGAAAAATACCTCTGGCGCAGATACAACCTATCAGAAAAAAGCACGCATCCTCCAAACAATCTCATTGGACACATTTCAATAGCAACTGCGACAACTTTGAGCTTTGACCCAGAGTGTAAACGGATAGTGAAAATAACACAAACGGGTAGTGATCAAAATAACGGAAACGCTCGAAGATATATTTGTGCCAATACAATTGAAGCATGCTAATACTCAGCAACTCAACGTGCTTTCTAACATTTTGAAGAAGAAATAGATGTTGCACCAAATAGTTTTTTAAGACTGGACGAATTTCGTCATTGTTATTTAAAATCGAACAATTCCATTGAACTGTAATGAAAAATTGTGCGATTTACTCGTTATTTACAACTAATTATGAAGATAAAAATAACGGAATTTCGCGTATTTTTATAACGGAAACATTGGGGGGCCCACACCCCGCACCCTAACCGGATGAAACAAAAACCGCCGAAGTTTTAAAATGCATCCGCCATCTCGCTCCATACGCTCACGAGTTTGGGGGCCCCCACCGTGCAGTTTGGTGGGGAGCCCCTACCTCTGTATGCTCCGGCACTGCCGCTTTTATGAACGAGGCGATGTTTGATTCGTTTGTTTGCAGGTCAGCCTTTACCAAAACTGGAAATATGTGCAACGTACACTGGAAATGAACCAAAACTGGTGCTTCTGATCAGCAGCGGAGATCCGACTGGTTATTTTGAACCACTGCCATTAAATTTTTCATGTTGGACGCTAACGTTAGAAAAACCTCTGGATGCAGATGTAAGTTTCTTTGTTGTTTGAGTTTTCATTGACTTTAAATGGGTTTTCACGGCTTGCGGAGATATTCTATTGTGCATAGATGCAACGATTGTTCGATATCGTGCATTGTGTCTTATTTCGCGTACGCAGTTTGCAGCTAAATAGTAGCGGACAAGTCTTATATAGCCAGTAACGAAAAGTTTTTTTATTCAACTTTTCTCAATGTTCATTAACCCTTTCCCACATGAATATTTAACAAAAGTTGTTTTTAGAAAACAAACGATTTAAATGTAAATCGGGCCTGTAGCCAAAGGGGTATAAGCCCTTCTTGAAGAACTTAGGCGCCAAATCATCGAAAACCCTTGTATGTTCATCCTTAAAATGTTTAGCCCACTATCAAGGTGATCTCACTACGGGCCTATGCACTAGAGATCCATTCTTTACTTAGATTTGAACTATTTTGGTGTTTTTGTAATTATTCATTTTAGTTCTTGTCTCCTGATGGTACTCGCGGCCAAACATTTAGCTTGGCGTTTCGTTGCACAGACGGAAGGCTTCAGGTAAACAGTGTTTTTAAATTGAAACTTTGTAAGCCCTTTATTCTTCGCATTTTATGGAACTCTTAATATATACCTTACCTACAAGGCGTGGTCATGCACGATATATTAAAGGTTGCATATATAACAGCAATTATAACGTTTCAGGTATAACATCTGCATTAATTCTTCGCATTTAGTGAAATTCAATATGTACCTTTACCGCGCATAGTCATGATATAAAACTCACATATATAATAGCGACTATAAAGCTGCAGGCATAAAACATCGTATTGCCAGATTATTGTAGGAAACTGGGGCGGTTCCGGGGGGTCACTGGTGATTGTAAACCTCCTCGTTCTCATTAATCTAAAACGTTTGTCAAATGTAAACTCGAATGCTTCGATTCGGACAGCGGGAACCAAATGTGGGCGTTAAAGTGTTGTTTTGGTTCCGTGTATAATTGTCCCGAACCTGTGACTAACTTAAGTTTATTTTGAATCTAGATTTCCACCTGGAACATTAGTAACGTTATATATCATGCATAAAAGTGTTGTAACACTATGGCCAATGTATATAGAACACGACCCGAAGTGTAGTATAAGCATTTCCTAAACCTAAGCCTAAGTGTAAGCAAAAAATTAGTTTAAAGCTTAAGCTTACTCTATTATAGTGCCGCCGGAAAACGTTCCGGCCCTGTTCTATACGTGGGCCAACATTATTATCTAATCGATCTTCTTTGATTTGTATTTCTTACAAAGGGCGGCGGTTCTTAAAAGACTGTTCGTCAAAACAGAATGAATGTTTTACAAATAACTCTTTAAAATGGTTTCAAATATTTACTTTAAGTTTAAAATCAGCATAACCAGGTATGAAAATTAATTTTTGACTTAGAGGAAAACGTTTAACAAAAATGTTTATACACGTGAATTTTCCAATTCATTTGACCATTTTACAGGCGTACGGGAATTTAGACATTCAAGTTATGGATATGAACGACAATCTGCCAACGTTCGTTGACACTCCAAGTGCCATTGCTGTTCCTGAGGTAATTTCTTCCTAACGTTTAGCGTAAATAATTAAATTGGCCTTATTAACAATAAATTTTAGAAAATTTAAGTAAAGTTCAACAGAAACTTTGAAAATGTAAAATTTTTTAGTTGAATATTCATTGACATAAATGTTGTTATATCAGTTTTCAGCCCTTTTCAAATAGGTTTTAAAACTTATTTTGACCTCTAAAAGTTTAAATTTTCTGTTTAATATCAAAGTTTCATTTTGTTAATACCTAAGAAGGATTTTGCACGTTAATGAAATATATGGTAGAATCAAGCCGTAATTGCAATCTGTTTTGTGAGTTGCGGTACATGTGTTAGACGTCCAATCGCCCATACATTTCACGTAAGAACATGGCTTGAGTTTCTGAAACCTTACGTCATAACGACAATACTGAACTTTTCGTGCGAAAATAAAAAAAACGTCAAATTTGACTTAGTGTCAGAAGTAAAAGGCCCTTTAGTTTTGCTTCTTATCACGAAGGTACCATGGGTCTACAATGTCAATTTGACTAAAGCAAATATGCCTGAGCTGTTTATCTGTAGTATATATATGAAATTTGGTTTGTGATCTAAGTATTTGTTTTACATAAGTATGGTCTTAGAAACGATAAATTAAGTTATTGCGTACCACACACTTAAGTACGAAGTAGTGCGTAAGGGTTTCAAAAACCAGCCATATATTTATACTAGTAATCCGTAGTTGCACACATGTGCAACTCTCTTATTATACTGGGTTTTGGCATATGTTCAAAAGCATTGGTTTTAAGCTAGTTTCGCACAAGCTTTGAAACTTAAGCGACAACACAAACAAACAAATCATCATTTTAATATATACAGCATATTGTATCATCAGAGCAACATTTAAACATAAGGATTATTTTCTATCAAAAGCTTCTGTAATTACATATAACAAAACAATTTTTTTGTCGTTGCAAACTTGTATTAATTTTCATACGCTCCTGGAACGCTGCTTAAAATACGCATGCGGGGCGTTCCAGCTTTAATATATAGATATTAATTTGCATAAGGTCCTGGAACGCTGCCCAAAATACGCATGTGTGGCGTTCCAGCTTTAATATATAGTAAGTTCGTATACTAAACAAATTGTAACTTTAGGACACTGAACCTGGAACACAACTGCTCACACTTACAACGTTTGATCCGGACACCGGTGTTGGTGGCATCACCAGTTTCAAGCTCAAGGTGAGTAGTACTTAATCATGCGTTGTTTGTCAGAGGATCAACTTATTTTAATTATATTATAAACGCTGCTAAATTTTGTTCATTTAACATCAGCATTTCTAAAACTTGAAACATGCCTCGATTGAAAATAAATAAATTCTAAGTTTTACCGTCACAAATAAAAGGGGAAAACGTTGTTTGCTGCCGAATTCTTGTTTTTCGATTACGGAAGGCTTAAAACTATTTTATGAAATGTCTGAAACAAGATTATTAAATTGAATATCAACGAATTAAGTTTGATTTATATTATTCATACACTAGTTAAATTTTGAATAGGTCCGAGAAAGGACTTTTGTATAGGAACATAGGCAAGTGGTAAGCAGGGCAGGCTGGCTTATTATAAACAATGCGGCACACGATGGCGCGGTAAATCAAAAAACTTTTTGTTTGTAAATTGTTACCCGGTGATGTGCGGCGATTCACGTGCGTTGCCGTCCTTTGCCGTACGCCGCTAAAATAGTAAAAACGCATAGCGCTACCCGCATCCCATACTTTGATCTAAACTATTAATTGTGAAATGCAGCCTATATAGATATAAGATGCGGACTGTTTTTCCCCTGGACTGCAATAGGGCAAGCTTAAGCTTTAGACTCATTTTTGCTTAGGCTCAGACTTATGTATAGGCTCATTGAGTAAAGATCATTCTCACTCTTAGGCTTAGGCTTATGCTTAGGAATATGCTTGTTACACTGTTACGGCCCTGTTCTGTACATAGCCTGAATTGCTTAAAAAATCGACCAATGTTACTTTAAGGGGCGTAACAGCAAATTAAGCGTATTCCTAAGCCTAAGCGTTGCAAAAATGTGTTTCTAAGCCTATGCCTAAGCAAAAAAATGTAATCTACAATCTAAACCTACTCTTTTATAGACCCACCAGAAACCTGGACGCCCCTTAAAGTTACATGGGCCAAAAAATCTATTAAAATTTCAGCTAATAGCTTTGGATAGTTTTTGTTTTAGGATACATATCAGCATACATTCAAAATTGTAAACGGGTCATGCAGCCAGTCACGTTGCACTGCCGATTTGTATTTACTTAAACAGCTCAACTATGACACAAAAAACGCGTACAGTCTACGGATCGTCGCATTTGTATGTTTCTGCTGACATCTTTATTAATATACTTGGAACGTCGTTATAGTAATTATTTTAGGCGTTGACAGCTTATTAATAACCTGAATGTTTTGCCTAAACCAAGTAAACACGTAGCAACGTTCATTAAAAAACGTTAACAATAATTCCTTATTATTCCAATTCACTGTTTAAGCCAATAAGGTTAGCTATTTTTCGTTATCAAGCTTATATCGGCATTACTGATATGTGGTTTAATTTCATATAAACAAAATCCTTTCGTACAGTTTCCCTTCACAGGCTTCAGGCTCAGGATTACGCTCAAGCTTACTATACGAAAATGGCTTACCTAAGGAGAAGTATAGGTCTATGCCGTTGCTCAAATCATTAACTATGACGAAGCCTTATGAAGCCTACGCGTTAACCTTAAATGTTTGGGGAAAAGTGTACAAGAGCCAACAATAAATATAAACACCTAAATAGCACAATGATGGTGAAAATTGGTACACTGAATTACTTTAATATGTTGATTCCTGCTGAAATATTGCATTTATTTTCAGTGGTGTGTGCTACTTTGTAAAAAAGCAAAGAATAATTGATAACTAACTACAATGTTGGTTAACTTATATCTTGTTTCTTACCGTCAACGGCCAGAGATTTGCCAAAAAAACTTTGCCATTGCTAAAAACAATTGCTTTTTTCAATTATCTTCCGTTATATGAACAAAACTCAAAGCATAATTACTCAATCCGTCTCCTGTCCTGATCCTAATGATCCCTAGTTTGCAACTGTAGATTTATCAAAATGAGTTTCGATTCCTCTATAAACCGGTATTTTCATTGATGTATTTCACCTATTTACAGCCGATGATAAAGTCTTGTAAAGTTTTGAATCAAGCAACGTTAGCTTCGTTGAAATAACGCTTGCTACCAGGAACACTTTGGAACCTTGCTACCAGGAACACTTTGGAGCCTTGCTACCAGGAACACTTTGGAAACTTACTACCGCAGTGGGCCTTTAATTCTGCCATTATCATACGTAATGCGCGACATTCCACTTTAGAATTTCGTACCTGGGCAAAATTGAGTCACTGATAACTACCAAAATCATTTTATTATATTTAGGATGGTGCTGGACGTATTCGAACCGTAAACATCCGACATTTTACGCTTGCGGTAAACGTGATTGACGTTCAAAATAATCCGCCGCGTTTTGTTTCTGACGCACGACCTCAATATGTCAGCGAGGATACACCAATAGTAAATTATTCACAGCGAATAGTGTTATTATACCGTACAGTTAATAATGTGTAATTTGGTGTTGCTTGGGTGGGCAAGCCGTATATGTAATAGTCATAGAAGCGTCTCAAGCGAAACGAACGAGAAGCCAAACGCAATTTTAGCATTAAATCTTAATACAAAGTATTACGCCGCCCGGTTGGCTGCGCTATTGATTGGTCATTCGCCCGCCGTGAGTTCCGGTTAAAACAAGAATATTTCCGTCACGACTGCATATAATACTTTGGACTGAAGCCAAATACAGGAATATTCTATGCGTCTACGTTGTGATTAAATGCCACCTCTATAGTTATATTTTGATTTCCAATGTGTACTCTTTTGTGTAGCTTTTTCTATAATAACATTTTAGGGTTCCCCAATTTTTCGTGTCCAAGCCGAAGATGGAGATAAAGGTGTTCAACAGTCAAACCCAATCGTCTACAGCATATCAAATCGGTCTCAAAGCGCTGCCTCGTATTATTTCGGTATTAATTCCACGAACGGATGGATATATCTCAAACGTGCATTAAATCGAGAAGATCCACGCTTGATAAATGTCAACGCTGCGTTTAATTTAGCAGTTAAAGTAAGCAAATTTTTATTTATTTTCTGATTTTGACACAAATTTTTCGCTTTTAACGAAAATTTCAAAACTTTTTGTTAGTTTTGAGTTTTTGGTGTTAAGTTGATAAGCAGAATTAATTGAATCGGTAAACCATATCAATTCTGTTACTCAACAGTTCCTGTTCACAAGTAAATATAGGTTTATTCTTGGGATGTCAAATTTTGCTAAAACTTAAATGCTATTGATTGTAAAGGGAATATAATTTCAAACGAACACAGGTAGCCATATACAAATAGATCGTTTCAATCAATCATGATACTAAAGTCCATATTTTCAATGAGTGTAGCGCATATCATCAGTTTGTGATAGGTCAAGTAACTTTTGTGTCAAATATTTATCAGCATCGAAATTTACTATATTGATTGCACTTTTGCCGTTTACTATGCGCAATCTTCTTAAGCCCTGACTACTATCTGGCCAGTGCTACTTACACACCGTTGAGCGTAGATGTTAACTATACGATCCTGCTAACTGATACTTTCTTAGTCTTCTAGTTTCTGACTATCCAACTTCCTTGTATTACCGTTTCCAAGTTTGCCAGTGTCTATTTCCCAGTGTTATTGTCTCCCAGTAAGCTTAAAAATATATCACAGTGACCCTCCCTAATTCTCAGTCTCCCAGATTCCCAGTTTAGAGTCTACGGGTGGGCATTGAGCAGACCATTATAAAATTATCAGCCCTGATGCAAAAAAACGGCTGGCATATATGTTACTTCATTGTTTTCTATTTTCAGGCAAGAGAATCAACAGGATCGAACGACGACACTTCGTCTACAATTCAGAACATTACCGTGGTGATTGTTGACGTCGATGATGAGCCTCCGCGTTGTGGTCAAAGCGAATACGAAGCCGAAGTTGAAGAAAATGCGCAGCCGTTAATTCCGTTACATTTTGTGCATGGAACAGAATTTTATGTTTACGATAACGACGAGGTAATTTATTGCTGTTTTCAACGGTTTATTACCAATTTAGCTCATAGATGTGAGTTGAACTTTTCGCGCAAGTTGCAAATTCTATAAGTGGTTTGACTACTGTCGTAATGTATATCAAATCCTTTCATGATTCCACTGGGTATGTTTTGGCTCGTTCTCGTGTTGACCTGGCTGACGGCTCGGTGACAAATTGGTATTCTGCCGATGTTTTCAGTGTTCCATTTTGTCATCATGTTGACCCGGCTGACGGCTCGGTGACAAATTGGTATTCTGCCGATGTTTTCAGTGTTCCATTTTGTCATCATGTTGACCCGGCTGACGGCTCGGTGACAAATTGGTATTCTGCCGATGTTTTCAGTGTTCCATTTTGTCATCATGTTGACCCGGCTGACGGCTCGGTGACAAATTGGTATTCTGCCGATGTTTTCAGTGTTCCATTTTGTCATCATGTTGACCCGGCTGACGGCTCGGTGACAAATTGGTATTCTGCCGATGTTTTCAGTGTTCCATTTTGTCATCATGTTGACCCGGCTGACGGCTCGGTGACAAATTGGTATTCTGCCGATGTTTTCAGTGTTCCATTTTGTCATCATGTTGACCCGGCTGACGGCTCGGTGACAAATTGGTATTCTGCCGATGTTTTCAGTGTTCCATTTTGTCATCATGTTGACCCGGCTGACGGCTCGGTGACAAATTGGTATTCTGCCGATGTTTTCAGTGTTCCATTTTGTCATCATGTTGACCCGGCTGACGGCTCGGTGACAAATTAGTATTCTGCCGATGTTTTCAGTGTTCCATTTTGTCATTTCATTTTGCTTGTTCTACGTCTCTTAGAAACTGCGGAATCGACCATAAGACCGGGATTAACGGCGCTTGTCTGCGCTATTTGAGTTTCAAACGCGTGATTCTCAACCTGCAGTTTAGTTTCAATCGTCAACTTATGCGTATGCGCCCGTTTTGTCGAACATTGGCCGAGTTGTTGACGGCTCGGTGACAAATTGGTATTCTGCCGATGTTTTCAGTGTTCCATTTTGTCATTTCATTTTGCTTGTTGTACGTCTCTTAGAAACTGCGGAATCGACCATAAGACCGGAATTAACGGCGCTTGTCTGCGCTATTTGAGTTTCAAACGCGTGATTCTCAACCTGCAGTTTAGTTTCAATCGTCAACTTATGCGTATACGCCCGTTTTGTCGAACATTGGCCGAGTTGTAAAAACACAGTTTAGCTTTGCTTATGACTTGAGTGGAAATTAGATTTCTAGCTATTATTTAGTCAAGTGTTGTTTCGTGAAGATTTTACAATGTCTAAAGCATCAAAGACTGCTGTTTTAATGCACTAGCCTTGAGCTTCGTTAGATCTTTACAATAAATTGGCTTTCTCGACTGAGGGATGCAGTGTTCAGCTGAACGGCCGACCTGCTAAAGCAGTACGCTAAATTAGTTTAATTTAAATTATTGAAAGACGTTTTAACGCAGGCTGACTTAACAACATAACTGCTAAAATAACGCTGACCCAGGTTCGTAGCCAGAAAGTTAAGTACGTAACTCGCGGCCTAGTAATGATTTTGAAAATCGCTGTTGACACAGTTTGCTTACGGTTTAAATTATATATAAATTGTGTGGTAGCAAGCTGTAGCAAGCAACCCAAAATAATTTTTGCATTTATAGTTTACACGGAAAGCTCGTGAAATATATTATATGCCGTAACTGGTTTTATTGTTTAAGGGAAAAAATGGAGAATTTGAAATTACGCTTGAAGGTGATGACGGGATATTTGAAGTATCACCGCGAATTGTGTACAACGAAGCGAAACCGTTGATACGCGTACGAAATTCGACTGCCCTTGATTACGAGCGAATACAGAAATTAAGATTCAAGGTGAGTACTACCACTTAAAACGGCACATTTCAGTAGTTTAATCAAAATTTGTAACAATGTGCTGCTAAACAGTTAGCCAAAATATAGCAAGCAAGCCATTTGAAAGCATGAGTAATCAATCACATGTTTACGTAACAAAATCTTAAACTTAAGTTATAGGTTGGTTAAGCTTGAATATGAGTTTAAGTAAAACGTAAATGGCTAGTCAGGCTAATAACACTAGAATTTTAAGTTCACTTTATACTAACGTAGTCAGTTTGGGACAACTTTAGGCTAAACATATATTTGTGATAAGATATAAGTGCTGCTCAAGAACTATATTGTTTTTAGAATTCATTAAGTTTAGATTAAACTAAAAATATGTCAAACCTAACTTTTTACAAAGTCTGGTCAACTATTTGCATACCTCAATTGTACCGGTAGAAACAGAGAGTACATATCACTCCGTTAATATATTTAGAATTAAAATTAAGATTAACAAAACCAGAACGTATGTATGTTATTATTTAAATTAGCAAAGAATAGCGTCTAAACGAAGAGTTAGTCAGTTATTTCCGTCACATTCAGATCAATTTCCAATCATTTCGCTTGGGTATGCATCTGTGTCTAAGAAAGTATGCATTGGATCGGCGTGAGCAGATGACTGAAATTAATATACACGAGCACAATTGGGAAAGTTCTTTAAGTGGAAAAAATGGTATAAGGAGCTCTGAATTTATTTCATTAGCCAGATGGGGGGGCCAGGAGGTAACTCCGCCACCCCTACAAAAAACTTTCGGCCACCCTTGACAATTTTCAACTTCGCTTGGTAAGTCATTGAAAACCGTTGTATGCCCCACGGGAAAATTGTCTAGCCTCCCCAAGCAAGGTAAGCTGGCTACGGGTCTGTCTGCCGGTACTTGTTGACAACAGTAATAGAACTGGAAAATAGACTGTTATTTTGCTAATGCAACTGTTACTGCTGATAAAACCTTTTTGTTCGAAATTCCTTATCGCACTGTTTGTAAGCTTAGTTACTTTAAAATCTAGTTAGGAAATAATGTTAGACTACTACGGAATTGCACTAAAGTTGTATAGCTTACGCTTGTAGGAAAGTTGCTTTGCGTGTTTTAATTTTATCTTACCGCTTTCTTAACTTTAATGCTGTTCTGTTTGTTTTCGCAGCAAAGTTCCATATTTTTCTATCTGATAACATATTACAAAATTTAGACATTTTGATTTATCCCACTTGGATCTTTAACTTTTGGCAGGAAACGTGCGTTGGCATGTTGTACTATCATATGTAGGTTGAACTTACAGATTTTTCGCTTAGAGCTATCGCAGGACCTTGCTTTGTAGTTACCGATCATGTTTTGCTACCATACTAAATTGTCAATATTTTAAATTTTTGCTGCCTGAGAGTTAATTGTACATATTCAATATGATATTAAGATTAGTTACGCTCTTTCACAATGGTTCCCTAGGCGTGTAGCATCCCCATGGCAGCTGTTGTAGAACGTAAAATTGATTAACTGAAAAACTTACCTCGAACTGCATTTCAACGCTACATTCATCGTCGAACCATTCGTTATTTTCATACTCGTCAAACTCGCAGTCTTGTTGACCTTCAGAATCGCTATCAACACCACTTGAACACATCGCAACAACGCTTTCCACAGTTGCGGCAACTTTATGACCGTAATCCAGATTTGTGAATCGTTTTTCGTACGATGACAGTTGTTTTGAAGGCTCGGATTTTTCCGTTGGCTCTTCTCCGGAACCGCAACCTGAATTCTGGTCAATTGCTTGGTTTGTTTCTACTTCAGTGCCAGAAGACATCATTGCGTCAGCGGGGTCCGTTCGAAACTTCTTAGCCATGTGCATTAGATCATTCCAAGTGTTTGGTTCTGTAGCACTTTCATCCGCGGAACTTTCGTTTGCAGCCATAGAATCAAAGAATGCTGTACCAACGGTTGTGTTGTTTTCAACTTTTAAAATCTTGTCAAACGGCGTTCCAATTTTTGACCGTAGCTTTTGAGCAATCGAATCTATTTTTGCACCGGATCCAAAGTTTGTTGAATTTGGCGTTTTTCGTTTTGCTGCCTGGTTTATAAATGTGTTGGTATCCGTATCATAGTTCGGGCAAATCATATCTGAAACAATTAAATGACCTTAATGCACGGGTGCTAGTAATATGCGGGCCCGCAACCCGAGGGGTGTCAGCATTGGGCTCAGTCCTCTTGAAGAAATGTGCATCCCTTTGAAAATATTCAACACCGGCCTGTCATATGGGTTCTATACGCCATTTTTGATATATGTATGCAATATATAGTAACACCAACTGCCACATAGTAGAATCAATTTCCAGGAACAATCCAAAATTAAAAAATTTATATTAAAGCGACCTTATCATTTTTCCTCCAAACTTTATGTAATGGGCTACGCTCCCATCATGATCCCTCTGGACCAGTAGTGGATGTAAAGTAACAATATTTGTTAATGGTGTCAAAAAGCCCCTCTTGCACATCCCAATTCAATATTCTGGCGGTGCCCATGTGGTCACCTGAATTGTCTTCACATTGATCAAGGTTTGTTTGGTCCGCTTGTTTAATGAGGGTTAGCACAACTTCTTTGTCAATGTTTGTCGGACAGGTTTTAACTATATTAAGTGGGTCGTATCCAGAAGACTTGCTTAAAGGTTCATGATTTACATGCAACGGTGATAAAAGAAGCTGGTAGATGAAATTTGAAATGGTTTTCGCTTGCAGTGGCGTACACTGGCCTGCTAAATTCGAAAGCATTAACAGCGTTGATAAGTTAAACGGCGAAGTGTCGTTGTTGTTTTCATCTGTGAGTGTGGTTTTTTTGAATGGTTCCGTCAGTTGTTCGGAATTCAGTTCGGCGCCTACGGTGTGGCATTCAGAGTCTTCCAAAGAACGAATTTCTGAGTTCAAGCTGTTGAAGTTAAGCGATATTTCTGAAAAATAATCCGAATGTTGACTATTGTCAAAAAGACTTAAAGAATACAGATGAATTCGTCTTTTGTTTAGTAATGTCAATAGACCAGTAATGTTCACTTAAACCAACGTTTAAGGTTAATGCTTAGCCCTTACCTTTTAAGGGAAATTGTTAGCCAAACCCTTTGGCATAGGATTAGGCATAGGCAAACCGTTCGTTAAACTTCAACCTAAGCCTAAGCGTGTGGGAGAAACGTATTCAAAATTCTGTAAATGCATTACGTAATTTTTATTATTTTGGTATGAAAAATATATATCCGCAATTTTGTAAAATGTTTATTCCGCCGTGCTCTTACTTTGACAGTTAGCTGTTGCGTCTCCTGCGAAATCGGTTTTCCATTTCGTTGCTACTTCTTGACGATCTTTAGTGTTTGTAAGTTGCTGTTTCGCGTTGGCAATTACGGCTGGCTTTGCGTTTTCAACACGATATTCTGCCTTCAGTTTATTTGCTTGATGGTCTACGACATTTAGTTTAGTTTCTTCCGTAGATGCGATCTCTGAAATTGTTTCGTTATCTGCTGCAGACAATGAGTACTCTTGCATCACGTTACTGTTGCTTGACGGTGGTTGTTGCGAAGTTGTTTTTAGCTTTAAATCTGTGTTTTCTGTGGCAAAATTCGGCAGCATCTGCGAGATATCAGTATGTTGGTTTTGTGGTATTTCTTCAATTGAATTTCCAGCCACACTGCGTCCACGTGGTTGCATTTTGGGCCAAGCTGCTGGTCGCCTTTTCTGAAAGTTATAAGTTTGAACCCCGAAGCGAAGCGACCATCGAATCCGGTCAAGAATCCGATTTTTAGTAGGCCCTGGAGAGTCAAAAAACAGCCACATCATATATGAGCCAGCCAATGTATTGCATTGTTTTAATTTCCAACACGAAACTTTCTTTGTCGCGGGTTTTATGGGTGTCCGCGATACCTGTTTGTTTTCCTCTAGGTATCAAATGACACTCCGGATTCGTTTGTTTCCGTGCGCCGGGACGTAGTTCCGGAAAAAACAGAGTGAGGGGCAACAAGAAAAATTACTGTTCCAGTACAATGGTTGTTTTCAAGCTTTAGCCTGACTACAATATATACTTTGAATGATATATACAGTCTTACTGTACAATCAATTAGCCTTTGCGCATCTCAGGTTCTCGGACTGCTTGGTTTATTTCGACTTTTACCTGCAATTTTGTTGGAAAATTTCTCATCAATTACTGATTGCCGTATTGTGTTTTTTAAGCATACCACTCAACGAAAGCAATAAAACGTAACTACTGGTCTCAACCAGGAGCAAATATAAGCATGGTTCACGAGGTTGGCTGGGGTTCATCATTTTAAAACATTAATATCTTAATATAAACAATAACTAAATGCTGTTTGCCCTTGTATGCATTCATATATATTCTGGTTGTGTTTGGATAGAAATATGCAATTTTAGATTACACTTTTTGAAAATTTTGGAGCAAACGTTGATGAAAAGAGTAGTAAAATTTGTTACTGCATAATTACAAAAAATTAATTAGAAACACATTTAATTGCTTCAAATTGGTACCGTTTGTGAACACGGGGTGCGACATACCACATAGATAAGCAAATCTGGTCGATCGTTTCGAAAATATGGATGCTGATACTCGCGCCAATGAGAAAAATGATGCGGAACGGGCCGATCCTTTGAATGGACCCCGGTTATTTCACGTTTCGTTAGTGTCAGTCCTGTACGATCATCGATGTACGCTTCTGTACCGCGTATCATAAGTGTTTTCGACTTTTTAAAACCGTACAAGTTTAGCTGACGCACAAAACTAGCCATTTTCATTGCTTTGAAATAACCTAAAATGTGACAAAGTTTCAACACTTTTTTGGCACTGTTTTACTTTCCCCCACAAAGAAAAACTACTCCCCCCACATTGAAAAGACTTTTTAGTTGTGTTTTCAGGGGGTTGTCGCCCCATCCTCTACCCCGCGCAAATTCATGGGACCCTAAGCAGGATCGGGCGCTGTGGCACAACCGCCTACTAGGCAAAATAATATTGGAAAACTTAAAATTCCGAACAAAGTAGTTTTAGACTGTTTTTGGCGTTCTTGCATGAGAACCGCTTAATACGGGCGTTTTGGGGTTGGAGCCCCTTTCGCCTGAATACAAACAAAAGAACACCTGCTACGCTACATACTCAGACGTTCTGTTGTAGAACATTCGTTTGTGTTATATCGACAACCGAAAATGAACTGAGCAGATGTCCCAAATTCTATTTGTGTGGGAGGAAGTAAAGATCAACTTTTTTTACTTTACCCACACAAGATAACGCTTGTGCCGCCCAACATGGATAAATTTTCTTCGTGAGGGGGCTGCTGTTCCCCTTGAGGCCCCTCAATTTCAGGGGACCCTAAGAGGGATGGGGGATTGTCGCCGATTCCTGAACCTCACAGTAAACAATTCATTATTATTATTATTATTGGAACACTTAAAATATTTAACGAAGCACTCTTAGACTGTGTTTTTGAGGCTCTAGTATAAGAACCGCTTAGTGCGTGGCTTGCGGGGTTTCAACTCCCATTTTCTTCAGTATCCTTTGAAATTGAAAGGTAAAGAGCGCCAATACCCTGATTGGAAAGTCAAACAGTGCCTCTGCTATAAATCATAGTCATTCTCAGACGTTATGTTACATTCTTTGTATTATATTGGCTACGGAAAAAAATGAAAAGTTTTGCTCCACATTTCAGTTGTGTGTGGAAAAGTATCAAAGCGCCGGAATTTCGAATTTTGTACACTTCCTCAAACGCAGTGCCGCGGCTGGCGTAGAGCAAGCCATTTAAAAAATGTGAAATTGTGCCCTCTGCAAAGTATGATTCATAAAGGAGCTAAACCCGAAGTCTTTGACTATATATAGACCCGCATTCTCTGAAGGAATATCTAGGATGTAGTCTTTGACAAACTGGTTATTGGACCGTAAAATATTCCTACGGGCTTGACGATTTCACATGTTTTTACTATCGCCAGAGCAAAATCAAACCTGTGTCAAGGTAGTCCTTCGCAAATTGATCATGATCAATAACTAATCCGTCTCCTTCGTGGTTCCAATGGATTGAATCGGTTGGTTTTCGATGATTCAACAATTCCCATAAACGTCTTGGAAATTTGATGTTCAGCCCAGTGGTTGTGAAACAGTTTTGTGATGCTGTCGCTTGTTGCAATTGTTGCGCTCCTGGCTTTGGCGGTCCAACTAAATTATTGCTGTTGTTGGTGGTGGTAATTGCGGTGGCGCTGCTGTTGTATTTGTTGTTGTTTTTGTTGATGTTGTTGTTGTTGTCATCATCGTCATCATCATCGTCGTCGTCGTTGTTGTTTTTTTTAAATTGACAGCTGCTGTTACTAACGAAATTCAAGCGTTGGCTATAGTTCATCTTGATGCTGTTGGCCGGCAGTCTGTTCTCATTGGCATTTCTTTCTTGCCTACTTGTATTTGAACCCGTTTCTTCTTCACTATTATGTTGTCCGTCTTCGGTTTCGGTATTTCTGGAAACTCTGCCATCATACCTTGCGTCTAAATAACCCTCGCTCCGGTTGAACTCTAAAACACCTTTTCCTTCATTATCATTGTTTTCGCTTATGGTTTGAAACTCTTTGCGAGATTCTTCAAACTGTGCAAGGTACCTGAGGCAAATTTCGGGCGTTAGGTGTTCAAATGGATGGTTAACATTTGATAGCGGTTTGCTTTGTTGGTTGTTAAAGTTTGTGGTAATGGTAGAGTCGCATTGCTGCCGCATCTCAGACAGAATTGTCGGTGATTCTCTGAAATTTCTGAAATTTAAACGGTTTGTGAGCAGGGCCGCAGCCAGGATTTCATTTCGGGAGAGGATATCCATTTCTTTGAGAGCGGGAAATTTTTTTGACCTCTACAAGCTATTCTACAGCCTGTAAAATTGCCTTTTCCGAGTAATCGGGTGTTTCCAGAAATATTGGATAAAATTAAATATGCATCTTGTTCGGATAGCTCAACACCAGGTTTCGTCGACAGTGGGGCCAAAGTTAGGTCGCCCAAAATTGAAAGCTTGCTTTTAAGGTTGCAACAATTGAGAGGCTTTGATGTCAGAAAAAAACCAAGTGTCATGGTGTTTAATTTACTACAAAAACAAGTGACTTGTTTAGCTCGCTCAGCTCATGAGTTTCTGATGTTCTGATCAGCTCTCCCGATTATTCAACGCCCAAACTTAAATTTAAAAAAATTGGAATATTAAGGTCCCAGATTCCTCCATTGGACTCAAAATCTTTGTAGAAAGTTAGACAAATTATATACCATTTAACATAGGTTGCGGTTGTCAAATAACGAAATTTGGCGCTGAACCATGATCGTTAGCAGCGCGCCAAAACAGTTATTTGACACCAGTTCGTTAAGCATACTTTTGATTGCAGAAAGTTTAACACCACTCGAGTCAGCTCTGCGAACTGCGTCAAATGATATATAATTTGTTCAACTTTAAGGAAAAAATTTTGATTCACAAGCGGCTGAACTTATGGCCTTAAAAATCGAATTTTTCAAAAATTCAGATTTGGGTATGGAATGATCAGGCGATGTCATCAGGAGCTCAAATATGCAAAAAGTTTCACAATACAAGCATTTTTAGACAAACGCCGGCTAAGGACGGGATAACGTTTAATGAAACCCTATGCTGCTCTAGAGCTGTGGAATGATAAACCTCCGACGAAGGCACAGCATTTAGGTTTGGCTAAGGAACCCTTTACAAAAATTTTACTGCAGATGCGGTGGGACTCGATACCATGACGTACGGATTACCGGCTGGTCTCAACCACAGAGCTACGCAGCCATGTAGACTTTTCGCTACAATACCTATACAGAGTAGTAGGCGGTCTATTCTAGTTTTCAATTAGGGGGCTATAGCTGCCCTAAACCCACTGCAATCTAAAGGGACCCTAACTAGGCCGGGGGCCAACGCCTCCAAGCTTCCTTTACTAAACGGTTTTTATACTACAGCGCCAAAGACACAGTTTTAAAACTACTTCATTAGAAATTTTAGATGTACTAAATAGGCTCTCTAAGTGACATATATAGCTGATAAAAGAATCACCGATTTTTGACACTGTACGATAATAAAGTGCTACTGTTGTATCCAAATTATGTGAACTTTTCGGGATTTTTCGTTCTATTTTATCTTTGGATCGCTTTTATATGCTTGTTTGTGTTCGACACAGTCTTAGCTTATATATATTTGAATCAAACAAGCGAAATTTCAACACGTGAGTGTTTATATAACCTCTGCCATAAGAGAAGGCACAAATTTTTTGACATAAAACAATTTTTAGGTACTTGTTTACTTCCCCGCCACAAAAAGTCACCCAAACAAAATGACTGGAATGATAGTATAAGCTTATGGTTGGACTTAGGCTTAGATCAACATTTTGGTTAGTGTTCAGTGAGCTCTTGTAGAATTGCTGTGGTTTTGGGTTCTGTTCGACTATAAAGTGTGCCAAAACAATCTATATCTTCGTAAAACTTTGTAATCCTTTGGCAATACACTCACCGTTGCATGACTTCTGCAATTTGTTCATACCAGTATTCAGGCTTTTAGGCTACACTGGTTCAACTCAACAAAACGAAACCACCTCTTCAAACAAACTTTTGTAGAATAAAACTTTAAATATTATTAACTACTGACGCTTTTATGGCGACGAACAGTTGTTATACGCGTAATCTGGTTTGTACTACGAATAGAACGAAATAAATTCGTATTGTCAAAAACAGGAGAAAAAGAAACTTTCGTAGAATATTTATTTTAGCTGTTTAGTTTTTTTGTGCTCAATGCTTTTATGAGAAAAGGAACGATAGGATGTTAATAAGTTCAAACGGAATCAACAATTTTCAGTGTTTCAAAACTTTAGGCTGTCCCAGGCCGTTAGAAAATTTTTAGCACCCAGAGTAGAATTTTAGTGTAGCTTGTAAGTATTGTGAAATCAACAAAATATCCGTACTAAAATTGTTTTGCTCTCTTGGCACCTTTGCTGGCCACAGATCTGTACTCCCTACAGTAGGCATTGCTTGCCAAAAGCTAAAGTTCTTATAACATTTGAATACTATATTTGCCAATTTTTTTTGCATCAGGTTCGTTTACGTCAACGCTCTGAAGGTGGTCAAACAACTGTGTGCAGTGTTGCAGTCACATTGCTGGATGTGAACGACAACGCTCCGATATTTAACGAATCCTCTTATGAAGCAGCGGCACTTGAAAACCAGCCGAGCGGTGTCGTTGTTTTGAAAATTTCAGTGAGTGATTCCAGGTTCACTATTTGAAGGGCGTAGCCAGTATTTTGTTTTGGACTGAATAAGCACATCTCGGGGGACACATCTCCCTATACTCACCTTGGATACGCAGCTGTTCACCATAGCAGACAGATATGTTCTTGCGAGTTTGTTCGAAATTTCTGTTTCTGAATGGTACAAGGATGAGTGGTAACAATTGATCTCGACAGCGGCAAAACGTTCACAATTGTGATCATAATATTCAGATTCTCGCATAAAGATTTAGAATTTCGTTTAGGCTTAGGCTGAGGTGTAAACTTGTGGGAAAAACTTACAACAGCCCTATTTTGCACTACGCATATGATAAAATTGGTTATTTCTGAGAATTCTACACAATGGATTTTGTTGGCGCTTGTTTGGAGATTTTGGATGATTTTATATTTAACTACCGCACACCTTGTGATACCCAGATTATAACGAATATTTCTGCGTCGTTTTCTGTTCCTGACTGTTTCAGAATACACAATTTCGAAATATACGTTTTTGGTTACGTATTTTTATAGGCTTACGATAAAGACACTCCAAAATATTTGCCAATTAAGTATTCACTGTCAGGCGAAGGATCCGAAAAGTGAGTGCAAATCATCTTTTTTGTTGTATATATCAATGCAGTTTGTCAAAGAGAAATGCAGGATATATACTGTTGGGCTCAAGGTTATCGCTTTTCATAGACTAAATTTGATCCTCTTACATTAACGTGGGCGGTAAAGTACGTAATTACAGAAAGCGAAACTTAGCTAAAGCAAAAGACGTTAACGTTTCTTCAAATCCACAACAGAAACCTAACATTGTCAGTTCCTGTGTGCCCATATTCTCAAATGTGTGGAGTACCCAACAACAACACTAATTGCTGATTTTAGTGATGTAAATTTTAAACCAGTGACCCCCTCGACTTCGATATTCAACACATAGTTCGCATGAGATTTATCATACGTGTAATGCGGGGTTCACGTTATAACCGGGGCAGTTTGGGACATGTTTTGTCCCTTTCGGACTATTGGGTAACGTTTTGTCTGCTTATAGACCCCATATCTTATTCAAAAATTCGTATTTATCTGCTATTATCATCTGCAACTTGTTCTTCAGTATCATATGATATTCGAGGTAATGTCTGTGATTATCATATGATATAATTTCCAAGGGCGTGCGGATTTATCCGCCCGGTGTGGGACAGAAACAGCGCAAAAATTGAAGGCTGAATTTCTCTTGGTACCGAAATATTTAGTTCCAAAGTAAGCTGAAATTTTTTTGCAGATTGAATATTTTAATTTTTTTGATTCACAGAATTTTTTCGTGGGACAGGTTGGGGCCACTGCATACCACCCTACTTACATCTCTGATTGTGTGCGCCGTTACAGATTTTAGTATTTAGCATACGTTCAGTTTTTCCATATTATAGGCTTAGGCAAAGGATAAGCAAACCTTTTGCAAAACCTAAGTCTAAGCCTAAGCCAAAGCCTAGCCTAAGCATAAACATGTGAGGGTGAAAATATACAAGTGCCAATTCAATTTCAGGTTTTCAATCGATCAGAGTGGTCGAATTTTAACAGCTGCTATACTTGATCGAGAGGACGTCGCAAAATATTCGCTACAAATCAATGCTCAAGACAACAACGGAGTTTCTGGATTGATTTCAACGATTCCGCTAACTGTAACAATAATTGATACAAACGATAATGCACCGCTGTTTACTAAGACCAAATACGAAGTTTATACCGAAGAAAACACTTACGCGTTTACACATTTGCCTCAAGGATTTTTTGTCAAAGTAAAATCATTGTGATTCCCAGAATTAGTATTTTTGCCGAGTTTATCATTTTTACTCATGTTAATTGTTGGAAACTGCCCACTGCAGACAAAACTGGGTCTTTTCTGTTATTCCCCCAACTGGCGGTTGACCAAAAACGGTTCAATTTTGAAATTTTTTTTTGCTTCGACCGCTCCTGATCTTTACACGCCCGAATTTGGTTTATTGGAAAATTCATTCAAACTTTATCCCGTTCTATTCAGCTTCAACGACCTTAAAAATCGAATTTTTCAAAAATTTGTATTTCGGTGTGAAATGATCAGGAAAGATCATGAGAAGCTCGAATGTGCAAAAATTGGTGAAGTAGGACCATTTTTAGGCAAGCGTTGGCTGAGGGATAACGGAAAAGATCCGGCGGACCTAGAGGCTGGGATGCTAAGGCTTCGGCTTAAATTATGGCTATGTTTAGGTTTAGGTCTAGGCTTAGTAGACTGATCCGTATAGTTTACATTGCCCGCATTTTTTCCGTTTCCTTAATAATGAATGGAGTGTGACTAGAATTCTGCATTATATATGACGGACGGTATAATATTGTAATAGCAGGGTTCCAACGAAATTCCGATTCCGGCTAAAATTCGGAAAAAATTTGGGATCCGATTAAAATTCCACGTGGCTTTTATTCCGATGACGGAATTCCGATTTTTGGTTATAAGTTTTTAAGCTGATTGAACTTAAATTTTGCCTGTTTTTCGTTTTTTGCAAATCTGTTTGTTTTTGTTAAGTATTCTCAGTAGTAGAGTAAATTATTTCGCGGATTGTCAAAATTTGACTGCAATTGAAAACTTTAAGCTCTACCTTTAAACGAATTGCAAAATCTAAATTTAAAGATCTACTTTATAGTGGGAAGCAGTGATGTTAGCCTCACTAGTTCTCAAATATAGCTCGATATTTGGTTCAACAGTTTCTTTACGGTAGTTAAAAGGACGCTCTATTTAATTGATTAATTTTCTAATATTTGGGTCCTGTTATTTATGATTTCATAAGACTTCATATTTAAAGTTTTGAAATGCTTAAATTGATTAACTGCATTTAAACTTAAGGCCAAGTTGTTCCTGTGCTTTGAGAATTGACAGGCTACTCTTAGGTTTAGCAGGCATCCATTAATGTTATAATTTTACAGGTTAGTAGATCGCTAATACAGTCAGCTATACAAGCAATTCTTACTGAAACTGTGAACAATACAGAAAAACATACTGCAACAAAAACTCAAAAGTCATATACTTTAGTTTTTGATATAATTACTAAAACTTAAATTCCGATTCCGACTCTTAAGGTTTAAAAATAAACTTACAGGTGCTAAAAACAAAAACATGAAGTTGTCCGTTCCAAACTAAAATCCTGGCTACGCTCCTGCACGGTAAACTTCAGATTGTTATGAAAATTAGTAAATAATTTCTATTGGAATTTTAGGCTACTGATGCAGATCAACCCGGTACACTGAATTCGAACATCACATACCAACTCGATGACACCAATGAAAATTCTAAATTGTTCAATATTCATCCTCAGCTTGGGCGACTTGAAATTAGTCCACCAGGAATTGATCTGGAATCGCTGCATTCGGATGTGTTGAATTTGACAGTTTGGGCAAGTGATAGCGGCAAACCGAAGAAACTGGCTACGCGCGCGACGATTTTGGTTTATGTTAATGTAAGAGTTGTGGTTAAAGCAGGGCCCTCTAGCCAACTCACTTTGCAAGGGGGTGTAAACGTTTTTAGAAAGGGGATACAGAGGTTTTCGGTAACTTACAAGGAAGGTTGAAAATTTTTTAGGTTCGGCAAAATTCTTCCAGGAACTGAGCCCTCTCTGACCCCTCTGATTGCGTGCCCGACTTAAAGCTTCCAGTGAAAGCTTCCAGTGATTTTGTGTTCGTCGCGAGGGCGGATACAGGGGCAGAGATAGAGGGGATATATCCCTCTCATAATTTGTGAAGACATGCCAAATCACTTTTAACAGGATTCAATTGCGTTGACAATGCCGCGCGTTACCAAGTTAAATTTATCGGTACGCCACAGAAGTTTAATTTACAAAATTGTAGGAAGTAATCATTGAAACACGTTAGTGTTTACAATATATGTTTCAAGCATCGAGAATACACGCTTTTTGAAAGTTTTGCAGAATGTTCTCTGCAGGAAAGCAGAGTTGGAATGAGGTAACTTGCGTATAGAATTTCCTAATTAGCCGCTTCGATACTATACACAAATTGAACAGCTAAACGTCTCATTTAAGTTGTTACTAAAAGTTGGAATTTTGTAATTTTTCGAAGAAATTGTATTACAAATATGTATTTACCATAGCTAGTCGATATCATTGTGTGATGCTAATGATACCGTGCAATAGATTACGTGTCCCTACGATGTTTGTTCTACTGAAATTGCTAACTAAGACAATAATATTTTGTAATAACCTCCCATGCATTATAGCTTAGAACAGGCTGCTTTTTGGTGGATTGCAATGGAGCAAGTGTACGCTTTAGACATATTTTGTTTAGGCTTAGGCATACGCTTCGGAGTAGTCTTAGCATAAAATCTCACCGTATCCCATGTAAAAGAAAGAAACTAGGTAAAAGTGCCCCTAGAAGGGACAGATTGTGATATCTTTCGCTTGAAGCATGTAAAAGAGGAGTTTAAACAAGGGTTACTTAGACCATAGATCATTAGGTAATGCTTATAATATTAGCTCCATAACTTCTATGAAATTAGTTGTCATCTATATTTTTGACGGCTGTCTTTCAATGTTAACACGCTTGCGGTCAGTGAAACAAGAAACATATGGGCCCAACGAACTTTCATCTGTTAAGCTATAAATCGACACTATGGGTTTTCAAGGCGTTCTAAAGTACAACTCTCAACATGCCTTTCGTATAACAGTCAGTTGCTTTTTAAGATTATCTCAATTGAGCGCCAGCAGAACATGTTCTCTGAAACATTTAGCAACGTTTGATTGGTATTTTCTAGATGAATAGCTTAAATATGTTACGGCACAGAAATTAATTTGGAAAAGTTTCTTGCTTCACATCATCAAATTGTCATGGTAAAGATAGGTAAAATAGTCGAGCACGTATGCGTGACATTTTTTATTTGATAATCAATAGACGCAATTTGTTTCTTGCAATATTGAAATATATACTAATCAAGTTTTAGAAACATAAATATTTTAAAACTCAAAAAATATCCTCTTCCAATGAAGAATGCAAGATTAGATCACTTATAAACTGAACATTGTAAAACCCAACAAACGCTAAAATTAAGCTGATAGGTGATGTCCGCTTGGCCCATATGTTTCTTGTTTCATTGACCGCAAGCGTGTTAACACTAAAAGACAGCCGTCAAAGATATAGATGACAACTATTTTCATAGAAGTTATGGAGCTAATATTATAAGCATTACCTACTGATCTATGGTCTAAGTAACCTTTGTTTAAACTCCTCTTTTACATGCTTCAAGCGAAACATATCACAATCTGTCCCTTCTAGGGGCACTTTTACCTAGTTAAAAATTTACGTAGCAACAAGTTCGCTAAAAAGCGCAATAGCAAAAAGATAATGCTTCAAAATTTGAGCATATTTATTCAACACTGCAGTCTGGTATAAGAAAAAATATATTTAGACACCAACAGATTCAAGGATTAAAAATATGTAACTGAAACGTAATTTACTGAATTCTAAGATATAGGCCCTTATTCTTAAATGTGTGTAGGACCTATCACAGTTAGCAATAGGTGTTCAAACAAGCGAACTACAACAGTTACAAATGGTAAACTTGGCTCACAAGTAACAATGCTCAAATGCAAATAATGTGCTAAATTTCAACGTTCTCGATTGGCGGGTTCACAATTTATGGGTCCTATTACCTACCGGTGATAGGTGCTATATGCATTTGAGGATTTGGGCCATAATTACTAATTTTATGTTCAACACAGGGGCACAGGATGTGGGGGTCAGACCGCTTGTCCCTAAATTTCAAAAGCAAGGTCGTGTATGAGCATGTAATGCGAAAGTTGATTTCGGCCTCTAGCCCGCTTCGCTGACAAGTTTTTTTGCCTCTTTCGGTTTGAATCCGGCGCTGCTGGCGGACACACCAATGTCGTGTTGTTTTAGGACACCAACGATAACGTTCCACAATTTGAGCATCCATTCTACGCTGCAGTGTTGTATGAGAATGCATCGGCCGGCGATCAAGTAGTCCAAGTGACCGCGTTTGACAGAGATCGTTCGTTTTACAATCGGGCCATTGCGTATCGTATTGCAACACTTCAAGATAAATTTACCATCAACTCACAAACTGGTGTAATTCGCGTTGCAAACGGTGCTAATCTTGGCAAGTTTTCTATGCATTTTTTATTAGCATTTGCAATTATATATATCATTAAAACTAAAACGACCGATATCATTATGAGGGCAGAGTTCCAGGTAACTTTTACGTTCTTGTTCTATATGCAAGTGAATGCGACGCGCGCCGCTGCACGCCGCCAATTGCTGCAGCACGGCGACGTGTGGTAATTTTTTAACGAAAAGTTTGGCGGCGTGTGGCGGCACGCGGCGACGTTTGGCGGTGTCCGGCGGGGTGTGGCGGTGTCCGGCGGCGCGCGGTGAGTATAGCGCCATTCTTAGCGTTGCAAATATTGCAACCAGTTTGACTAGTATATCTGTAGCTGCTATAAAAGTTTTCCCTCAGTGGTGTGGTCACTCATGATTTTGTGCGTTTTGAACAGTTTAATTAAGTATTGTGAACGAATTTGAAATTTAAGCATCAGACATTAGATTATGCTGTAATGTGGTTGCAAATTAAGTTAAATTGTCGCTTAAGTAGTAAACGTAATCAAGTAGCTAGCAAAGGATCGCCGGGTTTTGTTTAAATAAATATTAGAATCAAATCCAACCGTAGTTTGTTTTCTGTAAGGTCTAAATTTGACAACCAACGAACTTTTTTAGCTGCGAACTATAAAATAACTTGTTAAAAATTAAACTGTTACTGTTTGACAGCTCTTGTTGAATACCATGTTGGGATTTAAGTTCAATTTATCCACACTCAATTACAGGGACGTATTCAGGGTGGTGGGAATATTCCTCCGAAATTTATGTAAAGGCTTGGAAAAGGTGCTTTTGCAGTCTGTAGAATACCCTGTAGAGAGGTAAAATAAGTTTCTCGTTCACGACAATCCCTCGAAAAGACAGCTAGACAAAGTTATCTCTTTCCGAAATGAAATGCTGGCTACGCCCCCTGCTTAATCGCATTGATATTAGACTTTGTCAATTTTAGATCGTGAATTTTCTCCGCAAGATACGTTTACGTTACGCATAATCGCACTGGATCAGGGACTGCCACAACGTAGCTCAACTTGTGTTGTTAATATTACTCTTCTTGACATCAATAACAAAGCACCAATGTTTTCCAGCAAAGTGTTCTACCTTAAACTCGCTGAAGACAGTATCGTAGGAAGCGTTGTGTTGAATTTAACAGCGTACGATCCTGATGATGACGCCAGTTTGAAGTATCGCATAATCAGTGCTCGAGACGCGGAACGACCTGATGGGCAACCAGTGAATCCGATTGAGTAAGCATTTAAATTTATTAAAAAATTTATTTTACTCGCCATAAAAAATATTTCTCTTAAGTCAACAGCGTAGAACAATGCAACTTTTGTCAGTCGAACTGGGTGACTTGGGAACTCGGAAGCTTTGTCTTAGGCTTAGAATTCGGCTTATTTTTAGGCTTTGGCTTAAGTTAAACTTAGACTTAGTCTTCGGTTTAGGCTTATGTTTGTGGAAAATTCCTCTTGTTTAGAAGGGCCTGTTTAAGTATATTACGTATATATAGTGTAGAATTGTTCAAAATTGCAGATCTATCATCAAAGAACAATTAAATTAAAGAAACTGAAACAGTTTAAGTAAAACACATTAAAAGTGTTTCTATTAAGACTTTCTGATGCTGCTGAAAACACAGTAAGAGCTATTTCCAGCCGGAGTATGACCTTTGTTTTTTTCGGTATAATAACAAAGTCAAATGAAATAATGGATTTTAAACTGGCAATTATTTAAAACAACAACGTATATGAGTGCTTTATTACTTTTGTTTCTGCTTGGAATAATCTCCGCATGATCGGTGCAGAAGGTTTTCATGTCAATAATATCTTTCCGTACAAAACATTTACAATCTACAAATATTTCATATACCTTTCAGATACAACTACAGAACGCTGTTTTCAATCGATGAGAAAACTGGCCAATTGATGATAGCGTCTCCATTGGATCGTGAGGAAGTTGCGTCAATGGCCATTGACGTAGAAGTTGTTGATACGTCAGCAATTGGAACGACTCCACAAATTGGTCGAAGTAAGAGTTACAAAGATATTGGGGGTATAACAGCAGTGGTATTTTTACTAAATAGTTACGTTGTTTGTATTCTTAAGTGAAAGAAAATGTTTTGTGATAATATACGTTTCAGATTTACGTCAAGCGGTAGTCAGATCGCCATGGTAGGGCTAAATATTTTTCCAGAGGGGCATTCAAGGGTTTTCGATGACGTACAAGCAAGGTTGAAAATTTTCTAGGGGGGCAAAGTTGTTGTAGGGGATAAGCCCCCCTTGCCCCCATTAGGCTACGGGCCCGATTTATCTACAAATCACTTGTTTACTAAAAACAATTTATACTAGTCAAAGTGGCTGCAAAGTTTGCAACGCTGACATCTCAAAACATGTATACTACCGGACCAAAGTTTCCTGTAATTTTTAATCGATTGCAAAAAGGTTACTAGAGCGATGCCCAAAATACGTACGTTTTGCATTCCAGCTTTACTAATATAGATATTATTTTATTGCAGTGGATATGTTTTTAAATGCAAGCATTTTGTGTAAAAGATGATGATCTCAAAGTTTCCTCGTGTGTACCCATGACAGATCCCTTACAAAACCGATATAATTAATCTTAAAAACAAAATAATATCCCAATATATAAGTTTCATGTTATTCTTTCAGCCACGGTTCAAATTCGCATCCTCGACGTTAACGACAATTATCCAGTGTTTTCCATCTCGCAGTACTTGGCAGAAGTTTACGAAAACGCCAAAATTGGAACAGTGATTCTTACAGTTGCTGCACGCGATCCAGATCAAAATAGAACAATCACATATCGTATTTTACAGCCTAAAACATTAGTGAACGCTGAGCGAGTCAAGCTGGTGAACATTGATTCTGTGACTGGTATTGGAGTTTTGTTAAGTTGCTGGATTTCTGTTCTATAATGAGTTTCTGGCTGATTTTAAACTGAGCAGAGTAAATTTGCAGGTTGAGTCAAAGTATTCTTTGTTTTCACAAACAAAGGAAATGATAATAGTATTCATAGCATTTTTGCATCTCAAGTTAAACCCAATTAGCAGATTTGTCAAATACTGTTAGAGCAACTGCTTATACCATGGTACTGATGAATTGTGGTGTGTGGATGTGCCAATCATTTATAGCTGTTTCAGCCAATGTACAGAACAGGGCCGTAACAGTAGTATAAGCATGTTGTTAAGCATAAGCTTAATCTTTGTACAAGCATATTCCTAAGCCTATGCCTAAGCAAAAATAGTCTAAAGTTTAAGCTTAGACTATTGCAGTCCTGCAGAAAAAAGTTTTCCGCTTCTAACCTTTACATGGCGCGCTGTTTCTTAGGCCGGCTACTCATAATTAAGGGCAAAATATTTTTTGGTAGAAAAAATCGGTACACTCCAATTTGAGAATAGAAAAGACACGCTTTTTGATTTGTATTGGGTAAGTTTAATGGTTCGAGCGCCTTGTGAAGAAACTTTTTGCAAACAGGGGCGGAGCCATGATTATGGTTTCGCATTTGGATGGCTATCACCTCGTGGAAAAGATTTTAGCGAAAGAGCATAGCAACGAATATTTAAAGCCTGCAAATGTGCCTGCATTCTCTTCAATTAGGAAATTTTCGCAGGTTGTGAATCACGCCAATTTCACCTTGTTTTATACCCTGCTTTTAAAGGTTTTCCTACAACCGCTGTTAAATGGTTACAGGTGAAATAACCATTGCCGATGTCATAGACTATGAACGCGTCGATTGGCTTAATTTCACCGTATCTGCGACCGACAGCGGATATCCACCGCGAACAGCTGAAGCTTCGGTTATGATTCAAGTGATTGATCAAAATGATAACAGGTTTGCGAGCATGACATTGGACAAAATAAGTGTAACATGCCATTTCCGCAGCTGAAACACCAAATTCTATAAAAATATGACTAAATTTGCTCGGGAATTTCTAGTTTCCACTCATGGTATCGATTAGTAGTACGCCCGTAACTGAAGGGGGCAAAAACATAAGTTTCTAGTGCGGTTACGGTAGATGCAGTATTGCAACGAAGCGATTCTGCACTTTTACACCGCAGAAACTGTTCAATCATTTAGAAGTCACAGACGGTTGGCAATATTCGCTGTGAAATTTTATAAACATTTGCAACATACTAAAAATAAGTGTGGTCTGTCTATCAACATGTAGGACAAAACATTAAAAAAATATACCGTGCTTAATTCGAAGATAGCGTAATTGATGTGAATATAAATTTTGAAAAGTTTCGCCAGGTTTGCGGCACTTTGGGTGCCCTTTCTTAGTTCTTTTTGATGTTCCGCTAATAATTCTAGCGCAAAAGATATACCTTCTTGTATGCATTGAAGATTTTGCAGAAACATTACTAATTATAAAAACTTAGCACAGTTCAATTTTTAGCCCAATTTTCGTGCCTACGGATCACTACACTGCGACAATTAGCGAAGCCAGTGAACCAGGCACAGTTGTAGTTCGTGTAAATGCCAGCGACTCAGATTCAAGCCAGTTTGGTATCGTACGATATTCATTACTAATGGACACAACTCAATCTCTGGATGTTCGATCGATCAATCTGAACGATGACAACAGATTAAATTTTGCCATAAACCATACAACGGTATACTGGGCCATGCAACGAGCTCATCGCCTCTAGAAATAGTTTACTTTACTCCGAAACGGTTTTGTTAAGCTTGTAATTAAGTGAGACCGCATACCATGTCAGAATTTTTTGCCCCCACTTCTCTTAAGATGAGTTGATTATACGGGCTCACTTCGGTAGTACCCTGAGTCGATGATAAGAGTTTGCATCTTCCAAAAATACGCGTGGCTTAAAACGTACCACCGCGCGTTGCGTTTTGCTCATACCCCTCCTTATCTAGAGGTGGTCATCTGCACACAGAACTCAGCTAAACTTAAATCAAGAACATAATCGCACAATGTTTGCACTGTATATCGCAACAGTATTTGCCTTCGGTCAAGGTTTCAACACCCCCCTCCAAATGAGGAGGGGTAGGTCAAAAACTCAACGCGTGCCGGGTACATTCTTTAATACACAGAATGTACCCAGTTGCACACTCTTGTTATAAAGAGTTATCATTCACTCTTGGTACTACTAACCTTGTGTTAGATTTAAAATTATAAAGCTGCAAAAAATTGTTTCAAACGAATGTTGCGCTATGTTTTACATACCGCTGTAATGAAAGCTTCGTTTGCGTTAACAATTTTAACTTGCATTAAGATGTACTTCAATATATTCCTCAATTCCTCAAAATTTAGTCTCAACCCCATTTTGATTTGTGCGAAATGAACCTGTTTTTATCTGTCTACGTTTTTATCATCACTGTGATTTTTTCTTCAAAAGCACTCCAACTACTGCTAATTTTAGGGTGTTATCTACGTCACTGCGAATGGGAAGTTAGATCGTGAAGCGACACCAGTAATAACTTTGACAGTAAAAGCATTTGACAATGGCGTTGATGCATTGTATACGAGCCAAATACTCGGATCGCGTATTCAAAGCCGACATGCTGACAATCATGAAGCAACTGCCACAGTACGAGCTGTTTATAATTTTTTAGATATTACCGAAGAATATCTTTGAAGTTTAAGCAATGCCTTAAGGTGGCCGTATTTTTTTACTGTCTTAGTGGCGTCTGGTGCCGTCTGTTGTTGTCGGGCACCGTACGACAACGCGCGTGACTCTGCCACATTTCACTGCATAAAAATTTGATAACAAAAATTTTGGCCTTGCGGCAACGGAGCGAACGACAAGTATAGCGTCAATGTCGAAACTGAGTTTAAAAACGAGACTTTTAAGCAACACTACTGGACTTAAACGACAATGCTTAGAAATTTTCTTTTTCCAGTTTTCCCTAGTAGTCATTTTGAGCGAATTGCACAACTCTGTTTTTAGACTAGTAAGCAATTGCGGATCTCAAAATCGGCACAGAAGTAGAGCAAATTAAACGGGAAATGTGTGTTATTATATGAATGTAAATGGCTAAGAATTATAAAAACGTGTAAGAAATGTGTAAATGTCATCTGCGGGATAACTAATCTAAATAATACACTTTTGAATTATACAGGTTGAAATAACTTTATTGGACGCAAATGACAACGCTCCAAAATTTGTTCCTTCAACTCCACGAGTATTGATTTTGAGCGAATTTGATGCAATTGGAAAGCAAGTTGCAGTATTTTCGGCGTCTGACGCTGATGATGCTAATACTGGCAACGGCGTTGTGCGATATTTTATTGCTGGAGGCAATGCGAGTGTTGTATATTCGCCGCCGGCTTTGCTTCGTTTCACAAGCGGATTACTAAATAACGCAAGAAAGCAAGGTAGGTAATGTCGCTAGTTCAAAAATGTAAGTCGGAAACATTTTTTATCCGGTCTGGACTTTACCTGCCAAAATTTTTTCTCCGCATGTATACCCGCTCAGTATTACATTAACTGGTGCCCACCTTTCGCCACCCTAATTTTTCCATTATGCTCGAAAAAACTTGTCTAATAATCCGGAGTACTGATATTTATGAAAGAGTTCAAGGCATAGGCCATATAAACTGAATGAATCGCTATTGTAGTAAAACGCTATTCAGCGTTTACTTTTCTAAGACCACGTTTTAGGAGGTAAACAATTTTAGCATCATAGAAAATATTTTACCCAAATTTTGTTTAGGATTCTTTAAACTCGATAGTCAGACTGGCGTACTGACTTTGGCGACAAATTTAACAAGTCACTCTGGCAGTTATCGGTTAATTATTGAAGCACGCGATATGGGCCAACCGAATGCCTTATCAACCAATCATACGCTATCGGTGCTGATCACTGATTACAACGACAACGCACCAAAAATAATTTCTCCAAAGCCTGGCGAAGCGTTGAACGTTCGAGAGGTAAATTGTATGATCAGCAGATGAGTTGACTCTTGTACACCTTCCATTGCAAGTTTTGGGTCATGCTCAGAATTAGGCGTAGACGTAGGTTGAGGAAAAGGTTTAGCTAAGTATTTTCCAAAGTCTTTATCTAATCCTTTTCCTAAGCTTAAGCCTAGGGCGCTCAGGCTTAGGCTTAGGTTAAGAAAAAGATTTAGCTAAGTATAACCCTATGCCCAAGTCTTTGCTAATCCTTTTCCTAAGATTACAATGTGATAATTTCACATGACTTATGTGACTTACAAATTGGCTAAAACTGTTCTAGAAACAACCATGGTGTTTGCCCAAAGCTATAATCCGATGATGTGGTCTGTCACTGACGGCGGGTCCGCAGATCATATACGAGTACATTTCGTTTAGTGGAGCCGAAATTTACAATTTATGTCCTCGAACTTATTTTTTGTTTTTTCCGATACCGTCAGTATTTAACAATATTATACCAGCTTTACCCTTCCATCCCCATATTCCTTATATGATTCCTAATATCATCGAAGATAAATATGAAACTAAACAATAAATTAAAAGCCTATTTCAAATTTTGAAAGTGATTGTTATTCAATTTATTTAAAATAAAATTTTTTAGAATACGTTCAAAGAAGGCGCGCCCATTGGACAAATAACGGCACGTGACCAAGATGAAGGACAAAATGCTGATGTGCGATACAAAATCAAGCATGTGTCGGCTAATTCGGTAAGCAAGTACAAAATCTATTGATGTTAACATATTGCAACTCAGTAAATGATCGCTCAATAAGCATTGCTGCAATATTTTGTAATACTTGAGTATCATAGTTTTTAGGTTGCTTGAGATATTCTTAGATTTGGCGTTCGTTAGTTAGAAATTAACTATTGGTGCATTTTTGTTATACTGAAGTATAATCGTTTCATGTTTTACAAAACAATTTCTTCCAGTCTGACTACAATGTTGGTCCATCTAAAGATCAGGCGCGAAGTGTTTTTCTGCGGGAATGCAATAGAGTAAGCCTAAGCTTTAAACAATGTTTGCTTAGGCTTAAGCTTAGGCAAGAGCTCATTTTTACGCTTAGGCTTATGCTTAGGAATATGCTTACACTACTTCGAACGGCCCTTTCTATACATTGGCCGCAATATTTAAGGTTAAATTTAGTACCTAGATATTCGGTTACCATTAATCGGAGACATCGTAAAAGGATGTATCCATCCAAGAGGCATTGGTAATATATTCGGCCAATGTAAAGAACAGGAACAGTATTATAAGCATATTCCTAAGCCTAAGCGTAAGCCTAAGCCTAAGCGTAAGAATGAGCATATTCCTAAGCCTAAGCCTAAGCCAAGCAAAACAATTAGTCTAAAGCTTAAGCTTACTTTTCTCTAGCCCCACAGAAAAATGTTCCGCCCCTGATCTTTACATGGGCCATATGTTCATTGAATTTAGCAGTTGCAATGAAGTAAAAAAATTAACAACATTTTTAGGACTGGAAGCCATTTGTAGTAGATTCTACCACTGGTCATTTATACCTGAAACGAGGGCCGTTGGACGCCGAGACGCAGTCGGAGTATCATTTGATTGCAGCCGCTTGTGACTTAGGAACACCGCCGTTATGCGACGAAGTTGAATTTTTAATTTACGTCAACGACGAGAATGACAATTGTCCCTATTTTGATCGTCCATTTGTAAGACTTTGTTATAAGTTAGGGATCTCGGACGCGGTTTTAAAACGTGGAACATTTGTATACGGAACGTTTTCCAATGGATGAAAATTTACTGCAAATTGCTTGGTAGAAGCGAAACTACTAAGAACTATCATTTTGAGAACAAAGATATATTAAGACTTTATACTGCGCACAAAAAATTGCCTTTTTGCCGACAAAAATATAAACCCTATGCTTCCGAAAACTTTCAGAACTGGACGTCTGGCATTTAAGACATATATGTCGGTAGTCTGTACAAAGGCGTAAATGTCTCAAATTTCAGATATTGTTTCTTGAATACAAAATAATTTCTTCTGTATGTTCAGCTTGGCTAAGTATACCTACGATTCGAAACATGGATCCTGATTTTTTATAACTTTCCACACTAATTGCATCACTAGAGTAGTCTAGATCTCTGCCTAAATCCTGACACCGCAACTCTACAATTGCAATTGTGTTTAGAATTATACCCATTATTTGTGGATACGAGAGGATGCACTACCGTTCAGCCAAATTGGAACTGTGCTGCCTGCTCACGATTCGGATACCGAACAGACGAATACTGTTAGCTGCTACGAAATTGTTTCAACTGCTCCAACTTTAGATACAGAAGTGTAAGCGCAAGCAGGCTCGTATCCAGCTCACCCTGCTTGTTTGCCAAAACATATACAAGAGGGACATGCGATTTACAAGTATCGCTAAAATTTTTCTAGAAAAAGCCGAAACTTTTCTAGAGGGCTGAGCCCTATTGACCGACCTCTGGCTACGGATGCGATTGAAATGGGGTGTTATTTATGCAACGAATTAATAGCTAGTCAACTAGTTTCAACATATAATTGTATTGTCAGAAAAACAAATCAACTTTGAATATTTTTGCTCCGGTTGAAATCCCAAAATGTTGGAGGGACCCAAACGTTTCTCAGGGCATTCAGTGATTACGTGTTTATTTGCAAAACGACTGTTGAATTTCAGCATTCGACTTCAATCATCGAATCGTACAATTCTCGAAACAGCTGATAAACTTGATCGTGAACGCATTCCGTACTACGACATCATTATCCGAACCAGCGACTGTTCTCCTTCCCCAGCTGCTTGCAATGCGATGCCTGGAACTGAGGATCCAGCTACGGACGGTGAGTATTCTGACACCACGATCGCAGTGCTAAAATTACGTTGAGGGTTCTCATTTACTTTGCTTACAAAGTTTCTTTTAATAATATTCATTGCACTCTGCGTGGGTGTTGTCCACTGTTGTTGGAACAGCTGCTGCGTTCTTGCTTTACTCCTCTTAAAGTTTTTTTACCTTTTAGTGAATTGAAATGCTTTGATGGTAAGTTTACTTAACTAAAATGACTGTTGGAGGGAGCAAAATTCAAGCCTGTTATTAAGAAAACTAATTTGTGTTTATTTAAGTGAAAGAAAGGTGGCATGTGGGAACTGGGGTTTCGGCCGACAGTCGAAGCTTCTAAAAATTTAAATGGTGTCGCAGACGCCTCTAAAAACCCACCAAAACTCAAGTTTCGGGTGGAAGAATGAAATGTGTTTTTGCAGGCGTATGGTCAGAGTCTAGAAAACCCTTCTGTTATTATAGATGAAAACGCGAAACTGAACTATGCCGAATCAAATCGAAAACTGTTGCATATACGAATCGAAGTTAAAGATGTTAACGATAATTCACCTGCCTTCAGACAAAAATTATTCCGCGGTGGCTTAACGTACGGCACAAAAATTGGAACCAGAGTTACAAAGCTACAGGTTATGATTTTGTTTAATTTAATGACACTTGAATTGCGTTTAATAAGCATACATATTTAGCAACATTTGTACACATTTGTTCAGTTTCATTTTGCGGTAAAGCAGTGCAACTAAGGTACACATCCGATGTATTGCGTTTTGCGTTATTTTCGCAAATTCTAATATTTTTGGCCCAGGGTCTCAAAAATCACCCGAATAGTTAAAAATTGCTGTGAGACAACTGTATGCCATGGGCACTAACGGATCCAGGCGGAGGCGTACCCTCTGCCGTTAACACATTTTTGGTAAAAATTGGTAACGTCCAGCTACCTTAGAAATTTTCAGTTTTGTGTCACTCAATAAAAATTTTTTTATATATGTAGCGTTCTCGTTTGTACATCTCAAATACACCTCAAAAAATTTAGTCTGCGGTGTATTTACGTTGCAATTATATGACAAGAATAAAGTCCATCATGCATGAAGCGAAAATCAGCTTCACTAGTGGCATCTCCGCCTTCGGAATATGAGTATTTATGAAGGTTGAGAGGTTGGTATCCCAGATTACAAATGATTTCTAACGTTTCAACGAAAATTTTTCTCTGAAAATCCAAAAAGCGTAGCGGCAAGCTGCAATTGCCCAGCAATGGTGGATAGGGTTCCAAACACCTCACCTTGGTGATCTTTATTGGGAAGGGTTTTCAGAGCATTTTCAGTTTGTAACACAGCAACCCCTCTGTTTCATAATTTCTATAGGACGCAGTTCTATTCTTTCCAAAATCCTGCCTACGTCCCTGAACATAAGCTTCTCGTTATATGCCATTTTTAACATATTAATGCAGGTGAAGCCAAAAAAATCAAGAGCAAACAATTTCGTATTTTAGGCGATTGATAAAGACTCGTCAGACAGTGGACGACTAACGTACAAAATACTCGGACCAATCCGCCCAAAACTCAATGTACGGCCAATCGGGCTATTTGGCAACCGGCCAAAGTCACAAAGGCAACGCCTACCGTTTGTGCTCAATTCTACAACAGGTGACATTTCGACAAATATTTTGTTTCCAAACACTTGGAGTGGAAGCTTTGAGTTTGAAGTTATCGTTCTCGATGGCGTTGGACATTCTGACTCTGCTAATGTCTCGGTAAGTATTAGGGTAATATTAGGAAATGAGCTTAACCGTGATTGTTGTTTTCGATTTTGCAAAGTCGAGTGTCGCTGATGAATTTTAAGCAAGAGTATACACAACAGACCACAGCTGGATATATTTGTATTCACACATACATGTACTTGGTTGGCTGGTTTTGTCCAACATGATTAGCATTACCTGGTGGTACTGCTAACTTGCTTATAAGGAACGAATCAGACAGTGGCGGATCCAGGATCTCAAAATGGGGGGCCAAAATTTCACAGGTAATAAACTTATTTTTGACCCATACTGTAGTGACCCAAATAAGAGGGCTGTCCCCATTTTGCGTCCCAATTAATAAGAGTCCATATCCCTAATAAGAATCCGTAAGTGGGTAGAGTCCTTAAATTCTTGTTAGAGTCCATAAATGTCTATTATCCCTAATTGTAGCGCATAAATGACTCCGGGGCCAAAAAACTTTTAAAGCGTGCTTATACTATTGTGTATAATACAGAGAAATAAACAGCGTAGAACAGCAATTGACACTATATAATTTTTGTCGAGATGCTGTTTGAGGGCCACGGCCGGGGTGGCCCCCGTGAATCCGCCATTGGAATCAGATAGATTGCACAAAATTGCTAGCCTTTTTACCATCTGATTTAGGTTAACGGTTATATTGAACCAAAATTATAACTTAAATCGCTTATTAAAACTGTTCAAATCAGCTGCGGAAAAATTTATTTGCTCAAATTTATTATTCTTGTTGTATGTTTGCAAAGAATAGCAACTTTTGTGACATAATCACCCAAATGCGCATAAAAATAAACGTTTTAGATTAAGCTTCTTGGTGCTGGACAGCAGATTGAACTGATTTTCGAGTCTCCACCGACTCAAGTTTGGAGTGATACGCCAGAAATCATTGAGTAAGCTCGCTGACAAGTGACAATGTTTGTTAAAACATTCAATGAAAGCGGTGATGCCATACGTAATTTGGAAACCGTTCCAACAATTGATTGTTTATAATTTAACGGGAATAAGTGCTAGCCAAATTTTGTCCTGCAATGACAGCAATCATTGGCTTACTTCATTGTTTTAAGATTTTGCTTTTTCAAACATTGCAACCACTTCTACTTTAAAAAATGGTCTGTGAGTAAAAAACACTAAGGTGCAACCGGATATCCAGAATCCGTATCCGGTTTTATATACCGCAAAAACCGATCAGAATATTTTCGCTGGTTTTCTTGAATTAAGCGAAAAGTTTTATTTTCTCACAAAAAATTTTTCTGATGAAAAAATCTCGTAGGGCAAGGACCATACCATTATATCACAAAAAATTCTGACGGGGGCGTACACATCCTTCAGTTAGTGCTTCTGACATTCCTTCACTCGCGAGTGTTTTCTACCATTACGTATCGCGCAACGTCCTCCATGAGAAGTTTCTGGGTCTACCACTGATGAATGCAGTTTACATTTAAGGTTGCTGTCAACGGCGACATCTCATAACGCTTCTGTAGATGATGTAATGGCTTGGATGGCGAACAAACCAGACGACAAAACTGTACCAGAAGTGTCAGCAAAAACTTCTGGTAAAAATTCACAAACGTCAAAGTCGAATGAATTATCATCGTTCAGTGTTCCGTCCAGTAAAGTTTTGGTTCATTTTTTGGTCGCAAACGGGTCTACGTTGCCAGTCGATGAAGCCTTGAGGTAAGCGTCAAGATGCAAGCGGAGATAAAAAATGCGTAAGCCTGAGTCGAAGCGGCCGCCAAAATTTGCCTCAATTAAAGCCGGGTTGCCAGTTCGAGTAGGCGAGCGACAAAACTGTCAGGAATGTTGAAAACGGTATTTTCGGAACCTTCTGAAAAGATGCCACTGGAGTTTTATTTTCGATTTACTAAAGGAAATAAAGCCAGAGACAGACATTTACATATAACTGTTTACCCCGCATTGGAACCCCCAGGTTTTAATAAACTGTATACAGGCTCGCACTATCAAGGTAACAGACGCGCTCCCCGCTAACCAAAATTCTGTTGACAATATTAGGTAAATATATTTCTATTAAATAGATTTCTTTGTTAGAAAAGCAAAATTGTTGATGATCCTGCAATAAAACCTTATTGCCGCCTATCGACAACTTCCCTAATGTGATCCGGATTAGGATTTTAAGACAAAGTCACTCTTTACCCTCGCAGATCAAAATGTTCAGCTACGGGTAGCAACTCTACCCACCCGATATATACATTTACCCGCGGACTGAGCCTAGTCTGAATGATTGTACCTGACCAACCTTTACCCGCATGTTGTGTCCCACTCAATCATCTACGCTGGAATCATCCGTAGTACATTTGGTTTTCTTTGGCTGGTTTAGATTACTTGACATTCCGCCAACTCCGGATGCAAAATCAGCAAAACGTCGGTTAATAACGCAATATCAGTTGAAATATGCAAATCAAAATCGATTGGACGCATCATCGGCGTATGAAGTTGCCGGAGGAACTGACTGGAGTTTATATTTCATTTTCGCTGGTGTTATTGGTGGTCTTGTTTTAATTATGTTCATTTTGGTCATTATTTGGTGCAGTCAGAATGCAGTTTACAAGCGAAAGCTAAAAGCAGCGACTACGCTTGCTTTCGGTAAGTTGAGCGAGGGTGTGGCAAACAGGGTTGGGACCACAATCTTGCCGCCTCATATGAATGATGGCATGTCAGCCCCGGTTGAGTGTTTTCACTGCTGGTGTGACATTTTTTATTCTAGGTTTTCGCCGCATTAGAGCCCGTATTCTTAAATGTGTGTAGCGTTTGTCACCAGTTGGCAATGTCTTGAATGTTGAAGTTTGAAATTTAGCACATTTTTTCAGTTTGTGTTGCCCTACTTCTGCACCAATTTTGATATCCGCAATTGCAGGAGTTATTTAGCTTGAAAACCTAACACTAACTAGTGATCGTTGCTGCATATGCTTGAGAGGTTGGACCATGGTCACTGATCTTGTCCGTGTTTATGAAGTTCGGTCAGAAAAAGGTGAACCGTAATCGGGAAGCAGCACCCGTATACATAGTCAACAGATGTTTTGAGGGAAATTACGTAGGGAGGTATTTGTTTCCAATCTATAATTGTGTCGAATGATTTTGATAGGGGTAAGGTTCCACAACTCGTCAACAAGTTATTAAATTCAATTTTGCTTACAAAGTTTATGAATGTTTTATTTTAATCGCAAAATCAAATATTAATCATACCAATGCTATTTCTTGCTGGGTCACTACCGATGCTCTGTTGTCGATATCCGATGTTAACCCACACCTCACTTATATAGAGCACTTCTTCAGATTTCATTGTTCGAAATTGAATGTTGCGTTTGGATTAACTAAAAGTTTATCTAATTTTGACACGGTCTCTGAATTTTCAATGAATTAATCCGAATTTGCCCGTTGACAAGACGTGTCCCCCTGTAAACAGCGCAGTATTATATTCGAGAATTTATAGTTGTAATTGGTTGTTTGTTTATTTTATAGGTTCATCGAATCCTGCCGTTCCTCCATCGCTTGAAGTTCCAGGAACTAACCTTCATGCAGGGTATGCAAATTAAATTACTCAGGGTAACTGAGTAGTATCGTAGGCGTTTTGATGCTCTCACATCAGGTTTATATAAAAAATCGGCTCAAAGGCGCATCTGGGGGTGTTCATGTGTGCCCGTGAACCACCCTGGTATTAGGCAAATATACTTTACTAAATATAAAATCGAAAAATGCTTCGGCTCGGACGACAGTCGAGTATAGTAGGAGAGCGTTAGCATGGAACATAACTTAATTATAGGTAAAAATAAGCATTAAACAATTGAATATCTGGCAGGCAATTGTGCTGTTTTCTGACGTGTAGTAAAATACCCGAATTAGCAATTTGCACTACGACATATGTATCAGTAGGTACCTCTTTGGTTCTTCTACTGGTCTGTGATCGTGCATTTGGCCCATGCTACTTAAGGACCGTCCCATTTTTTGGTAAAGAGTGTAGGATTAGATTTTAGACCACATCTTTTAGCTAAGGATTAGAATTATGTTTGCACTTGTTTCAACGCTTAGGTTTAAGCTTATGCTTAGAAATATGCTTAATCTACAATTACGGGTCTAAAAGTAACATTGGCCAACGAGTTTTTTATACAAAAAAATCCATTGGCATCAATTTGGTAGACATATTGAGTTTAGTTCTTTATGTTCACATCTCATGTGTAATATTCCTTGCATTTTTATTTAGTAACTTTGTCCATACCAACCTGTGAACGTGCCCTAACTTATTTCTAGATGTGCTTCTTAATTGTTAACGAAAAGTTAACTAGTTTAATTTGACGAAAGTAAGTTGCTTTGTTTAGTTTTTAGGTCGAATCCAGTGTGGTCACCAGATGTTCAAGGACCAGGAGCTGACTATGATAGCAGAAGGTGAGCGTGGACTTGGCTCCAACTTAAATACATCTTTGTGGTTTTTTAGCTAACACGTTGTGATAGTTGACACTTCTGGGTTGCTAATTTTGATTACATGAAGAAATCTAGAGTACATTAGCGGTGTCGCTGGGTAAAAATAAATTAAAGCCATCAGATTTGTTTGCAGTTGAATTTAGTCGCTTATTCCGAGCAGGGTTAAATCCGATTTCGGGAGTGAAAATACAGGCCGAAGTTTTTCGGTTAACCAAAATGGTTTAATTTGCATAATTTGCATTATTATCATCTGGTTTAAGCACTGCATCGGCGGACGGAAATTCTCTCGACGAAAACACGATTGACCTCGGTTGGGATTTGCCCCAAAAACAACATCATCAACAACAACAACAACATCAACAACACCAAAATTATCACAAACACCACCATCATCATCACCATCAACAAATAAATCCGCATTCTGGCTATACTAACGGTAACTTAAAACCGGCTTCGAGTCCTAGCAACGGTGCCGTCGGAAACCTTCAAGATCTATCGAACGCTGACTTGCTATTCAGCACAAACACAAGAATTTCACCAAGTTTTGATCCGTTGCTACCTGCTGAAAAGTCAATCTTGAAATCTTCTCATAATCATAATCATGCTCGGCATCAAAACGGTGGTTACGTAAATCATAGCTATGATACTGAAAAACAAAATCAACTACAAGCCAGCTTGCATTCTCGTCCAAGTTCACTAGCGCCAATACTATCAGACTCTTTGGTGCAACAAAATGCCTATCCTGTGACCACAACTACAGCGTCCGGTGAAACGTTTTTAGGCTCCAAAACAACACCTGTTTCGCCGGCTCCAGCGTATCCTAATGGTATTATGGCACACTTAACTTCTACGGAACTGTGAACGATGATCCCTCAGAGTGTTCTCATTTTTAAAGATACATCCGCCTACCAACGTATTTGAGGCATCGTTACAACATAGAGTAAGCGTTGTTTTGCCGTTGTTGTGCAAAAATTATCACGTGAAGAAAATGCGTATACAAGATTATACACCATTAATTCAACGAACATTGTGCATCAGTCACCTCATGCATTGACATTTGGTGTTGAATATTGTGCAACCGCTTAGACTACTATCAGATAAAGTCCATATGACAGGGCTGTTATAATTATAAAAATACTGAAATGCTGAAATCGGTTCAAACTGCATTATAGTCAAAGACCTTAGATCTCAGGATGGAAAAGTTGAACTGCCGAGTTTAATTTTGCCCAATTCAGGGTCAGCCTGGGTCTACTATTTCTTCTTGACGAGCTGGTAAAAATGTTTTTGAAAAGCGATATGGTATGCGATGCTTTGATTGATGTTGTTCGCGAGAAGTCATAGTGATGATAATTAACATTTGTTCTTAAATAAGTGAACTTGGCTTTGCTCGAACTGATCCTTAATCCATAAGCTGAGTTTTACGAATGTATCAAAACTGAAAAATGATCCATGATTTGGTCATGTTTACAGATTATCATCTTCAGCCAATGTTATTTCTGGATGTGTAAATAAGCCTAAATTTCTTACGTAGCCTAAGCGTGTCATCAGTGTAAGGATGAGTCTAAAACCCAGCCCAAGCCGAAGCTTAAGCTAAATTCTAAAGCATAATCCTGTTTTATTGCCCAGGGAAAACGGGACGCCACTAATAGTAACATGGACCAGTACTTCAATTGAATGCTCGTTCCTCAGAGAAATTAAAAGCAGTTAGGCAAATGTTATGAAACGCAATTTTTACTGCAGCCTATATATGAAAAATTGTATGGTAGAGTTGTCTTTTTATCCCCAAAAAAATTTTCTGAAGAAAAAATTGTACGGTAGGGACGTTTATCATTCTATCACAAAAAATTTCTGATGGAAAAATTGTATTTTTTACAAAAAATTTTCTGACGGGGAAAATTGTAAGGTAGCGACCTTACCGCTTTGTCACAACAATTTTCTCACGAGGGCGTACGTCCTCCTCCCACCACTCATCTGGATTCGCTAGTGGAGAAGACTACTGCTGGAATACAAAGCTTACCCTAAACTGAGTTTCATTTCAATCAAAGCATGAAATCCGATCTGAGATGAAATAGAAAATATCGTAAGAGACAGCTTTAATGTGCAATTTGGTATGCGTGTTCTGCGCTTATCATCCCTTAAGTGGCTGTTTGATATAATTGGAATTGTGAAACATTTTAGAATAGTTACTTGCTTCTCAGTTATCTTATGTTTTTACTATATGTATACACTTTTATATTTAATATTGTGTTTTTAATATTTAAGTCGTGTATTTGCCAAATTAAACGTTACTTTGCCGCTTAATTTGTCAGACTGTTGCCACATTGGGGGTGTTTGTTTTACGTTTCAATTAAATATATCATCAATAAAGCAAGCCATCATTGGAAATGCTTATACTTAAATTTTTGGTCACTAAACAGTTTCATTGTTGTGGTTTTTGTCTTTCACAATTCACTTGTCTTTTGTACACAACCAGTTTAATATTTGTCGCAGGGGTGTGTGTACAGGGGGAATAAGGGGGACATATCCCCTTCGCCGAAGTTTGTATGAAGACTAAAAAAGAATTTTACGTGTTATAGAATAACCTGCAGAAGTCAAAAGCTTTTCTCGCTTGCTACGCTTGCTCACAGAAAATTTGTACTTTGAAATTATGCTTATCAGAAATTAATTACTTGCTACCAGGGTGCCGCTGGATAATCGTTTTCGCTTCCGGTGAATCCGGAAATTCCGTTATTTTTTATGCTCAGAATTACTTATAAATCACATATGCCTCGCAATTTTTCATTACAGATATTCCGCAACTGTTCCAAATAAAACAAAGATTACGAAATACATTAAAAAATCTTAAAAATTCCAGTGCATCCGCCATTTTTTGGTTAAAAGCTTACGAAGACCGGATTGGTAGAAAAATATAACATCTTTGAAACTTTTATGCTTCAATATTTGTTTTACGCTTCCGTTTTTGTTTTTACTATCCGTGTACATCCTACTGGCTACAGCACTGATTTGTCTTTTTTCTTCATGAGATGTTACCAATTGATTGTTTGGCATTTGGAAAGTTAAATTTTTCACCACTCCTGATAGCAAGCAAAGACGCTTGCTTTTAATCAAGAACCTATCGCAAAAGCAACTTGAATTCGGAGCTTGTTTGCATTGATGCCTTTCGAAACGGCGACCGTGTCTTAGTTCAACTGTTTCCAAACTGTGATAAATTAAGTTCTTCTGTTGGCGCTTGGTAAAATTATTCAGCTTACGATATTCAGCTAATTCGATACAGTTCCAAGGTACTAAGCAGAGAATATATTCTACGATTTTTTACTGGATAATTAACACGTGTTAAAATAGTTTTTAACAGAGTGCAACTTGCAGTTGAATATTCTAGAGAAGGAAGACAACAAATTTTGCGGATATCGGAGGTAAAATAATTATATAGCTAAAAATGATGTTGAATTTGCAAATTTCAACAAAAATTTCGTGAGCGTTGTTAAAAATGCTTGTTGTTACGTTTCCTTTTTGACTGGTTTCGACAATTAAAACTGTCAAAATTGCAGTAGTATTGAAACAAATTCACTAAATTGCATTAACCTGTAAAAATCCAAAAAATTTCAGCGGAGCCATAGGTCTATTTTCTGCCGCTAGAAGTATGTAGACCTCCGGTTGTACCCTGGTTGGAGTTAGTTCTGGTTACTAAAAATACATGATGTTGCGAAACATTGTTTGCTGAAGCAAAACAATTTTTTAAAATTAAAGTCCCTAAATCTACTTTTATATATTAATATGAAATAATTTCTCTACGTAACGTGTTTCATTCAAATCGTTTAACATTTTCAAACCAGACAGATTTCGCTATTCTCACGAAGGGTACAGTTTTCTATTTTTTCTCAGTTTCTGCAAAATTCTAATAAAACTACCCATATTTTGGGCCACAACCTCGGATAAACTGCGATGAAGATTTCCGCCCTTCTATGTGAAGCGCTAAAAGAACTTCATGTTAGGAAAATTTTTCCTGTCCCCTGAAGGAATTATTTTGCTCCAACTAAAATAACAATTCCATGATTGCGCTGTTACTACATTATAGGTTTTCGTTCATATTTAGTTTTAACGATGAAAATAAGTCAAAAACGTTTTGATGACTTCACAAACGTAACGTAACATCTTGCCTTAGGTAATCAATCTATGTTTTTTGCTACGTTTAAATATATATAATATATATTATGTTATATATATATGTATATAAGTATTTATATATGATATATATTATATTATATATATGTATATATGTATATATGTATTTATATATCATGGCTTCTCAGTGTCGTAATAACTTGACAAACTCACTAATGCACATAGTGAAATGTTTTAGAACAAAAGCATCGCATATAAAATTAGGAAATTCTTTCATACAAAATTTTATTTTTGTTTTATGTCGGCTTTTCATTTTGAAGCAAAAACTGGTAAGAGTTTTAATGCATAAAATTTGGTAAACTCGTTGTTATTGGTTTGGGTTTTATAGCTTAAATGCTTTTGTTAATTTTAGCGTATATAAAATCCGCAATTTTTATTTTGGTACTTCATTTTTTTAGAATTGAACCAAATTAAATTCAAAAACAGCTGTTAGACATTGAACTTTTACCATTTTCTTCCGCACTGGATTTTTTTCGTTTTCAATCTATAATCAAATTAAACAAAAGTTATGGTAGCAAACAGATAAACTTTTCATTTATTACCAACTCTGAACTACAAATTTACTTACACTATGTGATGTATTTTTGATGGATGCACAAAATGCAAATTTTAATTAAGATTCAACGATTTTACAGTGTTGCAAAAATTGGCCAAGGTATAGAACATTGCGGAACAGTATTATAAGCATATTCGTAAGCCTAAGCGTAAGAATGAGCATATTTCTAAGCCTAAGCCTAAAGCCGAGCAAAAAATAAGTCTAAAAGCTGACTCTTTTCTAGTCTCACAGAAAAACGTTCCGCATCTGATCTTTACAATGAGACCAAAAATTTAACACTTGTAAATTTTAATACTTATATACTTCGGATGACCTTAGTTTTTTCAAGAAAAAAGCATAATGGTTGGTAAGCTTCGTGAAGGGATTTTGCATTGTGTAACAAAATTTATATAGTTTGCTGTGTTTGTCAACCGAGAATACGTTTCGAAGCAGAAATGAATCGCCAACCTGGCCCATGCATAGAACAGAACCGGAACGCTTCCCGGCGGGGCTGTAATAGAGTAAGCTAAAGCTTTATACTATTTTTTGCTTAGGCTTAGGCTTAGGCTTAGGTATAGGTATACGCTAATTCTTACGCTTTGGTTTAGACTTAGTAATATGCTTATACTACTGTTCCGGCCCTATTCTATACATTGGCCGCCAACCTTAAGATTCTTAACAGGCAAGATGCGTTGCATAAATGCATTATGGCTATCCGCTTTCGAAAGCATTTTAAAAGTTTATCTCTGACCCTAAATTTAATTTTAGAAAAGTTGTTGTTTGCTTGGAGTTCACCTACACAGTTTGAACGCGATTTTGAGTTGAAAGCACTAAATCTTATTTATGGTTGGCTAATTTAAAAACCCATTCCTAATCAATTTAAAGTTGTTTTACTGGCTTTTTTGACTTTGCTGTTGCTTTGTTTTAGGATGCCAAAATTTTGAGAATAGAATCCAGTTTCTTTGAAATTCAGCAAACGTGACCACCGAATTTCTATAAGAAACAGAGTGTTTACAAATGGATATATAGAGTCTATATATCACATATCGAAATTTTTGGCGAGACATGCAAAGACACTTTGAATAGGTTTTTGAATATCTAGCCTAGGTCTTATAGGTCAAACATGTTTCTGTACATGATGTTATACACTCCTAAGTTAAACTGCTGTCTACGTCCCAGATAAGAAATCTTTTTTTCGGTTAAACCATATTCTTGTAAAAGTTGAAGTAAAATTGGCCCCGGCCATAATAGCTCGACGTTAAAGGCAACGATTGATGTATAGAACCAATCCGAAGAACTTTACGCGCACATTTAATTTCAAAGTACGAACACAGTTCTTATTAAGTTCAAACCTAGGCATACGCGAAAGCCTAAAGCTTACGAGTTTCTTTGGTGTTCAATACAATGCAGATGAAACCAACGATATCGTGGAAAAGAATGTTCAACATCAACAAAATGTTAAAATGCATTTTACGTTCAGATCTGTTGTAAAACGTTTAATTAAATCACAAGAAAGTTGCTCGTTTTGTATCATTGCTGACTTTAAACCTGCTAAAATACGAAATGCTTTGGTTCAATCTTACTTCGTGAATATCCATACGTAGAATGTGATAAACAATCACTCCCGGAAACGATATATATACTACAAGATGATAACGCTGATAGTTTCGTTCTGTCTAATTACAGGTAAGAAACATTTATGTCAGGTGAGCATAACTCGTCATTGACGTGTACTTTTAAACGATGATACTTGTATATATTCCTCAACAAAAAGTCCTCACCTGTAATGGGTCAAAATAACACAATAGGCTTAGGCTAAAAAGTTGGACAAATTTCTAGGTATATATTACAAATGGCTACGCGTACAATTATATGTTAAACCAGAACAAGATTTTGCTACGAGAAAATTTAGTAATGCGTCTAATTAAAACTAGCGGCTGGCACGCTAATTTACTACCCAACTCGATATGGCTGACGATAAAAATGTTGTTTAGGGTTAATAACCAATCAGATTCAGTTTAGCTGCTGCTCTGTGCTCTGGCGCAAGGTTGAGTACTCACATAGAGTTAATCGATTGCCTAAAGGGTGCAACTTCAGATCGGGTACACCTCTGCTTTCTGTTGTATGAATCCCGTCGATTTTTGGCTAACTCGGTATAACAAATATACAACTCTTGGGGTTCCGCATGGTACAAAAGGCCCATATTACTTTAAGGGGGATCTAGGTTTCTGGTGGATCTATAAAAGAGTAGGTTTAGATTCTAGATTATATTTTTTGCTTAGTACTTTGGCTAGGCTTAAAACACATTTTAGCAACGCTTAAGCTTAGGCTTAGGCTTAGTAGTACGCTTAATCTACTGTTACGCTCCTAAAAGTAACATTGGCCGTACATTACGTACCGCCGGGCGTTGTGTTTTTGGCCGACCCCCATTGTTTAGAGGGGGGTTGTTGTCACATGCAAAGCCTTAAATTAAACTGTATATAAGCGGATTATTTTTGTTAGCGGAAACATAAAGTGTCATTGTTCACACAGATTGTACCCCCCTCTAAATAAGGGGGGGTAGGCCAAAAACGCAACGCGTGCCGAGTACATTCTTTTCTACACAGAATGTATTCAGTTGCATACTATTGTTAACCCTTTCTCACATGAATATTTTCTATTTCCCCTGAGACCTACTTTTATGCTAGAATTCGATCTCCGGTGACTGGAGTGGGAGGCGTATACCATCACCACTCAGCTATAGGAGCTTGACGCTCGAGCCCGAGGGGGCTCTCACGTCTTGTAGTGATTTAGTACTATGTATACGTGTTGCAATTGTTAAACACGGTGCGATATATATTATTTAACGTATATACACTGCGCCGACTTGCCTATAGGCAACTCAATGTGAGAAGGGGTTAAAGTATGTATCATCCGCTCTTGGTATAACTGACTAGATAGTGTTGAATTGTGTTTTATGACAGTTACAAGCTCGATTATGCGGGTTTATACAATTTTAAACAAAGCATGCTGTCAAACTTTTCAGTTTTGACAGGTATTGAGCGGTATTCGCTTTGCTGAAATTTTTAAATCAACCACATTAGTTTTTTTAATCCTTTCGCAGATGTTGGGTTAATATAAATTTCAGGTACCCATCAAAAGCGCGAGGTCAAACAAATGCGCAATGGAGAACAACAGATTTTGAGCTTGATTGACTGTTACAATTGTACAGATATCACCGGAAAACAAAATTGCTTTCAAGGAACTTGTGCGTCCGTTGAAAATTGCTACAAAGCCGTAATAAAAGATACCGGTAAAGGATAAAGTTATAAAATAGCTTGTCTACAAAGGTGTAAACGGATATTAAATATAACCCAAACGGTCTGTTGGGTCTATAAAAGAGTAGGTTTACATTCTAGATTACATTTTTTGCTTAGGCTTAGGCTTTTGCTTAGGAACACGTTTTTGCAGCGCTTAGGCTTAGACTTAGGAATACGCTTAACCTACTGTTACACCCCTCAAAGTAACATTGGCCAAACCTTCGATTAAAACATAGCGGATGCATCGAAGTTTTTTATTACTTTGGTTAAGTTTTGTCATTTTTACTTCAAACCGAATAATTGCAGAACACCTTTAATGAAAAATTGCGCAATTTTTACATGATTTTCAACAATGAACATATAATCAAGAAATTTCCGGAATTTCTATTACAGAACTTCTCGGGATATATTTCTAAAATGAATATTGAAACGGAGGCAGACAATTTTATTCACTGTAAACGGAAACAGGTATCCGATTACATCCAGGCAGCTGATAAGCACGTAATTTCGAGCATCGAATACAGTGTAAAACGCAGTAATTGCACTGACATATCGTTTAATTTTAGTTGAACGTTTAAACCGAACGCTGCACAATTCAAGACAACATGGACCCCTCTGTTACCGCACTAATTTGCGTCTCTGATTACGTGACACGAGCAATCTGTGAATTTCAAGATTGTTTTATTAATTGTAACCTAACAGAAGTACAATTTATATATTGCAATCTGTGGCTCTGATTTAGCATTAAGTTCGCGGTTCGATTGTGTTTTCCACTTTCAGATCGCACACTGGTCCAAAAAGGATGCGCAACAATGAATCAACCCCTTGGGTGTGAAGAACGAATGGTTATGATTGGACAAGTGCGTCGTAGTGGTCTATACTGTGTATGCGACGCTGACCAATGCAATACTGCTACCAGATCAGACAAACTGACATTTGCTGCTGCATTATTTATCGCAATTTGTTTGGCAATTATGTCATGTCAGACGAGTTTTGTGTTTTAGATTTCTCGGACGTTTTGATAACATTTACGACTGAAATTTGTGCTTTCATTCAAACAATCTTACTTTGTAATAAAGCATTAGTCCTTTCCCGCAATAATATTTTCTGTATAATGTCACACATCTAGTTTCAAGCTACAGTCCGTATTCTTAAATGTGTGTAGCACCTGTCACCAGTTGGTGATAGGTTTTCAAACTCACAAACAGTTGCGGTTGTAAATCTCAAAGTTTGCGCAGAAATAAGGTGAGTCAAATGTGAAAATGGTGATGAATTTCTAAGCTCTCTGTTCAGTGCTTTGAAAGTTTCCACACCTATCACCAGCTGATGGATAGGTGCTACATACATTTGAGAATACGGTCACAGGATTGTGTTTACACAGTTCTATAAGGATTATATGATAAAGATTGTACAATCTATACAAAATTTGCGTGATGCGCAGGAAGAGTTAGGATTGCGCTACACTATACAATTCCGGACGCCACCGTGCGCCGCTGCCCGACAGCTCGCGGTGGCGACCGGCAGCGCGAGTGCCAAGTATAGAGCAGCCGTAAGGTTTTATATTTGTGTTTCAATCATACCAGGGAATGCCGGATCGCAACTTCAACTCACTTAATAATGTAACTGCAATAAATGTGACAATTCCAACGGTTGCGGAATAAGTTTTCGAAGCAGCCCTCCCGGAATTCTCGATGCACTTACGATTGCGAATCCATAAGCTGCATGTGCAGCCTTCATACGTAGTCACCCTCGCCCGCGAGATGTGTGCAGTACATTAGTCTCCGCTGGATGTTCCTAAATCCAATGCAACCACGAACGGTCTTTACACGCCATCCAGATGAACAGCCATAGTTCGGTCGCTTAAGTTCATGGGAGGTTTACAGCGCGCAGACCATGCGATGCGCTACAGTCAACCCAAGTGAAGGATGTATTCAGCTCGCGGGAAGAGGAACTCGAGGGGGAAACTAGGGATCCTGGACACTGACATACTTGCATTTTCAGCATCGAACACGGCAATACTGACCGTCGAGGTTTACTCGGGTAGGGATTGATATTATATCAAACCTTTAGTATAAACTGACGGACAGTCCTGCTTGAGCTAAACCCACCTGAAATTAAAACCGGACCCCTTTGTATTACTTTGAGCTATCACAATTTAACGCAGGTGGGTAACCGTAGACCTTAACCCTACCTGATTGCATATTGGCGATCCTCGCACAACTGACCCGGACTAAATATCGGCGAGTCGGACATCGTGACCCAGGATATAACAAATGTACCCATAAACGTTTAAGTATTGCAAGTATACTTCACATAAGTTTGTCACAAGTATGCGCATTAGCCAAATAATCCATTTTAGCCATACGAAAATTTACAAGCAGCTCCTGAAATTGTCCGAGGGACAGGGTTGTATATTCCGTGCATGAATCGGGTTTAATAATGGACTTAAAACCGGGGCGACAATCCGTTAAAAACGCGGCGCATATTCTCTGGAGGTGAAATATTAGTTTCAATTTTTGCTGAGAGAAGCAGAAATTTTTTTATATTCTTATTAACTATCCTAAAACCGGTACAATTACGAGCTACTGTAGTGACCCGAATAAGAGGGGGGGACTGATATTTATTTGTCCTCTCCAGAGGGTACCCCCCTTATTATTCGATTACGGACTGTTATTTATTTTTAACCCACGCCCCGCCGCCCTTCGTTACTGACAAATATCCGGTACTGCAATTATCCGTTGAATTAAACGTTTATTTGTCTTGTGTAGCTTGAGCGATAATACAAGGCTATACTTAGGGATGTACTTTCAAAATTTAAGTACGCTTTAAAGTTTCGAACTTAAATTATTTGGTCCTGGAGTCATTTATGCGCTACAATTAGGAACAATTGACATTTATAGACTCTAATTAGGGTTTAGGGACTCTATCCGCTTACGGTCTCTTATTAGGGATACGGACTCCTATTGATTCGGACTGAAAATGGAGGCCCCTCTTATTACCCCTCCCCCTCTTATTCGGGTCAATACAGTAGCTGCCCGGATATTTGATGTTTTAAAATGCGTAAAATTCCGAAGTAGGTACCCCTGGAACAACGTAGTTTTAAAAAAGACGGCCTCCGGGTCGTCTCAAAACACTTGCCTTTAACGTATTTTTATAGCTTATCAATAACTGAGCATTCAAAGTGGTTTGACGGTAACTGCTGCATATACAGAACCTTGCCAGCCGAGCACAAGGGCACTCGGAGTTTGGAAGCTTCAAAAGTCACACCAAATTTTTCAAAAACTCACTAAACAATGCTTTCGCGATCGCGACAGCTAATTCGAAGCTCAAACTGCATTTCTACGAAAATAGTTAATACCTGCGACTAGATTGCTATCGCATATCTAACTTATCTGTTCGGCTAGATCAGTTTTTGAACGTGCTAAAGGCAGTAGTCGCACCAGCATCCTTACAGTTTCTGTTACCGCAACAATTTCTACTATCCAATATAATTACGCTGTGATATGTGTTTAACTCTAGTTTATTCATAACTTGAACCATTGCAAACATAGTCACGCTGAACAATTAAACCGATAAAAATGAATAAGTAGTAAATGATGCCGAATCTTGAGCCTTGTGCATAAAAACCTGTAAATTAATAACATAAATTATTGAAGGCGTGGCAAGTTTTATTGTGGCCTGAAATTTCCACCAATTTGTCCATGACACTATTTTATCACGATCGTTTTCATACAATGTTGAATGCCAGTTGTTTAAACTGTACTGGAGTAAAAATTCAAATATTCAACGCGAAGTACCATGATACCATGGTATAAAAATAAACTGAAAATAGTGTTTTATGATGAACAAAACACGTGGTTTATACTTTAATATCCTCCAGGCAAAAATTAATGTTCTTTAGTAACTATAATAAATTACTAAAAATAATGTTTGTTAAGGAACTAAAATTAATTACTACACAATTTAAGCAGCCAGCTTGTATTTATTTAACGGTTACAGAAGACACCTATTTTCGTTTAAATCTTGCACGCCAAGTTTTGTTATTTGTTAAAATTTAGGTAGGTGTGACTCGTGTATGTTTTGGTTTTCATAAATTCAGCACCATTAACGCTGAAAACTATGCTCATAATTATTGTTCATATGCAATCAGTCTCGGTATCTCGTAAAAATAGATGGCGTAGCGATAAGAAAGTGGGATATGAAATTTTAGCCATTTTTTGCGTACAAAAATGTGGTACAAGTTTGATGATAAATTTAAATATTGCGCTTTTATGTTTGCGTGTTTAGTTTATATACTTTGGTCGGATGCGACGCTTTTAGACAAGACCACCCTTGAGCATAAAGCAAACATTCATTGAGGATAGAAGACTGTTCGGGTCCATGTTACTTTTAGGGCCTTCCAGGTTTGTGGTGGATCTGTAAAAGATTAGGCTTACATTCTAGACTACATTTTTTGCTTAGGATTAGGCTTAGGCTTAGGAATACGCTATTGCAACGCTTAGGCTTACACTTAGGCTTAGGAATACGCTTATTCTACTGTTACGGCCCTAAAGGAACATTGGCCACTGTTAGGATTCTTACATTTGTATAGCGTCTGTCTCAAGTTGGTAAAAAGTCTTGTACTATAAAATGTTGTGACCATGTTACTTTTTAGTGGCGCCACGTTTTCCAGCAGAAAACTGTCATAGAGTAAACACAAATTTTAGACACTTTTTTGCTTACACTTTACTTAGACTTCGCTTTTGCTCAATCTTTACGCTGAGGCTTAAGTTTAAGCTTAGGAATATGCGTAGTCTACTGACATGCCCCTAAAAGTACCTTTGACCAAAAGATAAACATCAATTTGGATCTGTTTAAATTGCAAGCCACATAATTTACCTAGCGTTGCGCTAACCATACGGCACAATTGCTCTAAAACTGCAGTTAAAAAGACAGTTATTATTATAAAATTGTTCAAAAATTTATAGCGACCTTTAAACCTAATATAATATATCATTTTACAACGCCGATTATGGCGGGTGACCTTGCCAGCATAATTTGTTTAAAGTTATAAACGTTACGCGATACTTTTACGCAAAAATTATTTTTAAACTTTTCCGCCTCATATTTTGGTTAATTTTCCTGGTTAGAGTTAGTGAGCGCAATAGTATTAAACGCGGTGTTTGTATATGACGCGTGTGCAAAGATACTTGGTTTAAGGGCAAACTTTGTATTATAAAACTATTATACTCTTGCGTTGGTTCCGGTTTAAATTATTATACTTTAGTGGTTTTATGTGCAAAACGTCACTATACATAATTTTCCGTGATGTTTCAATTGTACAGCAAAGTTGATGCAAGTCTTTGGTATTTCTCGTTCTGCGTTTCTTGTTTTCAAATTTGGATTACGAAGGGGCAACTTGCAGGAAATTTAATCCTATTGTAGTGACCCGAATAAGAGGGGGTAATACGAGAGGGGTCCCCATTTTGAGTCTCAATCAATTGGAGTCCATATATGTAATAAGATTCCGTGAGCGGATAGTCTCTAAACCCTAATTAGAATCCATAAATCTCAATTGTACCTAATTAAAGTGCATAAATAACTCCAGGCTGACATATAGTTGAGTTCAAAAGTTTAAAGCGTGCTTAAGTATTGAAAGTACATTCCTAAGTATAATCTTGCATTATCGCCCAAACTTGATACAAGACAAATAAACGTTTAATTCAACGGTAATTGCAGTACCAGATGCATATCAGTAACGGAGGGTGGCGGAGCGTGGGTTAAAAATAAATAACAGGCCCTAACCGAATAATAGGGGGATACCCTCTGGAGAGGCCAAAAAAATATCAGTACCCGGTCTTATTCGGGTCACTACAGTATACCGACTGTTAATGTAGATCCTGAACGTTTGTCCGTATTCTTAAATGTGTAGCACGTATTGGAAGTTGGTACTTGAATGTAATTTTCAAACCATTGAATGATGAACTTCAAATTTCTAGACGCTTTCTAATTTCTGCCCGGATGGCCCAAACTTTGAATAAGATTTAATAATCTAGTGACCGTATTCTCAAATGTTTGTAGCACCTATCACCAGTTGAACGTGTACAGGTCATAAGTATTCCCCATAAATTGCCAAATATATATGATAAAAGTCACTGTTACGGCCTTTCGAACTTATAAGGGTCGAAATAGTTTTGCACAGTTATGCTCGCTCGCACACTTCAGTCTATATTTGGAGTTTATGGACATTCCGGAGTAATATTTTGGGTAACTTAATAAAAAAATGTTTTATTTGCGGCAAGGTGTGTGCATTTAGCAAACAGTAAGAAATATTTGCAACTCCAGCATCTTATTTAAATTTTTATCTGGTGCATTCTACTTGCACATCCCAACCCAATAATCTAGCGGCTCCCTCGAGTGTCGCTTTGCGATAATGCATGCAAGTGATAACTAATTAGTTTCACAAAACGAGGAAATTGCCAATCGATATACGGTTTAAAATTGCGTCTGGATTTTAAGATCGGCAGAAAAGTAAACATTATTCATTGATAAAAACGCATTAATTAAAATTTACGCTTTTTAAAAAATGCTGACAATGGCTCAAGGTCATGGAAGTAATGCAGCGTACGCCATAAAGTAGCACTGTTTATCAGTCACTCGAGCAAAGCACATGAAAGGGTATATTGAGGTGTTGGATAAATGGGGGTTACGTTGAACAAAAATTTTGAACGAAGCTTCTTAGGTTACTAAATGAGAAATTCAAAAACCTCTTTTTGACTCAAAGCTGTTTCAATTTCATTTCGTGGCGTCATTGGACGGCCACGACAGAAATTAGACCGCTATTTAGCAACCAAATGCATGAACTATGGTTGAATATTAATTCAATCAGAACAGAGTAGTGTTAATTTTCATTAAAGCAATGAATACAGGACAGATCAGAATTTATTCTAACCGATTCTGACGATCCATTTGGTTTGTGCTATTGACAATTTACTCCATTTTTAATTCCTGATTCGTTGTAATTAACCTGTACCTCTAAGCGGTATCGGTCTATGTTAAGATCAGGGGCGGAACGTTTTTCTGTGGGACTAGAAAAGAGTAAGCGTAAGTTTTAGACTATTTTTTGCTTGGCTTAGGCTTAGACTTAGGCTTAGGCTTAGGAATATGCTCATTCTTAAGCTTAGGCTTAGGCTTTGGCTTAGGAATATTCTTATAATACTGTTCCTCCCTTGTTCTTTACATTGGCCGCGGTATCAAATGTGTGGCGCACCCCTGAAGATGGTTTGAAAAAGCTATTCATAATAATTACGACGTCGAAATCAAACGTTAGATATTTTCCGCAAACTAAAGTGCAGTTTAGAAACATAATGCAATTAATTACCGCCTGACTGAGCTGAATTAAGATCTGTAAATCAGCGGCTCCAAACACGCCGCGCAGCAGTTGAACGTTTTAGAAAACGTCAAAGTTTTGTCAACAAATTTCAACAACGGACATAATTTTATCACAAAGTGAAAAAATGACGAAATTCATTGGTTGCCTATGCAGCTTCTGAATGCTTAGCTTTTGAGATCATCTGTGATTTTACGCTAACATTAAAATATTCTGATTCTTTGGCAATGTTTAAATTCCCGAGGCGATAGTTAAAAAATTGGATGCGCTATGAACTTGAAATCTAGTTATTGGGCAAATATGCAAACGCCCGAAGTAGCGCTTGCGAATATTCTTTATTTAAACGTCAGCACTTAACTCAGGTTTGCAGTGGTGGAGCAATCAGGGTGGCGGCTCCCCCCAAATTCCAGAGTGGGGCCCTCAAACTCGCGAGCGAAGAGAGCAAGAAACCAAACGCATTTTAAAACTTAAGCAGTTTTTGTTTCAACCGGTTACGGTGGGGCTCCTTTTGGAGTGGGGCCCCCAACTGGGGTAAGGGAGATGGCTGCTTCGGCCCTGCAGATGTGCGATCTTTCAATTTTGTGTTTTAGCATTTCAATATGCGAGATAAACTAAATTTTCCACTTTGAAACCATAATCTAGGCTTCGGCATGTTCACGCCTTTGCCCATTTGCAGTTTCGTACGCTTATTAAAAATTTGATTAATTTTAAAATTCAATTTTGCTTATTTGGTGCAATACTGTAATTTTAGAGTCAATAGTGTAACTATTTGTATGAATATTCCATACAGAGTTCCGCTATTATTGTAGTCATAACTATCAGGTTTTAACTGGTCATATTTTGCCTCATCAAACCAGCCATGACGCTACTACGAATTTGCGCAATTTTGGTCAGTTGTAAATTTTAACGTTTTCATTTTCTTGCTGTTTGATTAATAAAAAATTGTTGGCTGACAGCATATCAAAGCTTTGAACTCGCTTTTCGTCTCTTTTGCTTCCTGTGAATGTTGTTGAACTTCAACAACAGTAGTTTTTACTTCCGGTTGCACTACGCATTTTAGATTTCAAATCGCTGCAAGGAAGATGACGTAAACACGTTACAATCTATACAACACAAACGTCATGATCTTTGTATGTCCAATTGAACTATTTTAAAAATTAAATACACCTAAATTGACATCTACAAAACTGAAGAAGCTAGAAAAATGTAACATTTACTGTTTGTATTTCAGGTCTGTCTGGTAACACTGTTTGCGTCATCAGGTACGAAAAAGTTGTTTGCAACAGAAAATATTTCATTCTTCGAAACTTTAACGCTATGGTTTGTCAATTGTTGAACTACAGATATCATTTGCAGTTAAACATATCACCAAATTGTTTCAAGAGTAAAACATATGAGAAAACTTAAATTTATAATACTGAAGTGACCCGAATAAGAGGAGGAGAGACTAATATTTATTTTACCTCTCCATGGGGTACCGCCTGTTATTCGGTTACGGAATGTTCTTTATTTTTAACGCACGCTCCGCCACTCTTCGTTACTGATATGTATGCGGTATTGCAACTCTCCGCTGAATTGAACGTTTATTTGTCTTCTATCAAAGGCTTGAGCAATATTTAATGCAAGGTTATGTACTTACAAATGTACTTTCAAATTTTAAGCATGCTTTAAAGTTTCGAAGTCCACTCTATTCAATGCTGGAGTAATTTATGCACTACAATTAGGGATAATTGACATTTATGGACTCTCATTAGGGTTTAGGGACTTTATCAGCTTTTACAGACTCTTATTAGGGATACGGACTCCTATTGATTGATACTAAAAATCGGACCTTTCTTAGTACCACCCTCTTATTCGGGTCACTACAGTACCTCGTAAAATATGTTCTACGCAATTTAAGATTCGTTTAGGTATCGTTGAATCTGAAGAAGGCGAAAGTATTAAAACTCCAAGGCATCAACATTGTTGATTACTATAAAAAATTATGACCGATGCAGTAGCGTAGCCAGGAATATACATTATAAAAGTATAACCTGATGTAAAAGAATTTTTTTTTACTTTTGAAATCCAGATATCAACATAAAGACATATAAATACGTTTTTGTCTCCGAAGAAATTTCAGAAGGAAGTATTCCACCTCTTTCTATCCCCTTGTATACACCATTGGAAGAAATAGCACTTCGCATTGTTTTATTTCAGATGCAGCGGCGTGTAAACCAGCAGATTTCTTCATCATTTTGGACAGTTCCGGATCGGTTGCAGACGATTTTATTAAACAAAAGAAATGGGTCAAAGAAGCAATATCGCGTCTGTCAATTTCACCTGATCGACATTTGGTTGCATTGATGCAATTTTCGGGTTTGGTTCGCAAACTCGAATGGAGTTGGGACGATCACACCGACAAACAGTCACTGTTGACTGCTGTTGATAATTTGAGGCATTTTAAGGTAACCAAAATTATATTTTTCCAACTGAAAAATATTATATAACGTTGTATAGTTGTAGGAATATGTTTGCTATAATTTGAAACATGATTGTGAATGACGAATCAGCAAACAAAAGAAAGAAATTGGCATTTTTTATTACTAACAATAGAAATAAGTTTTCAAGTTTCGAAATAAAAATGCTTCTTTGAAGTCTGATTCGAATAATGAGTTTGAGCCTGTGTTGGTTAACGGTTACGAAGCTGGATGCTCAATCTGGAGTCGAACCCTAAATCCGTACTATCCTATTTTTATGCAGTCAGCAATAAAATGTACTGATTTATTATTTATCTCACACGCCGACGGATTCATGCGGTGCTCACCCAAGCCTAACCCCCAACACTTATAAAAACTATCATTTTGCATTAATATTTAGTACTGCAGTTACGTTTGTTTCTCGCTGGCTCCGCTCGCCAATTTTCTGACTATAATTTATCGCGGACTCTTTGTCAAGATTTTTTAGATCCACCACTGTATATCTCACAATAAATTCGTTATATTAATATTTAAAGGGCACAACGAAAGGTGGTTTAGCGTTAGAAAATGCGCATCGTTTGCTAGTCAAACATCGTTCACAAGGTGCTCATGCGGATCGCAAAGGTGAAGATTTGTTTATTATTTTGGTTTCCGACGGCTTCAGTTCGGATGATATGCGACCGGCTGCTGAAAAACTTCGCAATGTACAAGGTGTAATCGACGTTTACGCGGTTGGTACAACGCGTCCAGTTAACGAGTAAGTTTACTTCAATTCCGAGTTTGAAATTTGTTTCATTTTAGAAAACCAAAACTCTATTCACACTTGCGTGTCTTGCAGCGAAAACTTACAGCTACACCTTGCTCTTGTAACTGGCCGCTGCAAATGCATCAAAGCTATTTTATGATCGAAACTGCACGTACAAGTTGCACGTAAGACTAATTGCTGTTTTAGTAGGGCTTATATATGGTACGACCATTTTATAAGCATAAATATGAACCTGTATGCTGTTTGTGAGATTACAAACAGAATGTTTATATTACTATTTTTAACGGCAGTATTTGACCTTATCGCCGAAGAGTTCAATTTTTTTCAGGCAAGCGCTTCGAGAAGTTGCTAGTAAACCCGAAAATGCAGTTGTTGGTGATGATGTTGGTTTACTTTTGGAAAAATTGTCTGACTATGTCGCTTGTGATGACGTGCCACCGCCAGTTGCAAAACCGCCTAGTCCAATGTGTAAGTGACATTAACAAAAAAGTTATCCGTTGTGGTGACTGTTTAATAGGTGCTACACATATCTAAAATAGGAAAGTTCGTGTCAATAAGTGCCGGGTTCGTAGGTAAGGGAGGCCAGAGGGTGCCCAGTCCCCCCGGTGGCTAATCTTTATGTAGAATCTCCAAGGCGTACCTGATCATTCCACGCTCTTCGGTTCCAAACTGTTTCTAATCCAGCTACAGTTATTTAGACCGCACACCTTTAACTTATGCAAGCCATTTTCTATGGCTTTAGTGTATTACTTTAACAGGAATATTCTTTTCAGACTGGAGTGCGCAGCTTTGAATATGAGTAGTATAACTTTGAAATATAATGAATCATATTATGTAGCGAACTTTTGATGTAGAGACCATTTACGCTATGTAACTGGGGTAATTCAAGTTTACGAAGTAATTACTAATTTCAGACTCTATCAATTGACAGACATATAATTTGGGAAATAGACTCCCCTTGATGCAGACTTAAAATAAAGACCCTGACTTTCATTGCCTCGTTGATCGTATTCATGTCTCAACAATATACACGTTATTTCACTGGTGTTTTTTGACCGTATGCGAGAAAGGGTATTAAAAACCGCCGAAATTTTAAAATGCGTCTGGCGTCTCGTTCGCGAGTTTGACGGCCTCCTCCCTGAAGTTTAGCGGGAGCCCCTACCCCTGTGTGCTGCGGTACTGGGGATGCCCTTTGCTTAAGTTTTGATTGCAGACACCACCCTTTCTCAGTTGAATCTTTTCCATTTCATTTAAAACATACTTTACAAACTAATATTAGAAAACGGGTCTCACGGATAGGGACGTATACCTGCACCAGTAACCTACAGAATCTTAACGGTTAGCTACCACCCTTTCCGTTTAGATCTACCCTAGCTATGGCCAAAGTAAGGAACAGGGGCGGAACAGTACTATAACCATATTCCTAAGCCTAAACCATAGCCTAACCCTAAGCCTATTAAACGTAGTATATTCCTAAGCGTAAGTCAAAGCCAAACAAAAGAAATAGTATAAAGCTTAAGCTTACTTTATTGCAGTCCCACCAAAAACGTTCTACCCAGTTGCGGTTCCAGGATCTCAAAATGCGGGGGGCAAAATTTCACAGGTAATAAACATACTTTTGGCCCACACACAAATCACGAACTATTGTCACAAAATTGCTATATAATTTTTGTCGAGATGCTGTTGGGGGGCACGGCCGGGATGGCCCCCCATGGATCCGCCATTGGTTCCACCCATTATCCTTACATGGGCCCACATTATTAACACTTAAAAACAGCTAACTTAAAAGAATTGAAAGAAATAAACACTTTAAAATATATAATGTATTATTTTCAATATATTTCAGCATCAGGAGGTGGCTGCAAAATAGACTTGGCGCTTCTTATCGACGTATCTGGATCAGTTGTAGAATTTCAAGAACAAAAATTTAAGTTAGCAATCAAAGTTGTCGAAACTCTAGCTGCAATAGGAGCCGATGCTCGTGTGTGTAAGTTGGATTGGTACTCACAGTCGTTTTTCGTCTAATAATAAAACATTATCATGTTTAACGCTATTAATTTCAAGGAAAGAGTTCTGGCTACCCCAGAACCAAGAGACATAAGCTAAGTTTTGAATATTGACTTAGATTAGTGGACACAGATATGTTCTTATTTGGTATATATAATTTAAATGACTGTGTCGAGTTGTCGAAATAAATTTGTTCAATTACGGGTTAACGCTTATCAAGTAAGCGAACCCTGAACGTAAACCTAAGCCTACGCAAAGAATTAGTCTAAAGCTTAAGTTTATTCTATTTGCTGTCCCGCGGAAAAACGGTCCGCCCCTCAGCTATTCATGGTGGTCACTTTCCTATTACATAAAACAACTCGTATACTTTAGGTGTTTTCGTTTTCTCGTCAGAGGCGGATAAGAAACTCGGTTGGACTTCGCTCGCAACTGATGTCGACTCTGTCATCAAACTATTGGATGAGCATCCTAACGTCGGGGGATCAACCAATATCGCATCAGCGTTTGAGTTGATGCGTCCTGAGTTGCAAAGTAAACGTCCTGATGCTGACACTATTTTGCTCGCTATCACTGACGGACACTCGCAAAATTTGTGGGAAGATCTCAGAGTAAGACCTAATTGTTTTTACATTTTTTCCGTTAAAACTCACTGCCATGTTGTCCGGTGTATATGTCGTACTAGCCCAAGTCGTAATTCAGCCCAATTACGAATTGGGTTAGTTCAAAGTGAAATTTCGGCTACGACTTGGGCTAGTAGCACAAGTTGGAATAATGTTAAATAAAACTGTGAGCTTTCTGATTGGTTACATAATAGTCGTCATCTTGCTTAATTCCACTTTGCTTAGTGAAATAAACTGCTTGGGAGCCAATAGGTGGCGATTACTTAGCCAATCATAAAAGAGTGTTAGCATCAGGCAATCGTATTTGAATATGGCATTAAGGTAGTAACCAATCATAGGCGTGCACTTGTTCCATAGAAAGAATTACGGCATAAGATAGCTCAAATCGTAATTACGCCCTGGACTAGCCCGATTCGAAATTGGACTACGACTTAGACTGCGACATACATACCATCTACGTCATTTATAAGCTGTAAATACAGCTCGAGCCCGTAGCCAACGGGGGCCCTTGGCTCTCAACCCACTAGAAAACTTTTGGAATCATAAGCTTTTATCATCGCTTGTTCGTGTTCAGAAAAGCTTGAATGACCCACCTACATATCTTTTGCCGTTTCCTAGCAAGCTAAGCTAGCTATAAGTGTGATGCAGGTATAGTTGTAATTGAATTGTCTCAAAAACCATGTTTGTATCTAGAATTGTAGCTGAAATATACATATTGCACTTAAGTCCGTATTCGTGTTTTACTTGCTTTCTCCGCATGTGTCCGTCTATGTAGAATTCTAATCTTTGCTATGTGTTTGATTAATCATTTCCGTACTAAATCAATCTCGCCAATTTTGTCCTCTGTTACCCTATATTTTTTGTCGTACTCTGAGCACCTATTTGTCTCTGGTTGCAGCTACTTCATGAATAGTAATTGTGGACTAGGACAGTCTAAACAATGCTAACTACAAATATATACCTTCAATCGACGATACTGAAACCAATCAGACCCTGTTTGCTTTCTAATGGTGATCTTGTAAACCTGAGTACCAAATTGTCGCATGTAAAGGTATTAGTTGCCATCTGGGACAAATGCGTGCTCTTGACACGACATTTTTACAAGTACTAACCGTTCTAGCATCCATAGCCTCCGGCTAACACAGAGAGCAAGTTTGAATATTTCCGTTAATCTGATCAAAATTAACGATCAGACCAATTTTTCGAGAACACGACCCCGCCAGTAAAACCAAACGGCAGGAAAAGCTAAACGCGTTATATGTATATCTGATAACATTTGTCGTCTTGAATTGAAACTAACTTTCTAAACGATTAATCATTGTTGTGTGTCTATTACAAATTTCGATGCAGAAAAACTGTATGAACGTTGCGAATGTTACTTTTAGAGGAGTAACGATAAAACCAAAACATAACCCTAAGCTTAAGCCTCAGCATATAACGATAAATCTAATACTCTGTTTCAGACCCGCGGAACACTAGGTGCCCCTGAATGAAACATAGGCAACGAACGTATCAGAATATTCATGTACCTATTGGTAACATTTGGTTCGGCAAATGTGTACACATATTTAAAACTTGTCAATTCACAGCGATATTAACCATCAAAATTAAATTAGTAGAATTTCAGCGAGTTACCACTCAAATCAAAAAGACTGATAGAGTTCAAGTGATAGCAGCTACGTTTCCGGATATTGCACACTCAATACGCGAGTTAACATTATACACAGGCTCTCGAGAATTAGTTTTCTTATCCGAGCGAGAGTTGTTAAAGTTTTTCAACAAACGCATCGGGCGCAGCCATTGTGGTGTTGTTCGTACTGTTCCAATACCAACACGACGCCCGCGTCCAGTTAGAACAACACCGAGGCCAAAAATAACTTTTGCGCCTGCGGTTGAAGGTAAGTTTTCGTTTCCAACTGTACTGTATTGCCACGAATAAGAGGGGGAGGGGTAATAAGAGGGGATCCCCTTTTGTAGTCCGTATCCCTAATAAGAGTCCGGAAGCGGATAAATAACAGTCCGTAACCAAATAACGAAAGGGGGAGGGGTACCCTCTGGAGAGGTCAAATAAATATCAGTCTCCCCCTCTTATTCGGGTCACTACAGTAATTGTATATTTGAGGTTTGGTCGATATATATTTTTGTAATGATTGCCGCTTGATTCAAATTTAATATCTGGGCTCATTTGTAAGCAGAGTTCGGTTTAGATCCGGTAGTTTATTAGGATATAAACCAGAGATGTATCTAAAAATTTCAATATGGTTCTCACGTTGAGTTGCAAGGAACTAAACGAAACTACAACGCATACGCTTGACTGACAGCTGTCAAGACTTAAAGCATTATTCGATCTACTTGACAAAATTTTGGCTTACTGTACGAAAAACGGTTCACGGCAACCCAATAAACCCCTCCTTAGATTGGCTTTTAGTGAAATATTCCTCTTTTACTTTAAGTCAAATAATAAACGGGCAGATGCAAAAAAATGCACGAAATGTTTTATTAATTGCAATCTGAATGCATCAGAAACTGGAAATAGGTCCATATATTTTATAAAGCAAAAATAAATCAGTAGTAAATATGGTACAGATTCCAGTATCTTCCGATAGAAGAATCTGAGGTTTGATTTGAATTTTTGCATAGGATAAATAGTTTCTACAAATCACACGAAAACAAAAATTTGTTAACACAGCTGTATTGTTTACTATCGAACATTTCGAAAAAACAAACAAATGTAGAATTGCGAAAAAACTTCGATATCATATTGCGTGACAACCAAAACGTGGCCATATTAGTTAATTTATGTTTGTACAATTTTAGGTTCAATTGTATTCCCTGGGAAAGGTATACGATTTCTAACTGCCTAAATTTGTCTTCGTTTAACACAGGAATTCCGATTGCAAGTATCTCTAGATTTGTCCTTGTGGTAGTTAGCTTAACTATACACTTGCTATTCTGCTAATAATGGGGTTTGGTTATGAACGGCAACAGTATTTTGTAAATTAATGAACTCATGTTTACAAAAAATTTCCAGAATGTACAATTGACGTATTGTTCATAATTGATTCGTCGGGAAGTGTTGCCGGAGCTTTCAAACACGAACTTGACCGTGCAGTTAAAGTAAGTTATTTTACCGTTGGCCTATTTTAGGTCAATACTAAGGTTCGTCTCACTGTCCAAAGATAACTGAATTAAGGAGCGAATGGGATCTGTCCTGCTGTGTGCTCAAATTTTGCTGAAAAGTGGGGCAGCCCGGACAGCAGAACAGTTGGGACGACAGGACAACCGGGAAAGCAGAACAGTTGGGAAGACAGGACAACCGGGAAAGCAGAACAGTTGGGAAGACAGGACAACCGGGGACAGTTGGGACGGGGCAAAGGAAAGCAGAACAGTTGGGAAGACAGGACAACCGGGAAAGCAGAACAGTTGGGAAGACAGGACAACCGGGAAAGCAGAACAGTTGGGACGACAGGACAACCGGGAAAGCAGAACAGTTGGGACGACAGGACAACCGGGAAAGCAGAACAGTTGGGAAGACAGGACAACCGGGAAAGCAGAACAGTTGGGACGACAGGACAACCGGGAAAGCAGAACAGTTGGGAAGACAGGACAACCGGGAAAGCAGAACAGTTGGGACACAGGAAGGGAGCAGAACAGTTGGGAAGACAGGACAACCGGGAAAGCAGAACAGTTGGGAAGACAGGACAACCGGGAAAGCAGAACAGTTGGGAAGACAGGACAACCGGGAAAGCAGGACAACCGACAGAATGACAGACGAAAAGCTAGAACAGTGGGAACAAAAGGGTAGCTGGGACACTGGAACGGCGTAGCATAAACCTAGCCTAAACCTAGCCCTAAGCCTAAGTTTTTGTCTAAGCCAAAGCCAGCACTTTTTTACCTCCAGGTGCACAACTGAAACGTGGAGTGAACAACTTGGCATTTTATTTCACATGTTAAACATTCATTTGCAATCAAAACAAGTAGTGTGGTAGGCGACTTTTTTTACGGAGCAATCGAATGGCGTCTGCCCCCGTGAAAGCTCCGCGATTTCACAGCACACTATGCAGGACGGAGAGATGTCGCCCTCCAACCGGCGTGCACTAAGCGATTCTCATACCAAAGCACCAAAGACACAGTTATATAGTTTATTACAAATTTTAACTGTTTCAGTAAAGAATTACTTAGTATCGGAGGCTGATGCGCGACAACACTCCGTCCTGTTTTGGGTCCCTCGAAATAGAGGGCATTAGCCAGGAGTTTGAACAGGAGAAGCGTTATGTGCTACACCAGTTTCGAAGGGGGTGTCTTGTGTTGCAATCTGAAACCGAGCTTGTAAACCCAGTACCAAAATCCCAAGGAGTTGGGGATTAACACCCAAAACCCCCGTGGCTACGCCCGTGTAAATCTGTGTGTTAGTTTGCCTACACTGCGCGCTTGCTTGTTGTTGACTCGGGACTTCAACACCATCCTCATAGTGTTTGTATAGTAATTACGTCCCCATGCGAGCACCGGGGACATGTCTCTTTGCCATAATCGACCTCTGATAACAAATATAATGCTGAGAGATTACAACTGGGTGTGCTTCCCAAAAAATTTTCGCTCTCCTGTTTGAGTTTTTTTGCACTCACTTCTTTTTGCAATTACTCGAATTAATATCAAAAATTGAAACCGCCTTCATATAATTTAATGATGTAATGAGCAAAAAAGGAATGAACGAAATGTTTGCTTTTGAATTAATTTTAGATTATTCGACGCATGGACATTGGACCAGGCCGCGCCAACGTTGGCATGGTTGTATTTGCCAAGACCGGCAGCGCACGAACTGAATTTCAATTTAAGGATTTTGAAACGAAACAAGAAGTTATCGATCGCGTTTATGAAACAAAATTTATTGGTGGAACAACCGACTCTGCGGCAGCGTTAGCATACGCCGAACGAGAACTGGATAAAGAGTAAATATGTTTCATTGTGGTGTTAACCATTAACATTTTACACGGCAGAACCCAAGTGTTTATTAGTTCATGTGAAACTGTTAAGTTGCCATAGTATATAGATTAATATTGTCGTTTATGTATTGTTACTTTTAAGCCACGCCCGTACCCATCTCAACATATACAGGGTCACATAAAAATGTCGGGTCAGACATAAATAATTGAATTTAGCAGTGTTTACAAGCCAAAACAAAACTTATCTCCGACGGCCAAATTTTATTACTAGGCGGTGCTAAGCTGTTCCTGCGCCCCCGTCCCTTCTTGGCTATGGCTTCTAGTTTAGTTTTATTCACATGTGCAAGTTTTTGCTTTTAGAAGTTGCGAACGCCCATTTGTAACTTTTGCCTTATCATATTAACGTAGTTTTATTCTAGAGCCGGTGTTCGGCATAATGCAAAACATGTCGTCATTATGTTCACTGACGGACTCTCTCAAAAGAATCCTGCCGGCCCTGCAGCACGAGTTCGTCAAAAGGCTGATTTGGTTTACGCGTTAAGTACCGGACAATACGCAGACCCGGATCAGTTGGAAGACATTACTGGCGATGTCAATCGTGTATTTTATAAAAGTTCACCGACTCACAATCACGATACGTGGGAACTGGCGATGGACCAATTATTTGCGTCGTGCTATTAACACAATTTGTGTCGCTTAAATTGATTTTCGAAATTGTTGCGATAAAAACAATAAACGATGTTTCCATGAAATAACAAAAGTTATTGAAACCTTTCCGATTAAAACGAAACTTTAAATAGAGAAATTGGTGTATTTCTTACTAAAAAAATCTCGCTTCTTTATGCTACAAGCATAAATGTTTGAAGTTAATTGTAAATTTACGCCATGCAATTGTTGGCCCATGTTAATTTGAGGGGCGAGTCATTTTATCGCAGGACTATAATGGAATAAAGCTTAAGCCGTAGAATAATTTGTTGGTTAAACTTAGGCTTTAACTTTATCCTTACACTGAAACTTAGACTTAAGCTTTATAGGTTTAGGCTTCGGAATATGCTTGTAGTACTGTTACTGCCCTGGAAATAATGAATGTTTCATAACTCATGCTAATATTAACATAAATTTCATTTTGACAAAAATATGGTTTTCCAGCCAATTTACGGTTCTTTATAAAACCGTACCAATTCCGTGTCTTGTTTTGTCTCTCGATTTCATATTGTCTTTTACGTCACTAATTAACTATTTTTAGTGCTTTTTAGTCGCTGATTCGTTGCATTGTGTTTAGGTTGCGGTATTTTGACATGTTTGTAATTGTCATTTTCCCATTTTTCCTTGCGCTTGCAGAAGTATATATAATCAGTATTTTGAAAACGGGAGATTACGGTCTACTTCGACGGGCGATCCTTGTCTTACAAACTATAAAGTACCTAAGAACCATGGCCAAAATCAAAAAATGCAGAGGATGAACCCAAAGCTTTTTTGGTATACGCCCTTGTGTGCAGTTATGCAAATTGTATCGTTTATTGCGTGTTGTACGTGTTCTTTTTGCCAACTAACACATGATACCCAACGATGTGCGGTATAATCACAATAAACACGTCTTCTACAATGCTGGCTTGAGCTTAAAGGATTTAAATTTGTTATTGTAAAGGGGGTGTCATGTTTCGTATGCTGAAAAACAGTCGGATCCCTGTGTTTGTTTGTAAAATTCAACTTATACGTATACCCCTGGTTCGCATAGTAGTGTAAATAACGTAATTCCAATTCATATCATTGTGTTTCTGATTCCGCGAATAGGTTTCATTGAAAAAGGCTTAATTACTTCGGGAAATCGTTTGTGAAGATCCGATCATTATTGCTTGGCAGCAGGCTGCAGCAATCTTGTAAATAACGTGTGTCTCAAGTACATTCTAATGTATCATTGTGGGTACACCTGTGACACATAATTGGTTGTACCACGAGTCGATTGTGTCTTTTTAGGTAAGAGTTCATGTGTCACTTACCTCCAGCACACTTTTTTACCTTAACAGAAAATGGATAGCTTCTTATAATTTAAACACAGCATCTATTTGTGACTCGAATATCAGCCTGTGTTAATTATCGGAGCCTACCCATTGAGAGACAGAAAGCATGGGCCGAAAAATCAAAGGAAACGTGTCTTTTTTTAACAAATATGCGTTCGCAATATTAAATCTTTGATTGTTAGTTATTTTGAACCGAGTTCAACGTAGGGGTCGCTTAGATTGTCTTCAACGAAACATGAGCTATGCTGGCATTGTAACTTGAATTTTTATTAAATTCCACACTAAAGCTTTTGCTTTCTTCAAAAACAAACAAATTCACACGGTTGTATATTTCAGTCTGTAACAACTCAAATTCGAGAACAACATGGTGCTACAATTGTAACATGGTCAATCCCGGAAAACGACCCATTCATTAGAGAGCTACAAATGTACACAAGCAACGATGATCTGGTGTTCTTAGACGAAAACAAACTGTTGTCGGAGTACATACAACAGTACAGCTTAGAAAACTGTGATGCACCGCCTCCAGAAGTAACTCAACCACCGCCACCACCGCCAAGTACAGGTATATAGATATATTACGTTTAGAAAATGAAAACATTAAACCAAATTAAAGTTTACTTTTACCAAATTAAATTCATTTCTATCATAGCGTATACCAGGAAGTGGAGTGTAACACCATCGTCACTAATTGATTCAGAATTACCTGTCTACTTTTTGTAAGTTGCAATTAATAAAACGTTTGAAAGTTTACTTTTGCTAAATTAAGTTTATTTCTTTCACGTCGCATACCGGCAAGGTGACTGTAACCCCATCCAGAGGTGGATCCGAAAATTTTAGACGGGGGATAGCAAATGTTATGAAACGCAAAAATTATAAGGCAGGGCCTTGTCATTTTATCACCAAAAAATTTTCTGAGGGCGAAAGATTGTAAGGTAAAGATGGATCTGACCATTTTATCACAAAAAAATTCTGTGGGAAAAATTGTTTTTTACAAAAAAATTTCTGAGGGTAATAATTGTAAGGTTGGTACCCTTACCATTTTAACACAAAAAATTGTGATTCGGGGGCGTACGCCCTCAGCCCCCCTACTCGATCCGCTAGTTACCTCATGGTCAACAATTGAATCAGAATTACCTGAAAGTTGACTACTTTTTGGAAGTTGCAATAAATAAAATTATAATATTTACTAATTTTCAAATGGAATCGATAAAATATAGATATTAATTTGAGTTGGAATTTGAGGCGAAGGTGCAAAAAAATTGTTAAAAGAGGACGTTGTGCCTGAAACACGTACATTGTGGATTATAGTTAAATTGGTATTTCATAGACGTATGATTAATAATTTGCTGAACGTGTGCAATCAGTTGTATTTTTAGATGGTTGTGTAATTGATTTGTTGCTTCTTGTCGATGTATCAGGATCTGTTTTTGAAGTGCAAGAGGAAAAATTTAAGCATGCGATTAAAGTTGTCGAAACACTAATTGGTCAAGGGGCAGATGCTCGTGTCAGTAAGTATCTTTGGCGTTGCTTAATGTTCGAAACCAGTTAAGTACCGGTGCTGTCATGGCCGTAAACAAGGAGAGCGATATGCGACATAGGATAATCTTCCAAAATTTTTACACAGACACCAAAAAAGCATTTTTAACAAAGTTCCTTCCAGTTCCTAGAGGTCAAAATATTTTAATGAGCGAAGCGAAACTCCGAGCCAAGCTCGGAGTTTGGCGAAGCGTTTTATGTTTTGTACTTAGGGGTCGAAAGGTGGATGTCCGTCTGTTCGTCTGTCCGTCTGTCCGTCTGTCCGTCCGAAAAGAATCTCAGGAACGGCTGAATCGATTTTGATAAACTTTTTTTTTGAAAGCCAATTATCCTGGGGTGTTAACCTCGCATTGGGGTTTTAAAATTTTAAGCCGTTTACTAGCTACAGGCTAATTTGCATAATTAATTAAGCCTAAATTAGGACTTTCCACAATATTTCACTAATTATTACAGTTAGAAGCAATCTAATTTTAGCATTAAAGGGTTTTTGGGTGCGAGGAATCTGCGTAGACTGTTTACAAACATCCAAAACCGATAATGGAGCAGTTAGCTAATAGATAATTTGCATATTAGCATAGTTTATAAGCCCAAATTACGACTTTTCACAATATTTCACTAATTATTAAGGTTAAAAGCTATATAATTCCAGCACTAAGGGGTTTTTGGCTGCAAAGAAACTGAATAAATTGTTTACAAACCTCCAAAACCGATAATTAGATAGTTAGCTAATAACTAATTTGCATATTAGCGTAATTGACAAGACAAATTTATGACTTTTTAAATTATTCCAAAAATTATTAGAGTGGTTGAAGGGTTTTTGGGTGCGAGGATCCTGAGGAAAATTGCTTACAAACGTTCATAACCGATAAATGAATAGTTAGCTAACCACTAATTTGCATATTACCTTAATTGTTTACGTGTGTTCGAGCTTCGCTCAATAAATATAGTCCCACTACGACTGGTTTTATGAAATTATACGCTTTCGAAATTAAATTCTGGCTTTGCTCTTTGTTCATCACTTCATCTACTCTTGTGTGTCTATGAATTAACAGACATATTATCTTTCAATCGATAAAGTTGCGAAAGCATTTTTTGATAATGCTGCATTCTACATCTTGTTTCAAATAACATTCCATTTTTAATGGTTTCTTTTTATTTTGCTAGAAAAATTACAAATAAGAAACAATGTTAACCAGAAACCGTTTGCTGTTTCATAGTTTGACCTGCCTTATTTGGTTTTACATTCAAGGCTTAATTATTTTAAGCCAAGAATGTTTTCATATTTTTTTCGTAACTGAAGTGCTTAAACTTTAAATTATTTTATTCGCTGGATGAGGGTTGAGCCTAGGCTTAGTTTTGAACGTTTCCTTATGCTCAGGTTTAAACTTATGCCTTGAAGTATGCTCATACTTCTGTTACAGTTCTCTTCTATACGTGGGCTTTATATTTAAGGTATTTTCGTTTTCTCATCGAAACCGGACAAAAAACTCGGATGGACTTCACTTGCAACAGAAGCAGACAAAGTTATCAAATTATTGGAAGATCATCCTCACGTTGGTGGATCGACAAATATAGCATCGGCGTTCCAGTTGATGCGGCCAGAGCTGCAAAGCAAACGATCAGAGGCAAAAGTGGTTTTGCTCGCTATTACTGATGGACACTCTCAAAATTTGTGGGCAGAGCTCGAGGTAAACAAATTAGAGTACACGCTCTTGGCTGAAAGCCAATTTTTTTGCACGCATATTGTCCGTTTATGTGTTACGAAGGATTTGCGACGCGACTTCAGTTGTAATTGTATCTTGTGATTGTTTAATCCGGCCTTTGTGTCTGATTAGACATTTTGAAAAATAGCAATCTACCTGGCGGGGGACAAAAATACTTCAGGAGGAGCGCATGGAGATTTCACGTGATTAAAGCAATGATAAAACATTTCTGAGAAACACGGAAACTCTGCTTGCTCCTTGTTTTGGTTATGGACTTATTTACATCCTTTTAGAATTTATCAACCAAAATAGACCCATTCAGACCTTATTTTGGCTCCAAAGACGTCAGTTAAGTTAATATTGTTACTGCTTATAAGTGGCACGTTTGAACTTTAGTTTTAAGCGATCACAACTGTGATTCCAACTGAAACACATTATTTCGATTAAATTTTTTTCCGAATGTTTCCATTTGGTTTTATTATTGTATATTTGCTGAACGGTTCCTTTAAACCTGTATTAATATGTCAGGCTATTACTACGGAAATTCGTGACCAACATGGCGCAATGATCATAACGTCTTCGCTACCGATCAGCGATCCGGCAATTAAAGAACTCGAGCTGTACACCGGCAATTCGGATTTGGTTTACTTAGATCTAAACGATTTACTTTCATATTTTACGCAGAGGTTCAGTGCAGAAAATTGCGGCCCTGCACCTCCAGCACCAACAACACCGCCGCCTACAACAGCTAAGCCTAAGCCAATAGTAACACCGCGACAAGTTGTTACACCGCGACCAGTTGTTACACCGAAGGAAACGCCGAAAACAACGAGAGCAACGCTTCCACCGCCAACAGGTATACGTATTTCATATTAAAAAGTGCACGTAGATTACGGAAAACTGAAAAAATTCAATGCCATAACACACTCCGATTTTATAATTTACAATTGCAATGCTATTTTACAAAAATAGAACTTTCTAAACTAATCATTAACATTAAAATTGCGGTTTTGAGGATACATTTAGTAGGCAGCAACTATCTAAGTATATAACTTTAACCCTTTATCACATGAATATTTCATTTCCCCTGAGACCTACCTTTATGCTCGGATTCGAATTACAGTGACTGGAGTGGGAGGCGTTTACCATAAACACTCAGATATAGGAGCTTGACGCTCGAGCCACTCTCGCCTTGTGGTGATTTAGTACTATGTACCTATACGTGTTGCAATAATTAAACACTGTGCAATATATATTATTCAACGTATATACACTGTGCTGAGTTGCCCATAGTCAACTCTATGTGAGAAGGAGTTAAAATTATTCGCAGCTTATTTGCTAAATCAATGGAATTTCACATCAAAATTTGAATATTAAGAAGTATTGTTCTCCCATTTGATTAGCGGGTTTTTTGTTTCAAGCACTGTCTCATTGGTATCATTCGCAATGTTAGTTTAATACGTATAATGCGATCAAATATTGTATATTTTGATTGAAGTCACCAAAATCTAATACAATTAACGTAAATTAGGCATATTATGATGATCCTCTAAGCGTAAGCCTTGACATATGACTTATCTTAAGTCTAAGCTTGGACTTCTCAAGTCTTTTGTTCCTCAATTTTGCTGGCTCTATAAGATGTAGGCCAGAAATGGAAATGGCCCGAGTGCGGCCAACCGCCCGCTACCAATCGGAAAGGTCTCGCAAAATCGGCCAACGTTTATTTCGACTATTATCTAAACTGTTGTAGCCGTTGTGATATAAGCGAAATGTTATCAAAAATGTATATGCGTTGTAATCCAAAAGCTACCATGAAATTCATAAAGCATAACACAAAAAACCGCGCACAGTGTTCCTGCGAGAAATGCTATCATGTAATAATTTTAGTGAAAAAGGTTTCATGACAGCTGAATTTTATGGCACGAATACAAATTTTAGTATCAAGAATATATATGCAGCCGCCTATGCCAGATATACCGACCGTACTGGCTGATTTCTAGGGGCGGGCCGGTACCGGACTGGCCGTCCAACTGGGTAGTTCGCAGACCAGCCGATGGTGACCAATTCCACCTCTGGTCCCGCCTATAATTAACATAGTAAAACATACCTATAGGAATAACATATTGGAGTCCGCCATATTAGTACCTTTTCACATTTTATTCACAATATAAAATATATATTTTAGAATGTACCATCGATGTGTTGTTCATTGTTGATTCGTCCGGTAGTGTTTCTGACTCATTTCAACGAGAACTTGAACGTGCGGTTAAGGTACGATTTTCCATGTTTTCCAAAATTATGAGGCTCGAAATGGGAGTTTTTTTACACAGTTATGCGTGCACTTTATGTAATTCTGAGTTTGTTTTGCTTTCTGTTGTGAAAACTTTAACCATAGACTTGGTATCTATCTAGCAACAGCGGAATATAAAATAGTCGTTAGCTCATAGTCACCGGCCTTCGTGGGCATTTCTGATAAACAAGGAAGGACACAGCTTCATCGAACTATAAGAAGCCATATTTTAGTCAGTTTGCGGCGACGACCCACCACTCCAAATGCATCAGCATGCCACTAGACTGTGGTTGATTGGCCTCTGTGTCTTCTGAACAAATGCCGTGCTTAAAGTTCCTAGTGCGCTATGCATATTACAGATCGTTGAACGAATGGATATTGCGCCTGGACGTGCTACAGTTGGTATGGTCGTATTCGCACGTCGCGGTAGCGCACGCACTGAATTTGAATTCAAAGATTACAACACTAAGCAAGCAGTGATTGATCGCATCCGAGAGACAAAATTCATAGGTGGAACCACAGCAGCGGGTGACGCTCTTTATCATGCTGAAAAAATGCTATCAGAAGAGTGCGTTTATTTGTTTTTACCGAAAAATTTAAGTATTTACTTAAGTCGGTGACAAGTAATCACTTACTTAAGTATAAGTAAATACTTAAGTAAGATTTCACAAACCCAGCCATTATGTGTTTGCAATAATTTAAAATCTATACTCTTTTTTCAGGCTGCATTTGTTGTGGTAAAGGTAATGCCCCTACTCGTTGATTTTTCAATAACAGCTAAAAAGTTTGTTAATAGGAAAACTTTCAGCTAATTCAAGTTTTCAACTAGGTCATCTTTTCAAATGTGCATAGCAATTACCATCAGTTATAGTAAGGTTTTCAAAGTCACTAAATTTTGCAGTTATTGAACTAAAAATTTCCACAGAAGAAGAACAGATAATATGCAAAAAATAGGCATAATCTTGAGCTTCAGCAGTCTCTGGTTCGAAACTTACAAGAGCTATCATCAACTGGTGATAGGTGCTACAACATTTGAGAATACGGGAAAATTTCATGTTTTCAGTTGTTCCTAGGGATCGACCGGATCCGAGATCCGGATCCGGATCCGGGCCGGATCTCTGCAATTTTTAAGATCCGGATCCGAATCCGGATCCGGTAAAATAAACTGCCGGATCTCCGGATCCGAAATTTGATATAAAAAAACATACCAAAATTGGTGCATGTATTTCAACTATGCGTACGTAATCTAATAAGCACTGTGTGAGCATTAATGCTTTGTTGGAATGTCAGGTTAATGACATCCACGTGGAGACCATGTTGTTGCGTAAAGAAGAACAAACATAAAAATTTTAAAGACTTCCTTTTTAGTTGCTGTAAGTTTTGTTGACTAATTTTGCGAAACAATCAGTTGAACTTTTCGTATTTTATATACGTTAGGTGTTGAAAAATTATCCAGCTAGTAAGATCCGGATCCGGGCCGGATCTGAATTTTAAGATCCGGATCCGGATTCGGATCCGGTAAATGCAAAATTTTGGATCCGGTCGTTCCCTAGTTGTTCCTATCTGGAAGAACAACAACAAATTTTAGATATACACTATACTCAGTTGTATCCTTCGAGTTAAACGATTTTAACAACGCATATAAAAACTCGCAGTAATTTATTTTGACAGGGCTGGTATCCGTCATGAAGCGAAACATGTCGTTATTATGTTCACCGATGGTCTGTCACAACAAGATCCTTCTGGTGGTGCTGCTGCTGTTAGAAAGAAAGTCGATCGAGTGTACGCGTTAAGTACTGGTCAATTTGCTGATCCTGATCAACTGGAAGATATTACTGGCGATGCAAATACGGTGTATTATCGAACCTCAGAAACACACAATCATGACACTTGGGAAGACGCCATGGACAATTTGTTTTCTGCTTGTTAAGCACTGCGTGTATAAATTATACTTGTGTGATTTTTATTGTATATGTTCTATAGGTTTATCATGTATAGAATATAGTTTATATACCAATCCGCGCAGTTTATTATTTTGTTCAAAGACCCGTCCATGAGGCGGCAATTTAAAGCATTGCCCGAACACAAGTTAAAATCAAAATTTTGTATTTACATGTAGCACTAAAATTGCGCTTTGTTTATCGCGTGCCCTGCCGTGTGAGATTTGGAGATAGGCGACTGATACTGCGGTGTGTATAAACGTGGATATCACAGCGATTAAAGCAGCAATGGCGCTGTAAGGGGAAAATGATTTGAGCGAAGCGAAACGCGAAGCATTTCATGCGTTGTACTCGGAGTAGAAAGCTGGATGTCCGTCCGTCCATCTGCCCGTCTGTCCGTCCGATGAGCATCTCAGGAACCGCTGAACGGACTTTGATAAACGTTTTCTTGTTCAAAATCGAACTATCCTGGAGTGTTAACCTCGCGTTGGCCTGGGGTTTCAGACTTCTAAGCCGCTTTACCTACAAACTAACACAATGCGTCAAGCCTAAATTAGAACTTTTCACATTATTTCACTAATTATTAATAGGGTTACAAAGTGATTTTATTTCAGCGCTAAATGGTTTTTGAGTGCGAGAAATGTAAATAAATCATTTATAAACCATGATATTACATAAATGAATAGCTTGTCACTGACTAATCAGCATATGTAGTTATGACAGCTATGGCAGTTAACCCTCAGGGCAAATTTTCACCTTAATCACCAATAAGTTTAACAATCTAGATAGGTTAGTTTTTGTTTTTAGGGTGGTCTCTCCTTTAATGGCTTGAGAAGTAGAATAGTGTTCTGGCGGAGTTACCCGCTCCCCGTCCAGCCTCCCCTGCGGGCGCGTTGTCCAGTTAAGCACAGTCGTTGCACGCTTTGTTTCGAAATTTCCTTTAACACTTAAAAATTAGTTAGCCACACGCTCCTCCTCCGGGGCCGTTGTCCGTGGGGGTGGGGCTGTGGTTGTGCGATTGTGAACTAGCATATGTAGACTGTCGGGCCATTGAGGGTTAAGTAGGTATCACAAATTTATATCTAGCGTTTCGAAATTTTAACACTTGAAATAGCCTCACGCTAACTAGCGTATATGACAATTATTACCTTTGAGTGCATTTTTTATAGCTATTTGTTTTGTCGGTGTATAACACTATGTACGGTGGGTTTTTGAGTAAGAAACACTCTTATATGCCGCTCAAAACTTCTATACTTGTAGTAGAATACTCACTAATTAGCATATTAGCCTGTTACCATCACTGCATTTGAGCTCATTTGCACACCAAAGTAGGTCCGAGCTTCGCTCAATACGTGTAGTACCACTACGATTGGTTTCTCAACATTGAAGTAGCATAAAGTCATTTTTGGTATGTCCGGCAGAGGAAAAATCTTAATACCGAGATGTATTAGAAATGTTGAGTTTTTAGTAAAATGTTATGTGCTTAACTGCTTAGTGTTCATAAAATTTTTCAAAAGCTTTTTTTTCTGTGAAACAGAAAATTTTACAGCAATAAAAATGAATTTTAGATGACATACCGCCTATTCAATTTGATAGTAAACAAAAATGCTGCTTTGAAGTATGTTTTATTTCGCGAGCACATAATTCACACGGCATTTGCAGTCAAATTTCATTTTAATTCATACGAAAAGTACATTTCAACATTTGTGATAATAAAATAAAGCTTGGACTCTTTATAATTTGGGTTGCAAAACCTTGTTGTACATTGCTTTTGCTAAAGATAATATTTTTTATTGTCATTTGAAAATTAGCGATAAGGTAAATACGAAGTGTAAAATCAGGCTTTAATGTCATTTCAGATGTGTTTTTAAAGTTAGCCACAGGCTGTTACCACAAGTTATAGCTATTTTAATGAATAGATTCTTAATATTAGTTTTATATTTTCCCATGCCCCCTCCGATAATATATGGCAATTGCTAATGTTGCATTATTTTTGCTGGCACTGGGTTTCAACGTTAATAAAAATTGTCCTTGTCTTGCGCTTTCTCATGTTTGGAGTGTATTTTTAATTTTAAGGTAATTCTAGGGTAACCATCTGCCATATTGCTGTCTTAGAAAAAGTGAATTAGCATAAATTTATGTACCCAACTTTTAGATGAAACGAAAGCTTCTGTAGCGTTTGTTTTGGTTTTATATCTCGTATGAGCAAGTTGCAAATCGCAATAGCAATTATATAAGCTATCAGAAAACATCAACTTATAACCATCTTTATCGATATACAATGGTTCGATTATTGAGTTAATGCAGGACAAAGATACCATTACTTTTCTAGAACCTTAAATACTGCGCAAGTATAATAATACCATTACATGTGCAGTTTCTGACGTAGTTTGATACGTAGATTTATACTCAATCGATTTGGGGAAAATTCGAAGTTATGCAATTGGGGTATATATTATAAAACGAAAAAAAATAACTGAAGTTGACACCGATTATCAGGGCACGTATATAGTCCAAATCTAAATCAAATTTTAATTTCAAAGAGGTTCAATATTCACGTATCTGAACAACTATAAAAGAACGATTAGCTGGTGCACATTGTATTGTATATAAGTAGTTGATATATATGTTTGTAATAAATGAGGTCGTTAAAAATGAAAATCTGAAGGCCTTCTACTGTTGTGTTCAAAAACTGGCTCGTAATATTGGAATTGTTACAATTGTAGGGTACGGCAAACTCTTGAACGGTATATAATACCTAATTATGCTAAAATGAAATCCTTTTAAATAGCAACAGAAAACCATACGTCGCAGCCATTAAGTTAAAAATAGTTTCGTTTTGTACCATCATATGCGATGTTAACCTGGTTCAAAGCACACGCCACATTGGTGCCAACGTGAAAAAATTCGCGAACGAGGCGCGACACGCATGTCTTGCATTCAAACTTTTGAAAAACTTAACTCGCGAAACGAAACGTCGCTCGTGAATTTTGTACTCTATTGCGAAAAAAATGTAATTTCTTTTGGGGTCTAAACGGGGGAGATCAAACATGGAATCCCACAAGATCCGTCTGTGATATACTTGTAATCATTTCGAATGCGCAAACGCGAACGTACGCCATTCATTGAATCACGAGTATGAAACTACACTGTTGATATAATGGAAAGTCTTTTTTATATTGAGCTCTGTATAGTTTTCATGAAAGTTGACGCTATGAAAAAAATAGCAGCGACGAGTTTGTGTGTTTGTACTGTTCAGAATTAAATGGATTTCAAAATTGTTTTTAGTTTTAAATTTTATATTTTTCAAGTTTGCACGGGTGCGCTGTTGTATTCAGGCCAGTAGCCAGCTCGCCGTGCTAGGGGGGGGGGGGGGCTAAAATTTTTTCAGTAGGGGCATACAAGGGTTTTCAATGACTACAAGCAATGTTCAGAATTTTTTACCGGGGCCAAAATTTTTTCAGGGAATGGGCCCCCTGGCACTCCTTGGCTACGGGCCCGGCTGTATTTCTTGCGTTATGTTAAATGCCGGTCTGTTGCCAGAGAGCGGTCGGAATGGGGACTAAACGTCCCTATAAAAAGTTGGGTTTCGCCGAAAAAAGTTTGACCCCGCCTATGTCTTACGAAATCAATCGTATGTCCTCCTAAATTGCTTTACCCATATAATATACTATAGTGACCCAAATAAGAAGGGTTAATACCCATTTTGAGTCCCAATCAATAGGAGTCCGTATCCCTAATACGAGTCCGTAAGCGGATAGAGTCGCTAAACCCTAATTAGAGTTCATAAAAGTCAATTATCCATAATTGTAGCGCATAAATGACTACAAAACCAAATAAAGTTGAATTTGAAACTTAAAGCGTACTTAAGTTTGGAAAGTACATTCCTAAGTATAATCTTGCATTATCGCTCAAGCTATGGACACAAGACAAATTTACGTTTAATTCAACGGATAACTGCAGTACCGGATACATATCAGTAATGAAAGGTGGCGGAGCGTGGGTTAAACATAAATAACAGTCCGTAACCGAATAACAGGGGGTACCCTTTGGAGAGGCCAAATAAATATCAGTCCCCCCTCTTATTCGGACCACTACAGTATTGAGTTGATTACGTACCTGGTAAATTATGCTGTAGTTATAAAAGCAGTGGCCCGTGGATAGAACAGGGCCGTAACAGTAGTATAAACATATTCATAAGCCTATGCCTAAAGCCTAAGCCTAAGCCTAAGCGTAAAGAATGAACTTATACTTAAGCGTTAGCCTAAGCCTAAGCAAAAATAGTCTAAAACATGAGCTTACTCCATTACTGTCCCGCAGAAGAAAGTTCCGGCCTTGTTCTATACATAAGTCAAAGCAGTAATAACAGTCTTTCGTCGACCCCATCGTTTACATACCTTTCGTACGAGCTTATTGGACGTTGCTGTCAAGGGGGTGCTTGCAGTGGCACATTCTGTTGATACGAATTAAACTAAATGTGATACAATTCCGGGCACATTACTCATGAAATTTTTTCATTGTTAGCAACCAAAAGACTGAGTCAATATAGTTTGACCTAAACGTGAGTCATAAACGCTTTATATTCGTACATTTAGTACTTATTTACAATTGGGTTGGAAAGGTCAATCTTGTGGAAACCGAAATGACACAGCACATTCTTAGATTGACAGGCAATCAGCTATGTAGCCAAAGGGAAGGCCAGGGTGTTAAACTCCGTAATAATTGGGTTTTCACAAAAGGTTTAGACTGGTGTTGTAGGCCAAAATTTTCCCCGGATGAATTTCCTTCTGAAAATTGGGCCTGCTGAATTTTCTTCCGGAAAATTTGCCCGGCTGAATTTTTCCCCATGAAATTTAATAGATGCTGCTATTCAGGTACTATTTTCAAAGATTTTGTGATGAGGGTTAGCCGTTTACCTCTTCCACGGTCTCCCGTCTCCTGTAAAATTGCTACGTCAATTGCACGCCTCACCTAAAATTGTCATGATTTCCAAGCATGTCGAGCTCTGGCCTGTTGGCAATTCCAAGCGAAATGCATGTACTTAGAAAACCCCAGTGTTATGGTATTGTGCAAAAATCTTTACAATTTGTCGCGACGTGATATTCAAAAAATGTATAAATTTTGAAGTCTAATTTGATATTGGGTTATCTGTAATCTCAAATACGCGGTCACATTCCGACATATTTGCATTATTCTATCCTTTTTGAGGAAATTTTTCTTTTACCAATTATCTTTGAGCATGAGAGCAGAGTGACTCAATCAAAATATAACTAAAACTATCTCTTCCTATAATTCCCTTAAATCTCCTTTTTCCACTAACTATTAGTTATCCCAGATCGCCGTACCAGTTAGGCCTAATGTGAACGCTTTATTCAGTCAGGGTTAACAAAAATTCCAAATAAAACCACCATTTATAGCGGAAAATTCACGTAAAATTAGACCAAGTATATTAAAATATATGAAAGAACGTATCGTACAGTCACCGCTGATAGCCTGGCGAGATTTTCGCCTGCACGAGTTCTCGATTGCGAGCTTCGGCCCAATGGCACCAGTGTCGGTGCAACCGTCTTCCATCGAACACCGGGACTGTTGAGACTAAAACTGTTTTGCATCAGGATTTAAAGTGGACGTTGAAGAGGTTGCGGACTTTACATGTAGACGGCTGCAAAAACGACCTCAACGGTCGCAGGGGTTCCTCGGAAAGCTGTTGACTTTTTTGAGACATAGCCTTAGATCCCAGTAAAACGTTATAACTATCAAGATGTGAGTGACCTGAATGCAATTGGATAAAACCCCTATTAGAAGCAGTTCGAAGATGCTCGGTTGATTACAAGAAGCGACTCTGTAAACTACTGTTTCAGAAGGCCAAAAACCTATATACTTAAGCGATTCTAACAAGCTCCCATTAATGAAACTAAGCTCCTATTGCAGTGACCTGAATAAGAGAAGGTATGGTAATAAGAGTCCGGGATTCCTATTTTGAGTCTGAATCAATAGGGGTCTATTTAATGAGGGTCTACCAATGTATTGTGTGCAAATTAGTAATTAGTCCAAAAACATGAATTGACCTAAATGATTGCATAAATGCATTCTCATTTAAATTAAAAAATTCCGTACAGAATTTGGTTGATTATTCAAATATAATCTTGCCTGGAGGCCGTCTCTATTAATAACGGTTTATGGGTTGGGGTACCAAGTTTGCAATAGCTCCAATGCAGAAGTGCGTAATTTAAGTGCTACTTGAAAGTATTATTTTGTTTTATATACGCTAGTCTTGTTTAAAACTTCGCAATCAGTGATTTTACTAAAAATGAAATTCTTTCAAACCGCTGTTGCAACGTACTGTAGTGACCCGAACAAGAGTGGGACTGATATTTATTTAGCCTCTCCAGAGCGATCCCCTTTGCCGTTCGGCTACGGACTGTTATTTATTTTCAACCCGCTGTCCGCCACCCTTCGTTACTGATATATATCCGGTATTGCAACTATCCGTTCAATTAAGCGTTTTTGTCTTGCATCAAAGCCTGAGCGATATTGTAAGGTTATACTTTGGAATGTTACTTTCAAAACTTAAGTACGCTTTAATGTTTCCAACACAACTTCATTTGGTCCTGGAGTTATTTCTGCGGTACAATTAGGGTTAATTGACATTTATGGACTCTAATTTTTGTTAAGGGACTCTATCTGTTTACGGACTCTTATTAGAGATACGGACTACTATTGATTGGGACTCAAAAATGGGGACCTCCTATTATTTAGTTCATTACAGTAGACTCCAGGGTAATGTGCTTTCGTCTCACCTGGATAAATCCAAACTATTATTGATCTTTTAATGTATTCAAATGCCGATCATGAATTAGGCGGTTCACAACCAGCTCCACATGCTGGGAGTTTCAATATTTTTCAGGTGGGGTATGAAATGATTTCAAATCAAATGAATTTACTAGCGGGGCTGAAACGTTTTCAGGTGGTGCGCAAAGTTTGTCTAGAGACTGAGTCCCCCTAGTCACTCCAGCTAAGGATTGCGCCCCTTAAATGTCCATTATATTGTTTAAAAATTACGCAAGCATGTTAAATGTTTATTCGTTTTCAAGTTAAAACCACATTTAAAAACGTATCGACTGAAAACTTTGAACTTTTCAGCTTCTCCTTTCCTCCTGTGATCTTTCCATATTCACATTTGAATTTTTGAAAAATGTTTTTTGTTTAGTCCCTCCAGTAGGGATGTAAATAAGTTTTTTTCGATAGATACGTTATTTAAACGTCGTTCGACGCCTCTCGCGCAGCGGAGTCGAATTGTGTTAAATTTTTCACGATTGGACAACATGTAGATGATGATGGTCAAATGTAGAGCAAAAAGACTCTCTGTTTTCGATTTTTAGCCTGTCTCCATTACCGCTGTTAGGGGCTGCTTGTTATATATATATTCCTAAAGTAATGAATATATAGCATGGAAAATGGCAGTCTTAGAGTTAAAGAGCGAGTGGTTCATATAACTTTAGCTTGATTGAAAAATAAATAACAGCCCGGAAGCGAATATCGGGGAGTGTAAAATCTTAAGAGTCAAAATAAATATTAGCAGAATCCCCTCCCCATATTCGGGTCACTACAGTAGACTGACATAAATGTTTTTTCGCATTGGGCGGATCCAAAACTACTCAGGAGGTGTTATAGCGTTGAACGTAGTACCCCCTAATTAAAACCGTTCTTTCTTCACTGAATGCACATCACTTATATTATTAGCCCAACAAACTGCACATCTCAGTTTTTGGGCTTATTTATGTAGGGTTGGACACTTCAACAGCGCCTTGCAGTAAACAAAAGCGCACTGGAATTTAAAGAAGTATATATACATATACTGTTGTTTAACTATTTGTTGCTTTTATGTTCTCTTTTTAAATGCAATTGTCATTATCTCTTCATTTGCGAAAAAACGTAGCATAAAAAGCTGATGATACGCCATACGCAAGTGCTGCTTAAGTCTTGAGATTGGCGCGATGACGGATCTTGTCCTAACGCATACCGGTCACAGAAGTCCAGTTTTGTTGCCGGGTCCCACACTACAAAAAAAACGAAAGTCAAATTAACTCTCTCCGAAATAGACTTTTCCTGACTACACAAACTGAGACAAAATTTGACTCCGCCAGAGTCAAATTCGACTCACTGAGAGTCGCACGTTTGCCTCTGACGTAGTCGAATTTTGACTCAATTTGTGTAGTCCCGAAAAGCCTATTTCGGAGAGACTCAATGTAACTCATCATTTTTGCAGTGCAAAAAGAGTTGATAAGAAGCGTAAGCGAAAACAGATTTCTGCGTTCAGTGTTGGTTTTTGAAACATGCATCACTGGCGATATGTAGTCGTGGTTATTGAGGTCGTCGCCACACCGGCATCTTTTATGGTGCGTCCGTCCGTTAAAACACGTGCTGAAAAGTGATGGTGGTAAATGTTGAGGAGTATATATGGGTGTGTGGAGTTGGACTGTGTTTTTCGTCATATATGATTAGAATATAGAATTTTCAGACCACAGGTAGTTTTGTTTAGTACGTGTACATTGTGTGAACCGAAGCGGCATGAAAGCGTTACCGCCGCCGTGATGCAGCAGTTGTTCTTCTAATTAAACAAATTTTATAGTCTCAAACGAAAAAATACTGCGACGATTCGCACGCCTTTATATTTTTTGTTCAAAAATTAGATTTTACATATTTATCAGCATATTGTCATTGTTCATGGTTCTGTTATTGTGAGGCACAAATTTAAAATGAAATATATTTATAATGATGCTTTAGTTAATTGCAGTGTACTCATTAAAGCTTAGATTACAAACAATAGAAGTTCAACTGCGTTTAACGCTTGACTTATTTTACGAAATGATTTATTTTAAATTTGGTGGGTAAGGAATATAGCAGCATGTACCGAAAGTATAAAAACGGCAGCAGGTTTATTGATTCAACTTTCGGTTACCGTTTTATTTAATATTGAATTCACCGAAGACAAGCTACAATGCGTTGTTTTGTTGCCGTTGTGCTGCTTAGCTTCGCTACTACTGGGTTTGCTGGTGAGCTTGACATTTAATTTTGTATGATTGAAGCATGGATTTGCGTTCTTCCAAAGTATGAACGCTCAGCTTGTCGCGATTCCTCGAGTTTTATTAAACGAATCGAGCGCAGCGAGACCACGCCTGTATTACCACGCTTTCCGACATCAGCTGAAATTCCGGTAGAATTGGTGTTTTTTAGAATTTGGTAGTGTGTGGCTTCTGTGCCAGAAACGCCGAGTGTTTCGGTTGTATGTTTTATTTGCCTATGCCAACATTAGTTTGAGTTAGAAATTCGATCTGTATATTAAATTTAAATATATTTATGATCAGTTTTTGACTTTATATCAGTCCCGCTAAAACTCCCTCAAAAAATTATCGTACTGTTTTTATGAAGACTACTGTGTCGAACATAACTTAAAACGACGGTATCCAACATCCTATTGATGGTATTTGAATTTGGACGATGTTTATCATAATTATGGCTAAAATTTCAGATTGCCCATTTGAACTGGTTCGGAATTATCTACTGAAAGAGTTTCTCTTTCTGCATTACTTCCGAATAATGCGGAGATACGAACTCAAACTATAACAATAACTCTCTGTAGTTAGACAGAAACATTAAGTCGCCTCTATGGCTTTCGCGTGCAATACAGAGTCTCATTGTTGTAAACTAACGTGTTTCAGAGTGGTTTTGTCCAGTTGACGTTTGCATTCAATGTTCAAAAGACTCGACTTGTCCCGCAGATGTAGCAGTGTTTTCTTACCAAGCAGATTGCAATAGAAATTGCCCGCAAGGTAACATAAGTTATTTTAAAGAAACTGGGGCGAGTTAAACGTTAATTAAGTTTCGGAACATATAAAATTTAAATTCCAGTTTGTTTTTGCTGTCATAGAAACCTTCCTGAAGCATTATAATGTTGAAAAGAGAATGAAGAAATTCGTGGTGCCATAGTGTTAGTTATTTGATATCCAGTTTTCTTTGCAGTTTGGAACTCTGAAACAGCATTGTGGCAAAATTGAACTATATTTGAAAATGTTAAAACGTCCATTTGTTTTAGTTAGTAAATAGCTAAATTTCAAAAAGCGATATTTCAAATTAGAATCATGGCATAAACGTCTCTTTGGTAGCGTTGTGCAATTACCACATTATATACTGGCCGGCCGGTTATGTGCCGCCGGCCGCCCAATATAAAAATTATAAAAGTTATCCCGCATTTTTAGATGACCTGGAGAGCAACAGGAAAAACTTGTGTTCCTACATTTTTGAAACTTCGAAGCATGTAGTTTTACAAGAAAATAAAGTACCCCAAAGTCCACAAAAAGAATATGTAAAAAAAGTAGTACGTTATGGCGTATGTTCGTGGTTAATATCTTTTACTTTTTGCAACAGTTTCTCTCGGTTTCAAACTCTGTTGTGTGTTGGACTAATGATGTGAAAGTGACAGCCTACTGCGGGCAGGCCCATGTTGGTTTTAGGGCCGTCTCGGTTTCTAGTGGGTCTGTGAAATAGTAGGCTTACATTTTAGACTACATTTTTTGCTTAGCCTTAGGCTTAAGCGTATGTTTAGGAATATGCTTTTGCATCGCTTAGGCTTAGGCTTCGGCTTTAGGAATACGCTTAATTTACTGTTACGGCCCTAAAAGTAACATTGGCCCATAACTTTTATGCATAGTTTTTCACAGATATGCTTAAAATACCAAATACACGTCTGCAAATTCATTTTCGACAAAAAATCGCTTAGCAAAACAGTGTCATAATTTAAAAATTCAAATATAAAATTCTAGTATCACTTGATATTCAACAAGACAAATTAGGTATGTTACCTCAAGTATGCAGGCATGTGAAAACATATCTATGGGGTCTATCAGCAGACAAAATGTTACCCAATTGTCCCAAGCTGCCCCGGTTATAACGTGAACCCCGCATCAGTCTGAGTAGGAACTGACAGAACCTGCCTGTGAGTTAGGAACTCATAATTCCAAGTTGATTCAACTCATCTGATTCAATTAATTATTTTCCCGGTAATCAAGTCAACTCACAGTAAGAAACAACTCAACTCAGAACGAGTTAAAGTTTACTGATATTAGCTCAGAAATAACTAACTTTTTGCCTGCGTTGCTTAACTCAGTAGATTTTACAGCGAATTTTGCTACGAATTAAGCTCAAATTTATTTCTGATGCAGTTTGGAAACATTTTCAACTTGTGATTCAAACGTGACATTGACCATTACGATAACAGTAGGTAACATTTTAGATTTCAGCGAATAGTTTTACCAGAGAAACCTAAATAACATTTAAAACATTAAATTGATGATGTCTCAATATTTTTAGCTTTTTATGTGATAAGCAATTAATGGCGGGCCAACCGGCCGGCCAGCCACTGCCTTTGGCAATCCAGCCAATGTGTTTTGTCGGCCAAGCGGCTATTGGTAGGCCGGCGGGTTCCTGGCCGGTACACGACATTTGTCTTGGAGCAGTAAACTTCAAAATCCTCCAAATTCAAAGATGCATTTTGTGCAGGACCACTGACAAAAGCATTATTTTCTCACCTTTAAGCGAAAAATTTTCAATTTACTATCTATAACCCCTTCTCACATTGAGGTGCCCATAGGCAACTCAGCGCAGTGTATATACGTTAAATAATATATATCGCGCAGTGTTTAACAATTGCAACACGTATACATAGTATTAAATCACCACAAGACGTGAGAGCCCCCTCGGGCTCGAGCGTCAAGCTCCTATAGCTGAGTGGTGATGGTATACGCCTCCCACTCCAGTCACTGGAGTTCGAATCCTAGCATAAAAGTACGTTTCAGGGGAAATCGAAAATATTCATGTGATAAAGGTTAATTGTCAATTTACATACTTAATTTTTACCAAAAGTACAATTTTTATTTTATAGCAGCAGACTGCTACATTTGCGATGATCTAAGTTTGCAATGCAAACCCGCATACGGTATGTTCTGTTTCGAACATAACGAGCGCGCTATTCACTATACAACAAAGCAGAAATGCAATGCTGATTGCATACAGGCTCCGGATCCAAGTCCAGGTATATTGGAAACATTAAACTGAGCGAGCACTTTGCTTTAAATATACTTCGAACGGCTCTTTTCGGTTATCACCCTGCCAGTGCTTGACGAACAATGGTTGGATTTTGAAAAGTTTTGCATATTTGAACTTGTCATGACCTTCCCTCATCATTTCACTCCTAAATTTGAATTTTAAAAAACTTAATTTTTTAAGGTCCCAAGGTCCCTTCCTTGAGAAAATTTTTTTGTCAAAAAGTGAAAGAAACTATATACGACTCGATGCAGTTTGCAGAGTTGAGCTGAATGGTGTTAAATTTTGAAAGGTCATCAAATCAGGTTTTTGACCAAAACTCGTTAGTCAGATGTGTGATGTGGAACATTTGTCACCATTTAGCTCAGTTGTGCAATCTGCGTAGAATAGTATACACCTTGTCTACTTTTTGACAGTTTTTTGGGTCTCAAGAAGGAGGACCTTTAAAACGTAAAAATCTAATTTTTGAAAATTCAAATTTGGGCGTAAAATGATCAGGGGAGATCACGAGGAGCTCAAATGTGCAAAAATTTTCAAAATCCAATTATTCTTGGGCAAACGCCGGCTGGGGGGGGACAACCGAAAAGACGCCTTTGAACGACGAATACTGTTAAGCCTATTTCAGAGTGCAACCGGAGCTGAATCACCCGGCAGCCAGATGTCAATAAAATCTTGTTTAATCGGAAGAGAAGCAAAATTAAGTATAATGATGAATTTGCTAATTTTAACGATTATCTGCATGCATACTATAGTGACCCAAATGAAAGGGTGACAGATATTTAGTTTGTCTGTCCAGGGGACCTCATGCTATTCGGTTACGGACTGTGTTGAGGGTGTGACGGATATCCGTTTCCGGTAAAAATCGTTGTCTGCTTCCGTTTCCGTTATAGAAATACCACAGTTTTTCCTTACAGACATGCTGCAATTGTTATATTATACGAAATAACAATTACGAAGTTGATCCAAAATCTTAAATTTTTTGATGCATCTGCTATTTTTCGCAACTAAATTTGAGAAAACCCCTGCGAATATTGGCATGCCTGAATTGAGTTGCCTGAAAAACAAAACATCTTTGAAATTTCTGTACTTCAATATCCGTTTTCCGTGCGGAAATAGATATCAAATAACACCTTACATTATTTTACTTTTAGAATATACTGCTTTTACCATAGGTTCCGGGTATATACAACCAGAGGTCTGTCTGTAGCCCCGGCGAAAAACCAAAATCCGTGTCGGGTAGAATATTTGCTGAAGGTCTCGATAATTTTAGTAGTGACATTTTTGTATTTTAAAATTGTCATGTCGTTCATGATATTTGTATATTAAATTGCAAGGATGGCGACAACGAAACCTAAAATTTCCGATTCCGGCTTATAATCCCTAAACCGAAACCTTCTAAACGGAAACCTTAACTTCCGGTTAAACCCTGCATTGGCCAAATGTATTGTATAAAACTAAAAGCACAATAATTTTAATTTTCATGTAGTTCTATACATATATATTCAATTTCTAGAGGCGGTAAAGAATTCCAGTTGCTTTCCTGCAACACAACCAACTGCTTTGGCGTTGCTTATGTTTTTGACAACAATTTGGAAGCAACATTTATGAAGCAACACTGTGCCAAAATGATATCACTGCCTAGTAGCATTTGTTATATTCCAGACGTATAATTCCTGTTAAAAATTATTCTGCATAAATTGCAAATAGCACCGAAAGTTTTAGTAGCATCCATTATTATTGTCGAAATAGCGATTTCCTCGAAATATTTTATTGTACATTAATTTGATAGATATAAATTATTTAGCCAGCCATGCATACCAATGTTGAAAAATTCCTTTAGAGGCTGACCGCACCTACGTTTCTCGGGTTAGGTCACACTCTGATTTTGGCAAGAACCCCTTTTTATGGCACATAATATTTTTATTTTACTGAAAGAAATACATTATTGAGCATCAACCTTTTTCGCCCATGGTTTCTCCCAATCTTCACGCAAGTCATCTAAAATGAACACATAAAATTATGATAGGCTTCATGACATTAATTGCTGTACGACTCGCTATTTTTCGCATAAAAGGCAACTTGACTTCAGTATACTTGGAGTTCATAATTCTTCATAATTTAGAGTAAATAGACTTGGTGTAAAACTGCAAAGTCATTGGCGATTTCTATGATCACAGCATTATTGCATACCTGGCTGAATTTTCTTTTCCAATTCTTTCCATGGATGTTCGTCTACTGTAACGGAAGTGTTTCGAATCCAAACTTTATAGTGTTTTTTGATTTCTTTGTATGCTAACTTGTATGTGTCTGGAATTTCTTCGTTTGCGTTTTCCTATAAATAGTTTTATTTCGCAAACAATTTTTGTACCATATGTTTACAAAAGAAATGCGAACTTGATAATAAAAAAAGACACCAAATCTGTTAAAATTATAACAACACAGCTTTACAGCAATTTACGTAATTTTGAACAGTTGCGGCCAGAATTAAGTGTTCAAATCTCGCGTCTAAACGCACACAATTGTACATTTCTCTGCGTGCGGTCACGTTTACGTACGTTTCTGTCTGCCTCTAGGTGCATACGTCTGGGTATCCTTGCAACTATCGTTGATCTCGCATTCACTTTTTATGCAGTGAATCGTAAATGTCTTACGATAGCAAGGACGTAGTCAGGATTATGGATATGAGATACGTCCTATAAAAATTTCGAAGGCAATTGCTTGTGTTACAAATTGAATATAAAAACTCTTGGAAAACAATATGAAAGGGGTATGACCTCTGAAACACCCTGTATACGTTCTTGTACGGTAAATCATATTGAATTTTGATTACAGATTAATGAACTTAAATTTTACATTGCAGCATCCGAAATTCGTACAAGGTGGCTGGCCATTAATTGATTTAAACACGTAAATTAAACGTTAACCTTTCAGTCTACTGCATCATCGTTGCTGTTGACCCCGTACACCCGCTACTGCGTCCATTTTCAGTGCTACTTAAGGCAGCCAGTTAAACAAACTCCAGTCTTTTTTACTTGTTCGAAAACATATGGTTTTATGTTACTCAGACTTTTTGCTTCAAAATGAGTTCGAGTTATCGCGTTGTGTCCGTTTTATATTAATTTGGTTTAATGTTTATCATACACAACATCAAGACGTATTTGAATTAATGTCTAAGCACACTGTGTTTCCCGTCGTTTGAATCGAATTATCATCATGCTGTACATACAGCAATATTGTCCAAATATCCGTCCCGTCCGTAGACAGAGCAACATGCGAGGCTTGCCAAACATTTTTAGGATGAGCATGCTTTTCGTTTAGTAAAACTTACAAGCGGGGCTATAAAAGTTTTCTAGAGAGGTTGATCTCTCCCGGCCCCCACACAGAAATAAATATATAAATGATTAAACAATTTGATGCTAACTGAAAATTCAAATTTTTGCATTTAAAGTTTTTCACATATTTGCAGTCAATGCCTTTGTTGCGGTACGATATTTTTTCGTGCGCCTACGTGTACATACCTACGTTTGTGGGAGCACGTTGTCAGTCTAGGAAGAAACCAAGGACCTCAGACCTTTCTACCAAGCAGCTGGAAAAGCGGGCTAGAGCGGGGATTGCATTTATTGCATATGCACCAGGACAAGCATGTCTCACATGCTTACACACGTAATTCTGGCCGTAACGTACTTTAAAGTAAGGTGTTATTTAGACAACACATCAAACATGAAACCGTAAGTTTTATATAAAATTGAAATATAACAAACAAAATAGTAATCAGACAATATAGGTATTCTACGAAATATTACGTTATTGTCCAAAACAGGTGAGAGGTTAAATATCGGAAAAATAATCACCTTACAATTACTAGAGTAAAACTAGTTGAATTAGTTTTTTAATACAAACTAGCGCATCACACTTACTAGCCTGATGATTCTATCTCGAAGTCGTTCAATGCAGCGGTCAAGCTTGGGTAACACAGAAGGTGTAACTGACAAATGATAACGCGAAATGAACTTAAAAATATCAATTATATACCATGGATTCGTCGAACCGCAAGCACGCGTTAGTAATGTTCCCGCTAGTACAGTGTTAGGTTCGATGTTGTGGTCCTACAATTTAATACAAAAAATACATCATATCATATCATATACAAGCGGAGTACTGTATTGACCCGAATTAGAGGGGGAGGGGTAAGAAGACGAGGTGTCCCCATTTTGAGTCCGAATCAATTGGAGTCCGTATCCCTAATAAGAGTCCGCAAGCGGATAGAGTCCCTAAACCATAAGTAGAGTGCATAAATGTCAATTAACCTTAATTGTAGCGCATAAATGAATCCAGGACCAAATAATTTGAGTTCGAAACTTTAAAGCGTACTTAAATTTTGAAAGTACATTCCTAAATAAAACCTTGTAATATCGCTCAAGCTATTGACACAAGACAAATAAACGTTTAATTCAACGGTGCAGTACCGGATATATATCAGTAACGAAGGATGGCGGAGCGTGGGTTAAAAATAAATAACAGTCCGTATCCGAATAACAGGGTGGTTCCCTCTGGAGAGGCCAAATAAATATCAGTCCCTCCCTCTTATTCGGGTCAATACAGTAGTTCACCGCGTTTGGTGTAGTAAAAAATCACCACACCAAGAAGTATTCGCATATACAAATCATATATTGAAGTTCTTAAATGAGCAAACTGCAGCAGCTGATTTTCTTAGCCTAATAGATGTGCTAAATTGCGAAGCTCACAATCCTTGGTTCGAAATTTACAAGACTTATCACCAACCGGTGATAGGTGCAACACACATTTGTAAAATCTGCGCTCAATTATAGAAATACACAGTTATGAATGAATTTAGCCTGCAAATGTTAAAAGGTGAGTTACTAGTTTGAAGCTCAATAAGTTTATACATGTACATTGTGTAGCCGTCAAGGAAATTGTGCATTCTTATCTTTCTTCTTGCTAATATTTTACAAATTTTGCCCCTCTAAACGTCCATACTTTCAATTTACTAGTTTTTAAATGTGTTTAGAGCATAGGTGTTGGAGAAAAGGGTCTGCAGTTTTTTAATTTTCTTAAATTGTAAACTTTTGAACTTTGACTTGGCAGTACCAATATTCCTAGTACCTATCCATTAAACTTATTCCGAAAATCCTGTAAATTGTTTGCAAAAACAACGAAAATTTGTAAGCAGCAAGTTAATTTTAATAAACGCAAAACATGCTACATAGTTTTTAGTGTCCGAAGTGAATGCTTTGTCCGCAAAGCTGTAGCTGGGCTTACATTTTGAAGTTTCTTGCCTTATGTACGTAGATAGTGGAGATCTTGAAAGAAAGCTGCGGAAAAAGCCGATTGTAGTTTTCGGTTTGCGCATTGCCGCTACCAAATTTCTGGTTTCCGATTTAAGCACGAAATAGCTATAAATCACTCAATTTTGCATTACCTCTGACAAAGCAGAAAATCAATTTCTATGACCTTATTCTTGTCGCATGCCGGTTATAGTTTTATCCATTCAGGCCCAATTGTACGTCAGCCACTTACTGCTTAAGGTTTTTACCAAATCTTTCAATGCTTTCCCGTTTCTTAACACAAAATGTCAGTTGATACATTTGCATGTGGATTATATATAAGTATGGCACGTGATGTAGTGATCGAAAGAATGATTTCATCTGTTCAGAAAAATATTTATTGATCTAGCTGCCCTTAGAACGGGTGTGCATTAAATACAGTCCGTTGCTAAATGAAATTTCGCAATCCATATAGCGTACGCGCAATGGTTTATAGCAAATGGAAGGTGAAATATTACTCAAATTCTGAACTGCGCCCCGAACTTTTACAAATCGTCTGGAACAATTTGGTTTCCAATAAACTGCGCTCCAACAAAAAGTTCTATTGAAATGTTAACGTCTACAAATCTTTTCCCGTGACTTGCCCTCTTATTTCACGGAGTCTAGTCCCAATGCTTGTTGTAGGGCAGTTCAATTGTTTTAATCACAACGCCTAACGGACATTTAATATCCACTGCTGGCGCATGTCATCAAAAGCAAGACTGCACTGTAAAAAAGTAAATTTCCCAAACATACTGATTTGTCTTCGGTGTTCATCATGTACTCAAACATTAGACGTCCTGATGGTAAGTTATATACTGGCTCCGGTAGATATTATACTTAAAGCTACTTCGTACTGTGTAAGCCCAGTCTCAGAAAGTACAAAGAAGTCTTCCTAAATGTGAATGATAAATTCTTTATTGAGCTTGCCGGGAATCGTTCCGTGGTTTCTTATTTTCTGTTTACACTTAAATGGTGTAATGCTGCATTTTCACAGCTGTTAACGACAATCGACTGAAGTTTTTCCTCCAACAAGAAATCTAAGTTTTCGGAACATAGCGAAACAGTTATACTTATTGATGTTAATTTCAGTACCACAATTATTAATTTTATAAAAATACTTAAGTTCCTGTACAGTGAACTTCAGGGATATATGCGTCACTTGAGCGTCCCTTGAATATTTTGATCTTTTAATCCATTTTTCAAATTGTAAAGGAAAACAATTTTTAGTAGTCGGCACTTGAAATAAATGGATTAGTTTGCTGATTTCTTATGCTCCGTTTTTCTGACAGTAGTTTTCAAAATCGATCACTCTTTAAATCTGGGCATTATTTGAAAAAATCGGAAGTGTTTTTTGGATACGGCACAATCGCATACTCCTAACTGTGACAATATTTGGTATCTGCAATTAAAACGAAAATATGTGCACCACGGCATACAGCAACTTCTCTTTGAATTGTCTGACTGCAACAACCCTACAGATTGCTGGCCTATCTCCTCCAGATCGTTTTATTTCAACTGTACAAATCAGATACGGAGGTTACTGAACCTTACGATCATCAATGCAGGGAACGATGGTTATTGAAATAGGCATGTTTGTGCAGCTTTACACTACATCGACCTGACTGTTCTAAGTGTCCTAAGGAATGTGTAAGTTAGCACACATAGAAACTGTGTTTATATAACGCTTTTCTGTAACTGTTTGGTTTTTAACCAACGTGTTTAGATAGACGTAAATCCGACAGAACATGCTTGGATTTCAACATGGTGTGTATTACTGCGCGTGGGTTTTTTTTGGGGTGTTTTCTTGTTTTTGGTTTTTGTTTTTTTGGGCGTTGTGTGTATATGGTACCTTCTACGCGACGAACTATTGAAATACACTGTTTGGTAACTCAAATTGCACTTTCTTTTGGCCTTCGCACAACTGTAAAATGTCATACACGTGTTCACTCGAACACTACTGTGAGGAAACAAGATAGACATTTCCGACGCTTTCCTTGATGGTAAATTTTCCATCCGTAAGTGCGCCAAACCTTCACGAGCATATTTTCGTTCTGAGCTCATGACCTCTAATGAAAAAACATAATCATTACTGAACAGTGATAGCATCGATTGAAACGCAGTATCACATTAGAGAAGGTATCATTACAAACAAACGACCTGATTTCCGTTACAGTATTGGCTGTGATTTCAGTAGCAGCTATTTTTAAAGGAATATTTAGCCATCTACGTTACCCAATGTTTTTGAAACTTCTCAAAAAGTTAAGATAGTTACTTAATGCACTGCATACTGCTAAATTTCCCGTCCTTGAATCAGCTTCTTTTGAATTATCTCGGCAAAGCTACAGCTTTGTCGTTATAATCCGTGCTGGCACGAACCTTAATGTGACTCCTCACAGCAGTTAATGTGTGTTTTTGTCACATTATTAGATTTTAGTTAAGATACATTTATTATGCGGCACGGAAAAAATTGAAGTCAGTTCTGACACTTAAGCAGTCCATCTGCAGACTGACATACCTGTATCTTAGCCAGAAAATTACGAGAAGTAATCTTTACCAATAACAACTGCGTTTTATGGCGATCGTAAACTAAACTATAATTAGACTGTCAAAGTACCTCAGTTTTCTTTGTACTATTTAATTTTATGTTTGTCATATATTATTTCAGAAATACAAGTATTGAGTGGTTATTGTGATTTAATGCGGCGTATAAGAAGGAATGATACACAAAGCAATAGCCGTAAATTAGCCATTAACACAACTAATAAAGCCGTAAAAAGAGAGCAGTTTTGTAAGCGATGTCAAATTGTCCGTCACTGAACTACTAACTGAAATTTTTTTTCCAGCGTTGACACTTTTTAAAATGCCTTCTTAATTTTTAAGTATTATTAAATTAGCCTAGTTGTTTGTTATGCCACCATTATGTGATGTATATGTATATTTGTTATTTTTATGTTGTGTCGCACTGACTAGGTTAAATGCTATGATTTATATATTACGTAAATGTTTGTTATATTTGTTTCGTGCAAGCTGAGGTTGCGTAAAATTAAGTATTTTTGATTTTAATTCTCACATTTTATTACCAGTATATACTTCATCTGGTTGTTAACTGCGTTGTAGTAGTTATATTACGTACGAATGCGCGGTGTAAACTTTATTTACGTGCTTCATCTTCAATTTCTATGCGAGGTTTTCAAAATAATGATACGACGACTCAATATTTTGAAATTTTGTTTTTTAAATGCTATAACAGGTAGCACTTGCTTTTGCTGTGCTCACTAGCGAGGTAGACAGGCTTTCCGCTGTGGAGGGAATAATTGTCTCTCTAGATATCTCGCAAGTTGATATCACTTTAGCACTCCCGTGTATACCCCCATACAAGCTACTTTTCGCATTATGCGACTTCATGACCGAATTCCAAAGTTTACTCGCGATTTCAGTCAAAATTATTCGCGATCCTAAACTTCATTTGGCAACGGGAACCTACATTTACTCATCACACAACACGTATGGATCGTAATTGCCGAAAACGATGTCCCCAAACTTTTAAATTTTGCTAAAGTCAAGATGAACGATAAATTTATAAGGCATTACTTGCAAATTTTGTATCAGCTGCAAACCATCTTCCCGTGTTGTACAACCGATCGCCAAACAACAAAATGTCATAATATCAGGAGCCACGTTATACCGAGCAAATAGCGGAAGAACGTCCTAAAACATCAGATAAATACGAACAATGGCATGGTTTAAGGACGATAAATTTGAATACAAATAAAATTATTGTATTATTTTGTTAAATTAAAACTAAAAATTAAAATGTTTGCCATATTATAAATTAAATGATTATGACAGTTTCGCTTATATACGTACATATAATAATATGTAAATCATGGTTTCTCAGTGTCGTAATAACTTGACAAACTCACTACGCAATGCATAATATAGTGAAAATTTTTTAGAACAAAAAGCATCCATCATAAACTGAAAAAACTGTTTCAGACAAAATTACATTTTTGTTACGTTAGTTTTCATTATGAAGCAGACTAGTAGGCATTGAGATACCAGAAGGTAGCTAACAATTCTTCCTTCCGCGGCCAAAGGTATCAAAAGGTTTCACGAAACAAATCATAACGTCTCACGCGGATCAATTTTTAAAACCTTAACAAAGACCCAATTCCACTATTCTGTTCTGTAACGTTGCGCTCGGCAAGTCTCGGTATTTGGCAGGTCTTGGTCAAGGTTTTTTAGTCTCGGTATCTTGGAACCGAGATCAGAAGTCGAGGATTCGCAAAAGATATATCACCAGTATTGAAGTGATGACCATAGTCGCGCAGTAATTATGCGCAGATATTCTGAAAAACATAAAAAACTACGAAATAAGCATGAAAAATATTCTAATAATTTGAAAGTGTTTTCGGTGATAAAAAATTACCGACATCGAGACTTTTCATTACCGGTCTCGACAGTCCGGTTTCAATATCGGGTCTTGGTTTTTAACCGAGACCACCCATCCTTGCATAGGATTCAGTTTATTATTTTTGCTTAGGCGTGGGCTTAGCTCTAGACTTATTTTTACTCGGAATGTGCCGACTAATCGGCATCGGTAATAATCGGCACTTTTTGGAAGTATCGGCATCGGCACTGCAAAAAATTGCCGATTCTTTGCCGATACGTTTTGCACATAATCGTCAGTTCGAAAGCTTCAATTTCATTTCTGGACGCATATAAGTGTGTCTGGTCAGGAAAATTTGTTCTCTCTTGCGTTTGTGTTTGAAAAAGTTAATTGAAATAAACCGTTCATATAGAATTGATGGTCAGAGTTTAAGTCTTCATATAATGATGTAATGTAGTATCCTATCTGTTTATTAAGCACGGTGTACAAAAGTTGGCATAAGCATTGGTTTGGCATCGGCAAAATTTCAAATTCGGTTATGAAAATTTATTTCAAATTCCGGTTACTGTTCCGGTTGCTGCAAAAATTCAATTCCTGTTCCTGTTCCTGATCCGGTAAAACTTACTTCCTGTTGGATTGAACCTTATTTAGCACCAAACCTACTGGCAACATACGTATTCATAGTAATTATTCCCAGCTGGGCACAAAAACAATACAAGGTAGGGTTGACGAGCGGAAATTTTCAAAATTACCACTCGCTAACACCAATACGTTATGTCGTTTTGTACCCAGCTATTGTCAATGCTGCACAAAATCCTGAAAAGCATACAGTATTCAATTTGTAATGTTGTAAAAATGTCAATTATTGTCATGCGCGTTGTGGTTCTTTTAATCTTCATATTATTGTGTATTTCGCTCATACAACCCTTTCGGTGCTTCATACCTTTGCTAATTTCAGTTGACCACGTTTGCATCTGCGGCGAATAAGCATGTTCAAAAATGGTGTATCAGGTTGCACTTGAGCGGTTAACATAGAATTGAACAGACCAACTTCTGAATCATTATCGTCCGGAATTAAGTCCAACAGCTAAACACATCGAATAAATAAGCAAAATGGTCACCTACCGTTATATTGAGAGCGGCAGCACGGACAATGTGTTCATGTGTATTTTACAAAATGTATTTGTCTTGTCAAGCGCAATGTGTAAAATCAGACAGAAAAAAATCACATCACATAGAGGTATCGTTCAAAATTAGCAGCTGCAAAATGAAACATCATAAATCATAATGTCAACGGTCATCCAGGGTCAAAATCTAAGCCAAAAAATTAAACCATTGCTAATCCTTAATACCGTACAGTGAAACTTCGTTGCTATCACACGGACAGTTAAATTTTTGGAACAAATGAGAATTTATTACATGGTCTAAAATATAAAAAAGAAAATCTAAAAGACTGCATACCAATGTAAATGTCTTGATTTCCAGTATACATTTATCCCGTTTCATTGCATCCAAAATGGCTGTTGCCCCACCCAAAAGCTGTAGACGATTTTGTGGGGTTGTCATGTCGCCAATTTTTACTACACCCACAGGAGCCACAAAGTTTGGATCCAGAATGCTTCGTACTCGACGCACAGCATTCTGATTACGAGTTTTCAACTGTTGAGAATACACAACAAGGCTTTGATCTTTTGGCACTTCATCCTTCTTGTTAATATCAAAAACTTTGTCCTGCACGACAACAGCTTCGTTGTTTGCTAATCGAGCAGGTTTTGGACCAAAGCTTCCTTTGATTGCACTCCAAACCGAATCACAATTATGCTCCTTATCTGTCACTTCAGACCTCTCCTCGAGCTGAGCGCCATTCATGTAATACGGTTGTATTGGTTGCGTAAAACTGGTTGCAATCGCCGACCAGACAGGATCAGAATAATATCCTTGGCGCTGCTTACCATAGCGTATGCCTTTTATTTCCGACAATTTAGCTGGTTCGCGTTGCCCTGAATGAACCCACTCAGTCTCGGACGGTAACTGATTACTGCGCAATATTTTTAAATCTTCCGGCTTCAAGCGTAGCAAACTATAGGTAGCTGCTTCATTTCCTGAATCAACAAAATATGAAACGTGCTTTGAAGAAAGCAGTAAAAGTCATAGAAGAATTATACACGAAATACAAAGTAACTTAACAAAACTAGAACATCGAAAGAAGGAAAGCAGAAGGAACTTTGTTGCAGACAAAGATTTTGAAATATGTAAAATGTCTGCCATGACTGTCTCCTATGGTTGCGATTTTACAACTCACATGACTAATGTATAATTTGAATTCAAATCGCAACTGCATATAAGAAACGAGTGACTGTTGTAGATTATTAAGTTACCAGTTCCGCAGTCCCGGCAAGCACGAAGCAAACTGTGGTAGTTCGTTGCGTCTGGTTTTTGTCGGCTTTTAATCATCAATCGCCATAACTAAGACAAGACAGACGTATATTACAATTCCTATCACTTGTGTTCAACAATGCAGTATGACCGAAAACCCATTATTGCGGGACCAATGGGCCAGCATCCGCAAGCTACTTAATACAAAAAGTTAACTACATATAAAAATAACACTATCGTATCGATATCCAAGCGGGCCAGCCAATCCTAGGCCTCACGAGCATGGTGGATCAAAACCAAAATTTTGTTACAATTTAGTACTACAACACTGCATACGACTCCAGGCTTGCTTCGCTAGCCAGATTTTTTATATTATGTATCCCGCGCTTCCAACGATAATTCTGAATCCGTCACTGAAAAATAATAAGCATCGACCTAAGCCCCACAAATATGGTGGATCAAAACCAATTTTTTACGATTTAGTAATACAACACAGCATTTTGGCTTCTTACTCGCTCCGCTATAAGTTTTTTGCTATTATATATCGCGTGCTTCCAATGAGATATTTCTGAATCATGAACTGAAAAACAATAGCAATTTCTAACATCAATCAATACAAAACGTATGTCCGTACATACCTCAATGGCAAGTTTAAAACCAGCAACTTTTTCGGAAATACAAGCCTGCATAAGATGACTGTAGGTATAACGTGACAGTAGCATTCGTTTCGATGTCATTTCGTCAAATATTTCAAACGAAGTTTTGAAATCGTTCAACCTTAAAGATAGCATTTTGATTGAAACCAATTTTCGACGTATTATTAAAAATGTATGGCACTTTAAACGATATAGAAGGGTGCTGAATCCAACCGCACTAAAACGTGAACCATATTACGGTTGAAACGCGCCAATTCTGCAGCTGTAAAACCAAAACCAACAATTTGAATGAATAAAACTGCAAATGCATTGCCCAACGTAAATTAGACGTACACAAAATCAGATCACTAATTCAATACCAAATTAAGACAACGGGAATTAAAATAACAGAGTTACTAATGATGACATAGCTACTGCGTCGATACAAAATCTGCTTCGCATTCCATTTCACACATAATAAACTATAAACTGAGTAATTCCACTGCACTTTCAGAACACGGCATTGTGTGTGAAACCATAAAAATACATAATATTCAACGTGAAATATGCACAGTAACCTGGCAAAGGTTTTTATCATACAATGATACGTCTCTCTATCTAGCTGAACGTTGTTTTTTAACAGTTCTTTTCGCAACACTGTGGCGCGTTTTATGGCTAAATCACGAAATTTACAATTTGCACATGCATTGAAAAGCGACGTGTACACCGAACGCGATTGATCCAAACAATAGCGATTAATCATCTAAAACGTCAAACAAAGATGTTCAATATTTAGATTTTGAGTTCATTCATTACGTTTCAATTATTCCTGCGCGTTCAATTCAACTCTAAGGATAATCGATAATATCCGCATCAAACCTTGGCTTGGTCCAAATTCCCAAGGTTACATACATTGCTCAGGAAAACAGTACGATAGTATGATTTATTATTTTCAAACTTTTGTACAGCCATGAACAGAACTGAGTTCGCAGAAACAGCGATTACGTCCACTGCGGTTGCGGTTTTGCAGCCGCGTCTGAGTTTTTGAGCGATCGTGGCTCAAATGCTGTTTGAGACATGATCGTAGTCGCGATTTCAATTACGTTCGCAGTGGCGATTTGAACCGCTTTCTCAGTCTTGGTTTTAAAAGCTTCAGTAACTCCAATTATTACCGCGTATGTAACGGCAATTTTAGCTGTGTTTATAACCGCAATTTTAACCGCAACCGCAACCCGTTTTTGCGTCCACGTAAATATTGGAGTTGCGAAAGATCGCGAGTCGAAACGCGTTTGGGTCGCGATCGCAATTGCACCTAATTATGTCCGTAGTGAACATACTTGAGCGATATTATGGTTTCTAAATGAATTACAGAGTAACCCGTTAAATTTTGAGAAAAAGTCAGTGTTTTCATTACTGCCTTTTCCAACAATTATTGTAAGGAATACGAAATGGGGCCAGTAAAGCAATTTTTTAGATACGAACCCAATATACGAAATGTGCGTATTATTAGTATCGCTACGTACATAATATAGCAAACACTATATCCCATATTCGAATTGCAATGAAAGAAATTAATGCGTACAGATACGCAATGACATGAATATTTTGTATTTTGTGAAGGAAATAATTTGACTCCCTCTCTTAAGTAAAACGAAGGTCCAATAAATCACATTACCGAGGGCTAAACCTTAAAGATTGACTCAACAAAGGATCCGGCAAGTCCAAATAAGATACAAGCTATAATATTTACCGCAGAAATCTCGTACCATTTCATGGAGTTCAAAAGCTTTCTTCACATAACCACCGCGCCCCAAATATTTTAAAACGACTTGGAAGTTTGCGTGAGTAGGGCAAACTTTGTCTTCTTTTAACATTCGAACCTCTAACATTGCAACACATTCGGCAATCTGAAACAAATGTAAATACTTAGTATGAAGACAATGTATACAATTGGTTCAGAAAGCTAATTTACTATTGGCTGACAGCTGAGAATACGCTAAAAAACCAAGTAATATCATAAAATATCATCGTTACCCCGTATTAAAAGTTTTTGAGGATACTAAAAAATTACATCAATTGTAGATCAAACCTTTCCGGCTCTTCCCAGATCTTCGCATTTTGCTGAATACCACTGAGGTTCGTGCTTTTTAATAAATGGTATAAAATGTGTTCCGATATCTGCTTCATCGCTGTCTGAAATGCAAAGAATACGGTCCTGTCTTTAAACAAAGAAACAAAATCTGCAAAAGTACATATTTTGTGACTACTCCGAAGTGAAACCGTATTATCACCTGCACAAAACTTTTTAGTTAAAGTTAAAGTTAGCTCGTATCACAAAAGTAAGAAATATATGAGAATTATTAAAGTATAAGTGTCGTAATTAAAATAACGTGATACTACTAACCAAAATATTGGACATCGTCCATATTTTTCAAAGATTGTCTTGAAGCCTTAGAGGACTGTTCCTGCCGTTTCATCGCCATGCTGTTATAATTCTAGAATAGCAACTGCATGGTAACCGCAGCAGTTGCACTCATGCGCAACATATGTAATCTGAGGATTCTGGCATACGCATGTATGCAGAACGAGTTTGTTCCAAAGCCAGTCTAAGCCTTCCTCGTGTAAAATTTCAAGACTCTAATTTGAAAATTGACTGAAATGTTACTTTCATGGAGATACTGCTTTTATAAATATACGACAGCAGAGATATCCGCAACTTCATTGCTTCGAACATCCACTCACAATCATTTTCTAAAACATTGGCTGCTGTTTGTAAATGTTATGGCTTCTACTAACCAGAACGATTAGGAGAGGTTCTGAGAATGCGAAAATTTTAAAATTTTAAAAATCGGATCATTTTGCACAATGTTTTGGACATAAAATATAATTATTAAAACGTAACTTCAAAACATCGTTTGCTATTGAATAAAACAAAAATCAAAAAATGTATTTTACATAATTCATTAGTGTAAACAGCCTGAATTTAATCGATAAAAAGTTTTGTTCTGCGGAGTCAATCTCTAAAAGTAATACGGACTGGCCATTAGGTCCAAAAATTATGCAACAAAATCAATAACAGGCCGCACAATTTTGGCATAATTTTTGAAGAACACGTTTCGGCTACTTCAGCAGCCGTAAGAAATTCAGAAGCAGTCCAACAAATTTTTACAAAAAACCCTATCAAAAGGTGCAGACAAGATATATAACGTGGATACGAAGAGACGGCGGTTCGCGTTTACCTGTTCACAATTTATCTTGGGATCCAGACTTCCAAAAACATCCGTCGGATCAGGCATCAAGTTTGTGTTAGGCCTTGTTAGTTTTTTTGGAATTGTAACACGTTTGCTTGTCATCTGTTTTTGTTTCACCGCAGTATTTTGAGCGTGTGATTTGCGTTTCACCTTCGGTCCACTATCTGCAACGTGCAAAGAATAGTTTTACCTACCAATAAACTATAAGTTTAATATTTGTTAAAACATTAACAACCGGCGACTATGCACTAGCGCCTCATTGCAATATGACTTCAATAAACAAATTGATGATCGCATGGAGTCGACCTTCGGCTCTGGTAGAATTTTAATCTGACGTTCCGGCCGGTAATACAAGAGTGACTGATAGGCAATTCTGGAACTTTTATTTGCCGAGATTTCGCAAAAAAGAAACTTGAAAATAGAGTTTTGGAAACATTTTGGCGATTGCAATTCAAACAACTAAATTAAACAGCATTTGTATAATCAGATTTTGGCTCACTGTCCTGAATCGGCTCCTGCTCTTACAAAATAACACAGTTGACCTCCGGCTCCAGTATTTTTCTCCTCCGATTTCATCTAAGTTTTTACATGTCAACGCTAACCATACAAAAACAAGCATTTCCGTTACAGTTTGCATTCTACTATTAACTGAACACTTTTCCAAACATCTTTACCAGCAAACATTCCTCCTGTTCCAAAAGAGTCAGAGTCATTGTTGACCATCGTTGAATTGACAAACCTCGAAGTAGACAACCGAGTCAACGAGTTAAAGGTAATGGTTGCATTGCAAAACTTCGAAGCAATCATTATGAATGTTTAGCGATAACTGACTTTGTACACATTAAAGCAGGTCTGACATTACAACCAATGGAAATGTGTAATTACAAGCACAACAATACGATACTAAGTTCAGTTAGTAAGTTGATATTGTATAAATTAAAACTAACGTTCAGCAACATCAGAGAACAGTTGGAACCGCACCGGATGCAAATGTTAAACCCGCGAGCCTAAGCGGACCAGGAACTTTAAATAAATCGGAGGAGTGCGTGACCGACCTCTTTTGTCGCATGAGCTGGTGGGCCCCATGTATAGAACAGGGCCAGATCGTTTTCCGGAGGGGCTGTAATAGATTCAGTTTAAGCTTTAGACTGAATTTTTGGCTAGGTTTAGGCTTAGGTTAGGCTTAGGCATATGCTCATCCTTACGCTTAGGCTTAGGAATATGCTTATACTACTGTTCCGACCCTGTTCTATACATGGACCGTTGGTTTGATATTGTATTAAAATTTAGATACGTATTTTTTAACATTAACTTCTAACGCGGTTATGACGTAGCAAGGATTTTGGAAAGGGGCTATGTTTTACTAAAATTTCGAAGTGAAGTTTTTGCGTTCAAAACAGAAACCTAGCCTAAAACCCTGCACGAAAATTCCAAGTGGGGCTTGACAGCTGAAACCCCCTGGCTACGTCATTGACTTCGGCTCTTGTATACGGCTCTAAAGACTAAAGCATACCATAATGGTTGCCTAAGCCTAAGCTTTTCCCTATGTTTCATCTGTCAAATGTACAGAACAGGGCCGTAACAGTAGTATAAGCATATTCCTAAGCGTTAGAGTAAGTAATGAGCTTATACCTAAGCCTTTGCAAAAAATTAGTCTAAAGATTAAGCTACTCTATTGAATTTCCGCAGCAAAACGTTCTGCACCTAATCATTGCATAAGCCCCTGATCCTAAGCTTTAAATCGTTTCTTCAGAAACTTTTTGAAGGGACATATCTTCCCGTCATCTCAGTGGATATAGGCCCCTGATTTTAATCCTCAAATCACAAAACACTGCTTAGTTCACTGTACCAAGCCAGCTTGTTAGTTATCTAGACTCTTCAACTGCGATGTTTCTGCATCTTCAAGAAATTTGTTAGTTTACTGGCGTGAAATGGTGGTGCGATTTCCATTGTTATCCAATCTGGCTAGGCGCGTGCTTGTTATGCAAGTCAGTACGGGCGAATCCTAGCGGCACTTTAGTGAAGGTGGCAATGTAGTCACCGGTGTTGCAGGAAAAATCAGACCCCCGTCTAATTTTCGCCAGAAACAATCAGACTCCCGTCTGATTTTCGCCGGAAAAAATCAGGCCATATGAATTCATGATTTGAAGAAGAGTTGAACTTGGTGTAAGCACACGCAATCCAGATTCGATATACAAATCTGGGACTTGTTTTGACAATGAAAATGTGATTTCTTTGAGGTCAAAGCCTACCAGTTCCGAAGAACCGATTCAGCTTGCGAGCTCTAAGTGTCGGGGCGCGGTCATTGTATTAAACCGTATGTTTTGTTTGCTGATAATAAAAGCTCTGTATCAACACTCAGTTCCCCATGTCCAAAGGGGCTGTGTTTCTGGTTTTATACGTTTTTGTTGTTTGCACGGAAGGCACAGGTAGACTGAGTACTAACACTTGCTCCGGTTTGGCTGTGGCCTAAGTATCTTATATAAAGATGGGTGCTACATAGATTACGACGATTTAAAGAAATAAGTATGTTAATCGAAGATTATGACAATAGAAAAATTAGCTACACTAGTTTGCATGCGCTCCAAACGATTTCACTTGGACATAGATGAACATTTAGCAGTCTATAAACAGGATGCAACCGGAATTATAAAATACCGGAACCGGAAAGTTAAAAAATGCCGGATCCGGAAAACAAAAATTCTTGTTACCGAAAAAAATCATTTTTAACGCTATTTTATCGCTTTAACGGTATACACACATCGGTACCAAAGTCCTGGAACAAATGCAGTAGTTTAAAATGTATGATCAGTTATAAAGTATGACACAAATTTAAAATTTCGGCAAAACACGCTCAGACAATTTTAGAACAATAAGTTAGAATATGTCAATTTTTGTTAAATTTTCGTATGAGAAAAATTTTCAATACGAAAATACCGGAAAATTCGGGTGAAAAATACCAGATTTTTTACCGGATAGTGAAAAATACCTGATTTCCCTACCGGAACCGGAATTCGGGTGCCCCTGACTGTAAAAAAATCGTCGAAATCTACGCGGCTTGCAACAGCAGATTGAAATTTTAAAGGATTGATACAACCGTGGGCATCTTGGGTACTGTATTGACCCGAATAAGAGGGATGGCTCCCATTTTGGGTCCGAATCATTAGGAGTCCGTATCTCTAATTAGAGTCCGTAAGCGGATAGAGTCCCTAAACCGTAATTAGACTCCATAAATGTCAATTAACCGTAAGTGTAACACATAAATTACTCCAGGACCAAATAATTTGAGTTCGAAACTTTAAAGCGTACTTAAATTTTGAGACAAATATACGTTTAATTCAACGGATAGTTGCAGTACCGGATATATCAGTAACGAAGGGCGGCGGAGCGTGGGTTAAAAATAAATAACAGTCCGTAACCGAATAACAAGGGGGTATCGTCTGCAGAGGCCAAATAAATATCAGTCCCCCCTCATATTCGGGTCAATACAGAACGTCGTGCAGTCGAAGCGAACAGAAGTCACTTTGGTAAAACATGACTTAAAATCAGCAGATTAGTGTGGTCTGATTTTTCCTATAAAAAGTGATCCGGTGTATAATTAGTAGGCGTGATTTTCTGTAGTGAAAAGTTCACTGTATAAATATAGTATTTACATGACACGATGCGTCTCGGAATTGAATAAGAAACTGATGTTTAATAGATCACGCAGAAATATGATAAAACCTATATATCAGGGCGCAACCGGAGGTAAAAACACCGGAGCCGGAGGTCAACGAAACTTGCCGGAGCCGAACGTAAAACAAAATTAGGTATAGTAAAGATTATGGTCAATTAGTTAATTTTAGCCAATATCTGCAATATGTTGTTTGGTTTTAAGCTAATTTTCTGAGAAATTTCGGTAATCCATTCCTGAAAATTGTGCGAAAAGTAAAACGAAACGCTCTAAACAGATAAATTTGGCAAAATTCTACTGCCGAAAGTGTCCGAACCTCCGGCAAAAATTCTACGGGACTGGATGCCGATTTTCTGTCGGACCAGATGCAGAGCTCCGATTGCACCCTGCTGTACATACTTCATGTTTGCCTAGCAACAAGCGGGTATTTTAACAAAACGAATACAATCTTAGAAAATATTCGTTGATCCTGGAGACATAGGTTTCGGCCCCGGCCAATTCTGTTGTTCCTAAAACCTGTTCGTTTTGATTTCTGATAAACTTAAACGCTTTTCGCCAACGTTTCATTTGAAACTTTAGCCCTTTACGTAAGCCAGCAGTTAAATAAACAATATATCTATCAGCCATACCTGTTAATTCGGAATACTATAATGGCACCATTCTGGGCACTTGTTGAAAACAAATTCAGTCAGTTCTTTGAGTTAAGGGATTAAAGCCATGACTATACCTAACTTGACTACCTTTTTACATACAGCATACTATCTGCAGTAGTTGCTAAAACCCAGATCCGACATACCAAATGAAAATTTACTATACACTGTTAGATTTAGCACACGTTACCATACAGTATCAAAAATAAAACCGTGGGTTATGAGCAAATAAGCCTTACGACCGACCGTAACAAAAACCCAGATATAAACAACCAAACTCAGCCGTAAAATATTGAATAAACTTATACACTTAACAGGTATAGTTGGTTTCACCAGAACATTAAAATAAACAGATCTAGACTTTCACTATAAACCAGTATTGAAATTTGTTGGCAAAAACAAACTCGACTATTTTTAGCCATTGTGTTGAACAACCAAATTTTAATACCGGAATTTTTAATTCCGGTAAAAATTTACCGAAACCGGAATTTCGATTTAGCTAAAATCGAGCAGGTGAAACAAAGCAATGTTTTTCACGTTTAACGTAACACAAGATGAACGGACTACTAGAAAGCCCCCCGAAACTAAAAAAACGCCGCACCAAATTAGGGTGCAACCGGAATTCCGATCGCGATCACAACTCCAACTCAAAACCAGTTACGATTCCAATTCAATCTGTGCATACGACGTTTTTGAAACTTATCCTAAATCAATATTATATTTATTAATACAAATTATCTGAATAGTCACAAAAAATTTGTAGTTCCGATTCCGGTATAAATTTGCTGTTGCGATTCCGGTACAATCCAGTTCCCCTCTGCACCCTGATACATATTATAATCAGGGTGCAACCGGAATTCCGGTTCCGGTTCCGGCATTTTTTCACCTTCCGGTTCCGGTTCCGGTAAATTTTTACCGGATTTAAAAATTCCGGTATTATAATTTGGCCGTTTTATTAACTTTGCTAATTTTTAAGAATCTCTTTTGAAAGCCACTTGTACTCCGAATATAAGCCATTGATGGTGGATTTCACTTCAGTCGATGATGAAAATCTAAAATACAACAAATAAAATAAATATCTATGTTCGACTAAGGTTATTTCACAAATAATAGAGCAAAAAATAAGATTAAAATGAAATTTTTGGTGAAATGCATTTTTCATTTTCCGGTTCCGGTAAAATTTTCAAATTCCGGTTCCGGTAAATTGTAATTCCGGTTGCACCCTGATTATAATATATAATATACAATTATACACAACAATAAGCAAGATTTGTGCAAAACTATACATCATGGATAAATCTGCCCTTTGCGGCATCCGCCATTGAGCGTTAATTTTCTTTTTGCAACATTCATGGTGAAATAACCCTAGTTGGAGATAGGTACTCACCAGGGTGCAACCGGAATTCCGGTTCCGGTTCCGGCATTTTTTCACCTTCCGGTTCCGGTTCCGGTAAATTTTTACCGGATTTAAAAATTCCGGTATTATAATTTGGCCGTTTTCTTAACTTTGTTAATTTTTAAGAATCTCTTTTGAAAGCCACTTGTACTCCGAATATAAGCCATTGATGGTGGATTTCACTTCAGTCGATGATGAAAATCTAAAATACAACAAATAAAATAAAACCTATGTTCGACTAAGGTTATTTCACAAATAATAGAGCAAAAAATAAGATTAAAATGAAATTTTTGGTGAAATGCATTTTTCATTTTCCGGTTCCGGTTCCGGTAAAATTTTCAAATTCCGGTTCCGGTTCCGGTAAATTGTAATTCCGGTTGCACCCTGGTACTCACTTCATCTGTTGTATTTTTTATTTTCATAATCCACGGAAGCGAAATCTACCTTCGATGGTTTATTTTAGGCGAATGTTAAGTTTTGCATACTATACTAACGAATCGTAGTGGGACTACATGTATTGAGCGAAGCTCGAATACACGTAAGCAGTTAAGCTAATATGCAAATTAGTTATTAGCTAACTATTCATTTATCAGTTTTGGAGGTTTGTAAACAATTTAGTCAGATTCCTCGCACTCAAAAACCCTACATTAACCCTAATAATTTGAGAAATAATTTAAAAAGCCGGCTTATCAATTAAGCACATATGCAAATTAGCTATTAGCTAACTATTCGACAATCGGTTTTGAAGGTTTGTAGACAATTTATTCAGATTCCCCGCACCAAAAACACTTTGCTGCTGAAATTAGATTGCTTGTAATTATAACCCTAATAATTAGTGAAATATTGCAAAAACGCTTAATTTAGGCTTATCAATTATGCTTATATGCAAATTATCTATTAGTTACCTACCCAATTATCGGTGTTACACGTTTGTAAACAATTTATTCAGATTCCTCGCACCCAAAAATCTTCAGTAAACCCTAATAATTATTGAAATAATTTTAAAAGTCCTAATTTTGTCTTTTCAATCTAGCTAATATGCAAATTAGCTATTAGCTAACTATTCAATTATCTGTTTTGGAGGTTTATAAACAATTTGTTCATTTCCTCGCACCCAAAACCTTTTAGTGCTAAAATTAGATTGTTTTTAACCCTAATAATTAGCGAAATATTGTAAAAAGTCCTAATTTACGCTTATAAATTATGCTAATATGCAAATTATCTATTAGCTAACTACTCAATTATCGGTTTTAAAGGTTTGTAAGCAATATATTCAGATTTCTCAAATTAAAATTGGCATTCAAACAAAAAAGTTTATCAAAATCGGTTGAGCCGTTCCTAAGAATCTTTTCGGACGGACAAACGGACAACCACCTTTCAACCCTAGAGTACAAAACATAAAGCGCTTACCGAAACTGCGAGCTTCGCTCAATAAAATCTATTTTATTGTTATCGTTATTTTTTTGTAAAATATCTTAATTTCTACTGACCAATTTTAAAACTGAAATTATTAATTCCGGTAAAAATTTAGCGAAACCGGAAGGTGAAAAAATGCCGAAACCGGAAGGTGAAAAAATGCCGAAACCGGAATTCCGGTTGCACCCTGTTTCTGACTTTGAAAAAGATATACTTTGAGCAATACTTACACCTTGCTCTAAGCAAGCTGTTCTGCGCAAACAGCAAACTATTCAGATTATAAGAATAACGAAAATAATTTGACTCTGGCGAATCACTCATCATTTTTTGCACTGCATGTACCTTTGAAGTTCTTGCACCTGCAAATTATGCACTGGTATCCATGATACCTATTAAAGTTAATATTCAAGTGTGAATGCAGTTGCAAGTCGCTTGAATTTCTTGCCCCTGCAGTTTGATTTGGCCAATCGGAAATGTTTTGCTGCGGGCTTCATGAATAAATTTAAACGTTTTCAATTTATTCAAAAAGCTTGAATTAATTAATTGTATTAAACTTGATTGACATTTCGCAGTTTACGGCGATAGTGACAAGACTAATTTTACATTAACAAGCACTAAATAGGAATTGTATCAGGGTTAAATTGGAATTCCGATTCCAATTAGAATTCCTATTTAACTTCCGATTTAAAACGAGTTCCGATTCCGATTCCGATTGCACAATCGGAATCGGAATCGAATTTTGAAATTTTAATTTTAATCCTATTTGATGTGATACGTTGCAAAAAAATTCTGTATTATTTAACTATTAGATTGCTTTCGATGAGTTAACTTATCAATACTTGATTGTAGTTTAGTTTTACAGATCATCTTTCGAAAATTGTTACCAGCCAACAGACACCCACCCTAAATCAAAATTATATTGGTCAATACAAATTATCCGTACAGTCGCAAAATTTCTATTTCCGAATCCGATTTTAATTCCGGTATAAATTTGCTGTTCCGATTCCGATTCCGGTAAAATCCAGTTCCGCTTTGTACCCTAAATTGTATGCTTTGAATGCGTTTTCAAGGCAGAAATTTAGACTATATGAAGCCTTCATTACGCGAGAAAAATGATGTTTTCTCGAAAATATATATACTTGCAGCTGCATGTATTTCGTGCAAATTGTAGCTGCGAGTTCGGGCTGCAAAAACTTGCACGTGTGAACAGAGTTTAAGTAATTTAAACACCCTGGAAATGATTTAGCAACACAATACATATTGATAATTTGTCAGTTTAATGTTTCTCCCTTTGTAACGCGCGCTTCAAGATATTCGATCTTTTTTTCAAGGTTGGACAATCTTTCACTGAGTACAGCGAGTTTACTTCTGCAGCATAAATCAAATGAGTTCAAAAAATCAGCAATCTTCTTGATATTGTGCGATATTACTTCAATGTATTCGCGATTTGCCCAATCTTGCTGAATTTCTCGATGCAGGTCGGGTCGTCCACTTCCAGAGGATGTTGAAGCTAAGCTGCTGCCTGTTACACTACCGCCACTTATTCCAGTAGCAATTACGGCACCGTGATGACTCATTCTCCAACGTTATAAAGAACTTTTAATTAACTAAAACATTTCATTAATAAGTGAAGCTTCTTTTACGCTATGACATCGTTCGGTTGTACAGGCACGTAGATACCTAAAGTTTACGGAGATGTTTTGGATCTTCTTCCCTTTCATTGTTTTTTCGAAAATTTCGACATATTCTTGCTAACCACATGAGGGTTTTTAAAACATATAATTTGACTACACCGAGGGCTTTTTTATCGATTTTTCAAGTGGAGAGCCTTAGATGACAAATTTCTTTTGAAAGATTAATAAATCAGTAGGTATCATTCAAATCACCTTGTACGACACCATAGTATATTTGCAATTTTCAGTCAGGTACAGGGATGGGCGATCTCGATCAAAAAACGAGACCCGAGACGCAACAACCGAGAACGAGACTGATTGGTCTCGGTCAATTTTTGACCGTTACCGAGCATAAAAATAAATTTTGTTGTAACAAGTTTTGAATGTTCTTTAGTTCTTCTGTGTCATTCTAGCATAATAAAATGTTGCATCTGCTCAAAATTTATATTAAACACGAAAATTACCGCAAAATTTTATTTTTAGCAAAAACATACTCACAAACGCAGATGCAGGAACATAACACGACCAGGGTGCGACCGGATATCCGGTTTCATTTGAATATGCGGCAAAATTTGATATCCGTATCCGGTCCCGGTATCCGGTAAATTAATATCCAGTCGCACCCTGAACATCAGGGATGGCGATCTCGGTTTGAATAACCCCTCCGGTTACCCAAATCCTATTTTTGAACGAAAACCCAAAACACTTTGATTTTATTGTGACAAAGCACAAATAGTTGCATTTTCGAGTTTAAAACATTTAAGGCTTCGTGTAAAATATTATGGGTCTGGGTCATCCGCATTTATAACGTCTACGTTATGTTAAAAATAGTCCAGTCTATTCAGTTTGCCCGGGACTAAAAACATGTATGAAATGGCAATTCACAGGAGATAAAAATAATCAAAGCTATCGTTAAAAAATCTTATTTTCCTTGTCAGTAACGGTTAAAAATTGACCGAGACCGATGTCAGTCAAGGGATTTTAGGAGGGAGGGGGGGGGGGTACGAGTTTTTTTTATAAGTACATGCTGTGTATTATGATGGACAGTATATATTTCTTTATGGTGTAGTTTTTAGGGGGGGTTTTCGCGGGCGCCGTGTGGGGGGGGATGGGGGGAGGAGGGAGACTCGGATCTAAGATCCGCCCGTAGCGCCTCTCCCTGCGTTTTTGTCGCTATATGTGTCGCTGTTATTTCGTTTTTTCCGACATGTATCCTGCTTAACGAGACCAAACGTCTCGGTCTTGGTAGGCTGGGTCTTAGTCTCGCTTTTTTTAACCGAGACCGACCATATCTACTGCCAATTAGAATTTCGAATTAAAACAAGTTCCGATTTCTATCCAACAAACAAACCGTGGTTTTATTTTTAAAATAACAAAAATTGATTGAAGTTTAGTTTTACAACACTAAACAATCGTCAACAATTTGCCCATGCTACGTATTTGAAAACTGTCAGCCGACAGACACCCTAATCAATATTATATTTTAATACAAATTTTCTGGACGCAACTGCTTTCCTTCCGATATTCCTATACTTGGTTTGTAGCGCTTTACAAACGTTAGATGTTAGTGTTACTAGCTATGTGTTTAATCCACGACTGATTACAACGTTGAACTGATAAAAATAAGCCGCCAACTAGTGCTTGTTTTATACTGTCACAGTAAACAGAACTTGGCAAAAGCTTCAAGTTATATGTCTGTACATTTTGTTATTACACAAACACAAGGTTTAGAACTATTTTAAACATTCAAATCGGAAATATTGCTTAATTAATATTTAAAGTTCAATGAGTTATTTCGATAACACTAGTAGCCCAAAAAACTAAATTGATTTATTCTGCAAAACCAGGGCTTACCTATGCATAGCCATACTCATGATTTGTTTTAACTTCTATAACAAATCTGGTACGAATACTTTTTAAAAACTATAAAAACGATTAGTTTAATTTCGTAAGCTGATCATTTTTGTTTTACACAGCTTATTTCGGCGCCAGTTGCTATTTTAACTTTTGCTTACGGCTAAAAATTTCGTAAACTCATTAACTATTAACCCGAAATATCCTGGAATTGGAATAGCTGTGTCATGAATAAATACTCGTGCGTGTAAGCCTTGCCCGGTTCTTTCAACCTGGCTACTTGTTGAATCACGACATCTTCTGCGAGATTTGTTATTGCTAATTAACTGTTATTTTTTACGAAAGTAGGTATTGTCACGATTGCAAATAGTGTTCATGGTGCAAGTTTTGTTCATGTTAGAAATTTGCTTGTATGCTAAATTTTTCTATTTCACTGGTGTGCTGGTGAAATAACGAAGCGATGGCTGCTAACTTTACTGACAGTGGAATCCTTATCTCTAACATCAGCAACGTTAGCAGCAGTGGTTGTTCTCTTAAAGATATTCCGTGCTCAGCTGAATATTCTGCCGAATACTTAGCTCAGCTGTTAAAAGATAAAAAACAACTCGGAGCTTTCCCAAACATTTTCAGCCACGTTGAGCGTTTGGTTGATGACGGTGAGTGTTGATACACATCTTTAGAATTAGAATGGAAGTAAACTCACATGTGTATATCAGACGTTATTTTTTTCGCGTGTTGACTGCAGCTTACGCACTGACGTTTTTAAATTTTTGGTTCAAAGTGATGCTTTGAAAGCCATCGAGCAGACGTTCCTTTTCGACTTTCCCGGAAAATAATGTCCGGTTTTGTAATTGTTTTGAGCACCTGGAGAATTTTTGGTCCATACAAATATATTGAGCACAGCTTTTAAGTTTTCTGAATAGTACTCTAGTCAGTTGCAGATAGGAAGTGCTGTGTAAGCATAATTGCAATTTAGTGCATTGCGCTATATAGTATGCTTACCGGCTGCATACGATCGACATATATAGTCGACGAGAGAAGTAGTTGGGCAGGCTGGCTGCGTGGGTTAAAGGTCTGATGTCCCGATTCCTACCTAAACTGACATACCGGACTGAAACTTCGCTACTTCCATTTCGGTCTTCTTTTTTAGTTTTCGTTATGTACGTATATATACTTATACTTTCAGAAATTCAAAAAGTACGAGTATCATTGTTTCAACTTCGGTCAGAAAAACCCGAGCTCGAACTACCTGAACCAGAAGGGCCTGTTGTACAATTAATGGAAAAAATATTTGTTCCAGTTAAGGAATATCCAGATGTAAGTAGTATATACTATTATATTTCACCTTTCTGCACTGCGTTTTATATGCAGTTTCCAATGTAATGTATACATACATAGTCCTGAAATACTGGGTTGGGTACTGTCTAGGGATGTGCCGTTACCTTGGTGCAACCAGCGATTTCCTTTCTCCAACTAAATTTATTTCACCAATAATATTGCATAAAAGACCATTAGAATGAATTTTTTGGCGACATGTATTTTTCATTTTCCGGTTGCACCCTGGCCGTTACCAAAATTTTTGCCGATGCCGATTCTTATCTTGAAATTTTACCGATGCCTATGCCGATTCAAACGTTAGTACATGCTTAATAAACAGATAGAATGCTACATTACATCATTTTATGAAGACTTAAACCCTAACCATCATAAACGATTACAATTTTTAAGAACTATTCATTTCAAATATTTTTTCAAACACCAACGCAAGAGAGATAACAGTTTTCCTGTGATATGCGCCCAGAAATCAAATTGATAGCATTCCAACTGACTGTTATATGCTAAATGCATCGGCAAAGAATCGGCTAGTTTTTGCAGTGCCGATGCCGATACTCACGAAAAGTGCCGATTATTGCCGATGCCGATTGACCGGCACATCCCTACTACTGTCCTGTCTCCACAACCGCGAACTGGAGAACATCAATGACCAGATTTTTCAGCTTTCGTCATCATGCATGACCAAAATTTTTCCAACGAATTCACCTAACAAAAATCTTGTAATAGAACCTTCTAACCAACTGTCTTCTGCTACTGTCTCGGTTCAGTATGCAATCGGAATTCCAATGGTACGTATATTGTCAGCAGGGTGCAACCGGAATTCCGGTTCCGACATTTTATCACCTTCCGGTTTATAGTATGTAAACCTTGACAATCGCCGAAAATAAACCATCGAAGGTTGATTGCGCTTCCGTGAATTATGAAAATCTAAAATACAACAGATAAAACGAATGGTTGCACCCTGATTGTCAACTACGTTCGCTGATAATTATTTGTGTCTCAAAAGTTGCAGAAAGGGATGTGCCGACTACGATTCCATGATCAACTTCGGTATCTCTTTTGAAAGCCACTTGTACTCCGAATATAATCCATTGATGGTGGATTTCACTTCAGTCGATGATGAAAATCTAAAATACAACAAATAAAATATATACCTATGTTCGACTAAGGTTATTTCACAAATAATAGAGCAAAAAATAAGATTAAAATGAAATTTTTGGTGAAATCCATTTTTCACTTTCCGGTTCCGGTTCCGGTCAAATTTTCAAATTCCGGTTCCGGTAAATTGTAATTCCGGTTGCACCCTGCCTTTGAGTAAACCAGAATGCTTCCACTTTAAGCTGCTTATAGTTAATGCTCCACATGCTCGTACATATACGGTTGGTAGTTCATTTGAATGGAAGCAGACTAATGGCTATGGTTTTTGTCCAACGAGCATTCGACTAAAATGAATAGCTGAAATTTTTGTTTACTAGGGATAAGCCGATATCAATATTTTAGCCAGTGTCGATATTTATTTTGAAATTTTGACCGTGCCATGCTGAACCGTTGCCGATACCGATATAAATTTTATAACATATTATAACAAACTTTGTCATAGTATCCCCATACATGATTCCAACTCAATGTTAGTGCAAGAAGTACCGTCAATCAGAGCATCCCTGTCGGAATGCTTACGGTTGTGGTGTCGTATTTCATAAAACAGCTTCTTACAAGTGAGTGCCGATTAACCGGCACATCCTTAATTATTCATCGCTTGCGTGTAATCTACATCAACTTTGGAAAAATTAGCTGTCCGAAAGGTAGCTTTTGATTTTTTCACGTGTTTCCATATTTTATGTAGTACAATTTTGTTGGTCGTATCTTGGGACCCCGCGGGATGTCAGCCAAACAGTTGGAGCAAGATACATCTTGCAAGCTCATGATTCGAGGAAAAGGTTCCATGCGCGACAAGCAAAAGGTGAGACTACATTGCACTATTAGAATTCGCAGTGTTTCAGACTCGGGCTCTGCTTCTGTCTGTTTTCATTTTAATTTCCGAAACTAAGTGTACAATATCTTGTTAACCTTTTTTATTTTTATACAATTCCATATGACGCTATTCGATTACAGTTGTATAGTAACTAACTGCCAATTATCAGAGTACATACGGCGAGACGCAATTGGGTCAGGGTGCAACCGGAATTCCGGTTCCGGCATTTTTTCACCTTCCGGTTCCGGTAAATTTTTACCGGATTTAAAAATTCCGGTATTATAATTTGGCCGTTTTCTTAACTTTGCTAATTTTTAAGAATCTCTTTTGAAAGCCACTTGTACTCCGAATATAAGCCATTGATGGTGGATTTCACTTCAGTCGATGATGAAAATCTAAAATACAACAAATAAAATAAATACCTATGTTCGACTAAGGTTATTTCACAAATAATAGAGCAAAAAATAAGATTAAAATGAAATTTTTGGTGAAATGCATTTTTCATTTTCCGGTTCCGGTTCCGGTAAAATTTTCAAATTCCGGTTCCGGTTCCGGTAAATTGTAATTCCGGTTGCACCCTGAATTGGGTGTATTTCCTTGCAGTTATATAGACATACGTAATTTCTCTGAAGAAGTTATTCCTGTGCATTAAGCTAGAAATGATAGTAATGTGCATTTATATGACAGTTTCACGTGAAATTTATTACCATTTGTAACATTTTAAGCTATTAATGTAACTATAACAGAAGTGTTGACAAATATCTTTAAGATCATTATATGTCTGGATTACCCGCGATCAAATTTCTCTTTCTTTGCGCTGCTGAATAATAATTAAACGTTCAAGGTCTTTATCTGAAATTGTTTTAGAATTCGGCGTGAAATTTATTAACATGCATTTGTTTGCAACCCTTATATATTTGACTGTCACCGCGCAATGGTATACCAAACATATGTACCAGTAATATGGTCTTACTGGCTAGAATTTACTATTTTGTTTTTAAATTGGAACAATTAAAATTAGTTAGCTATACGTTAATTGGCATATTTCGCCCAGATCATGACGTGTTGTTCATCATGAGTATGGTCAATGTTATAGGAAGAGCAAAATCGTGGAAAGCCGAATTGGGAGCACTTGAACGAAGACTTGCATGTTTTATTAACTGTAGAAGATACTGAAAATAGAGCAAAATTAAAACTAGCACGTGCAGTTGAAGAAGTTCAACAGCTTCTCGTACCTTCGGTGAGCCCAGTCATTTTCTTTAGTTGGTAGATAGTTTACAGTGGGCTATAAGTTTTTAGTTTGCATGAACAGAAATTTGTATTTAAATTTAAAGTATTTGCTACAGTTTTGTTTGAAACGTTATAAATTTAGTGAGGAGTACAAAATTGAACGTTTGCAGTCGTTGAAACGATTGGGTTTTAGCCTGATGGCGAAGATGATTTGAAGCGTAAACAATTAATTGAATTGGCTATCATCAATGGCACTTATCAATCTGCCAAGCCAAATATGGCTCCAAATATACCATTTCGTACGTTTTTCTTACTTTTCACCGTTACCGCTGCCGAGAATAAGCCACTAATACATAAATCCCACCCCATATGATATATTTGTTTAAACTAATACTAATAGGTATTAGTCTGCTTTGTCATACCGAATTATTGGGTTGTTTTTTGAGTTACGACTAATCGTGTTTGCTGTCAGTCTATATGATAGCAAAAAAGTTAGGCTTTTAAATCGAAAATGAAAAGTATTTCCGCCAAAACATATTTTTCTAGTATAGGATCAGTCTGTATTGAACTACCTTAGTCATGACATTTAAAACACAACACAGTCTTTTTCATTATTGCCTGAGGTGCACGAGTAATATACATTGATAAATTCCAAACTAAGTTCGTTGTGATTATTATTTCTAGCAGTCTTTCATTTTTTGCCTCAATCATCTCCGACATTTACTGGGCAAACGACAGCATCTTCGGTCAGCGTAGATTCTCCAATGTCACAACCGGCATGCACAGTACCTACTCCTTCCTTAGTGCCTTTGTTGCCTCCAGGATTTAGATTTTACCCGATTGGTCCACCAGTTCCAGCACCGGGTTCAGCTGGGAACGTTCAACCGCTAATATCTTCTATTGCACCGGTTTTGCCTCCAAACACTAGTGATCAGCAATCTTTAAAACCTAACCAATGTCAATCAACGCAACCTATTTTTATTCCGTGTTCACCAATGTCAATTTCTACCCATTCACATGGTAAACAATGTCTCACTGTTATTCCTCGTGGATTTTTGGGCTCGGAGCAATTTAGCCTGGGTTCGGCAACAATTGGTGCACCGATTTTTATTGAAGCGCCGGCCGGTTTCGTGTCAAGTAATCACGTATATAGTCAGCACTTCAGCAGCTCACATATTGGCAGCGTACCGAATTCTAGTATTTCGACAGATTACAATAATAACGACGTAGATTTGACTGACGACGGGACTAATAAAAATGCATTTGGCGAAAAATTTGACAAAAGCACATTTGATGCCATAACTGATAGCTCAGCCGTTAATCTTAACGGCAACAACATGAAGTCGTCTATGGTGCCACAACGTGCTAGTTGCATTCCGCTATGCATACCTGAAGTTTTTCAGAATCCAAATGTTACCGTTGCGAACTGTATTTCAACGTCTATACCACCAGCGGCATCTCGTTTGGAATTTATCGATATGTCAAATTGCAATGGTTTTATTGACAGTGTTAACGATACAAATGTGTCAACTAACACAGTTGAGGAAAAACCGCATGCTATGCGTCAACATATTGCTATGTGCGTGAAACATGACACCTGCTCAAAACTGAATGGGTCTCAATCGTCAGTCCAGGAATCGAATATTGTTAACAGGTTAGGAGCTACGTAGGCCTTAAATGCACCTCTTGGTTTTGTGCAAACAAATCTCAACAGGGTGCACCGAGTGGCAAAAAATAGAGAATAAGGAATCGGAGAGCTAACGTTCCGATACGAACCAGATAGTACATATTTATCAGGGTTTCACCAGAATTCCTGTTCCGGCCTTGTCTAACAAAAGAAAATTTTAAATATTTTTAATGCTCAGAATTGCCATTTAATTCATACAATGAAACTATTAAATCGCCGCCAAACTTTATTTTTTACCTTATTTACCACTTATGAATGGTGGCACACAATCAACGATTGAAAACTTTCACGTAACTATCTCCAACTCCTATTATAACAGACTTTGTGCGCATATATGAAAATGAACTTAAGCGGATGATATGCATCAGTCAGTGCCAATGTTAATGAAAACATTACTTGGTGGTCAACTGAGCAAAAAGTTCATTCATTTTGCTGGCGTTGTGCAATTTTATTTACTTGTTTACTTCCACATCCACACATCTAAGCTGAAGCGTAAATCTAAACATAAGCCATCCATTTCGTAATGTAGTACGATAATCACTTTGAGGGAACTTGAGACTTTAATAATACAGTCATAGTGTTGAATTAAGTAAACAAGTACCCAATTTTAGTGGTTCACGCTTGTGCGTTTAGTCTGAAATACGAGCAAAACATTGCTGCGACCTTTCATAAACTCAAACTAGCTCAGCTAATAACAATTTATTGTTTATCGCTTTTTCACCTCTACTGTCGATTTGCAAATCAACGATACTCTAGAAAAGCGCGACCGAGGCCAGCCAGATTACGAGACTTGCCGAGACCGCCCATTCCGGGGGTTGAAAAATATATTAATTCCGGTTCCTGATCCTGATCCAGCAGGGTGGTTAGACGCTTGTGAAATTTAATTTCTTTGAAACTGTACAGGTTTAAAGTTGGAATTTTAGAAAAAATGTTGGATGTTAACATATAGGATGTCATACTGTCTTTCATCATTGCTCTCGTCTCTCTCTAGGTCAGTATAAATCAGGGTGGCACCGAATCCACGATTTGACCGAATCCGAATCAGTGCTAATTTGCCGAAATCGAATCCGAATACGAATCCTGCATGTTGCAGTTTTTATATGTATCTATAATTTGTTTCAGAATATCAACGCAATGCCAGCCGTATACCTTTTAATACGTTAATATATTTCGTCCCGACGCCAGTTCTGAGATTTCTCATTCTTACCTGAAATAGAAAATATTGATTTTTATAGCAAGGTATTTAAAAATTTTATTGCTTAGAATTGAAAAACATATTGCCGAACTTTGTTGGATTCGGCTTTTGGAATCGGCTTTTCCACAACCAAATCCGAATCCCAATCTCAAATTTTTGCCGAATCCGAACCTTTGTTGCCACCCTGGTATGAATATTAATGTTTTTCGTGTAACATGTATTTAGCGTTGCCGCGAGGCCGTAATTTTTACTGGGGCCTGGCTAGACCGCTCCTGTATTATAAGTTGCATGGATACTTTCACTGAAAACTATGTCATAACTTAATATTACACCGCTATTTATGAGTACAATCACTGCGAGTTTTGATCCGAATGGTAGTGTTCATTGTGGAAACAAAATAATAGCAAATTATTTGATGCAGAACAAAATTAACGTGATTTAGGTTTAACTTGTCATTGAAATATGTATATCCTTAACATCCGGTGCCGGTATTTTTTGGTGTTCGATCGTCACAGTCTAGCGTAAGTGATGCAACACAGTATATATGTTTAACACTTGATTTATTTTAGTTAAACTAAATTGTAAAATGTTTCAGCTGTTCAAAGTTCACACAATCTTCAGCATGCTTTTTTACTCCGTCTGTTCCATCCAGTGCCCCGTCCCTTGTCGGAATACCAAGGTTAGCATCTCAACAAAACATTTTCAAACCATCTTGTTCTTCTAATCAGCACTGCTAAATTTTGAAAGGTTACAACAGTGCTACGAGTGGTAATCGCACAAACGTGACAGTGAAGCATAAATTTCCGAAGTGTGAATATAACTTTTACATATATGTCTCAATGTTTTCGGGTAATTTATTGAGTAATATATTTATTTATTTATTTGTTTATTATTTCTAATATAACTGTTAGTTTGTGTATTTGATATTTTTTGCTGCAACCATTTTGACATAAACTTTCTGCTATTATATGTATCATGTGCCACCCTAATTGCATTACAATCTTTTTAACCTTTTAAAATAACGGCTTACTACGTACTTGTATGCATGTGTCATGAGCGTTTTTTATATCATGAATCTGTCTTGAACCGAATGTTAATATTGAATGTTTTACATGACGTCCTTGTCCATATTGAGTTCATTGCTTAGTTTGAGATTTTCCTCTGTCTCGAATTTCATTCACTTGTATCATGTGTTTACCGAAAAATTCGTTTTTATAATTTCGTATATAATGTAGACATTTTTATAGCAGGGAGGGTACAACTGGTATCTGTTTGGTTTTTAAAAATTTCCAGATAATATATACAATGTTTTTCAAAGCAAACCAAATCCCAATAATCAGTATATTTGGTTAAACTAAATCGCAAATTGTAGAAGCTTGGAAACATAAACCTATTTGAGATAGTGTACACTGCCTAGCATCCTTCTCCCCGTAGCATAATAACATGCAGACCCTAAAAGTGGCAGTGAGACGGGGTGTGCTTGTGCTTTATGAATCAGTAAAACCATATTATACAGCATTGATTGCAACATTATACCGTACACTCCGTTTCTATTCACGTACCTCTGGAGGTTTGCATTGAAATACAACAAAACTTGTTAAAATAACTTTTTTGCTTGCTTATAATAAAACTTTAAAGAAAGACAGTTTTATTTTATACATCTTGGCCCGCTGAGTTCAATGATACCCAAGGACCACAACTTTTGAACCGTTTCTATGCAACCGTAAAAAATAGTATTGATAAACTCTGGTCGTCGAGATCTATAGGACCAGGATAGAGAACTTATTTCATTCTTAAGGATCCAGACCAGATTCCGTAAATTAGCCGAATTCCAAACAAATAAGATTGACTATTTTAGCCCTATCTTAAAATGAATAAAATTTTTTCATTTTTCGTTGGAACTGAATAATTTCAAATAAAACTTCTATTCTGAAAAATCATCACCGTTATTCAGCATGACTTTGGCGGTCTCCAGGCCGTCTGAATATATATTCGCCGAAAACACATAATTATTCGATTGTCGTTACAGCTACATTCCATATTTGAAATTTTATTTCGTACGTGTACGTATTATATGCAAGCTTTTTACATATTTGCTTCGCTACATATTAATGATGCCAGCAAAATGATTGATTTATCAAAAAGTCGTAGTATATACACGCGAATAGATTGAGAAAATGTTTCAAGTGGTTTTCGCCACACATCATTATTATATAAAATTACTTTCTCGTGGCGACAAATTTAAGTGGACAGCGTGCGGGGAAGTGTATGTAAAAAATTTTGAGAGCAATTCAATTAATTGTAGATACAATGATTTAGAAGATCTACGCATCATGTTTAAATTTTGTGCTTATTGAGAACTACAATAGTTTAAGCCGAAAAACACATTTATGCTCAAAGCAGTCATTTAGGCTATTAAACATCATTCAAAGCAATCGTTAACAGTTTTAGGCTAGCCTTTTTAACCCTGATCACGTATTGAACGTGACACGTGTAGTGGTCATTGAATGTAGTAGTAGCGGTAGTCGTAGTAGTTGTTGCGGAGTTCCGATTCCGATTGCACTGTCAATCGGAATCGGAATATTAAAATTATAATTTTAATTTCACTTGTTATGATACGTCGCATAAAAATTCTGTATCATTTATCTATTGCTTTCGACGAGTTAACTTATCAATAATAGATTGTAGTTTAGCTGTACAGAACGAAAAACCATTGCCAATTTGTTCATGCGGACTTTTTGAAAATTATTGCCAGCTAACAGATACCCTAAACCAACATTGTGTTTTGTCAAAAAAATTATCCGTGCAGTCACAAAGTTTTAGTTCCGATTTCGATTACAATTCCTATGTAAATTTGCTGTTCCGATCCTGGTATAAATTTGCTGATCCGATTCCGGTATAAATTTGCTGTTCCTATTCCGGTATAATCCAGTTCCGCTTTGCACTCTGATTTAAAGATATGTGCTCAACAATGTATTTATAAATTATTAACTGTGTTAACTTTATTCTGTTCGGTTTTATTGCATGCCGTTTAAATAATTGTTCTATTTACTTTATTTTAGTATTATCCCCTAATAGATAAGCTTTTAAGTTACCTAAATTATTTTGTATCAATATTAGTGAGATTACACGTTTTGCCATGTATTCGTTTCCAAAATTTTGTACGGTCACAAACAATTATTCTGGAGCTGTATGTGGATGCATGTGTACGCAATACGGCAAGTTTAACTAATAAAGTTTAACTATCGGATATTTACAGAAACTATTTGTCCGGAAATTCAGAACTTGATATCATGATATGTATACAAAACGCCGCAGTAAATGTTCCGGTCTCCGCTGATTGAATGCGCCATAAAGTATACACAAAACGCGTCTAACTACAAGATTCACATTATAAATTGTGATTAGTATTTTTAGTGTTGCAATATCTGGTATTTGTTTTCGGGTATAGCCAAAATTATAATTTTTATATCAAGGGTGCAAGCTTTATGAAAAATGAGAAAATGTTCGCCCCCAAACTTCATCTGCCGAACGTATGTATAAGTATCGCAAACGTATGTACACTGCAAAATATGGTGAGTAAAATTGACGCTCTCCGAAGTTGGCTTTTCCGGTTACACAAACTGAATCAAATTCGACTCTGCAGTCAAATTCGAGTGTGCCAGAAGTAAATCGAAACACTAAACAAAGAAATCTTGTAAAACTATGCAAAATTGCACTGCCGAAATTTCCGGGAGGAATTCTGCCGTAGGTCCGAATCCAGTCCTGGTAGAAATTAGACATTTGGCTGTGGTTTAATTTTGCTACAGGTAGTGAAATTTTCCTATTACATAAAAGTTATCCCGTGTAGTGAGTTTGTTATTTTCTGCAGTGAATAAAGTACCAAAAGATAAAGCTAAATGCGCCAAACAGATAAGTTTTGTAAAACTGTGCAACATCTCACTGCCAAGATTGAAAGATGGGGCTGTGACGCCGGAGGCAAACCTCCGGTTGTACTCTGAACCCTACCTCCACGCATGTCAGAAACCAGTTTATAACAATCTATGGTGATCACGGCGCAGCCGGAGGTGACAAATGCCGGAGCCGGAGGTCAACGAAACTTGCCGGAGCCGAAGGTAAGGCAAAAATTAGGTTGTAAAAACGATGGCTAATTAGTTAATTTTATAGCCAAAATCTGCAATATGTTATTAAGCTGTTTTGTTTTACGCTAATTTTCTTTACAATTTCAAAAATTCTTTCCTGAAAATTGTGACAAAAGTATTAAACAAAACGCGCTAAGCAAATAAATTTTGCAAAACTATGCAACATCTCACTTCCGTGATTACCGGAACTTTCGGCAAAAATTGAGCCGGAGTCAGAGGTCGACTTTGTGTCGGTGTCATAGCCCCATCTTTCACCCAGCCGAAATTTCACCCCGAAAAAACGAGGCTAACCCAAGATTTTACCCTGAAAAATGAGGCTAGACCAAGATTTCCACCCGGCAAACTGGGAATAACACAAGTTTTCTCCCTTTGGAAACGTGATCTGTCAGCCCGAGATTTCTCTCCGTAAAATGGGGCTAGCCCAATATTTATCCCGGAAAATGAGATCAGCACGACATTTACATTTGTCTCAGAGATTTTGGTATGAGGTGCACCTTAGATAAAATACAAAGCTACGCGTGTGATATTAGTGAATATCAGGGTTTAACCGGATATCCGTTTCCGGTAAAAATCGATGTCCGTTTTCGCTATAGAAATAACGGAATTTCTATTATTTTTTCCGTCCAAAATTTGTTATAAATCGCGTATATACCTATCTCGCAGTCTAAGGTTACAGATGTGTTGCAATTATATTTGAAATGAAATAAAAATTACGAAATTCATAACATCTTAAAAATTTCTGTGCATCCGCCATTTTTTCTTTAAAAATTTTGAAATACCGTTGTATATTTGCACGCTTCAATTGTAATGTCAGAAAAATAAAACGTTTTTGAAAATTTATACTTCAATATCCGTTTCCGTTATTTGGATCCATATCCGTTTTCGTTTATACTACCCGTTTACGCCCTGATGAATATGTATGGTATCCGCTAATTGTTTAGTAACGTCTGCTTGTTGTAAGTACATTTAATTTTCCCGGTGGGAATCTTCGGCTGGTGGAAAGATGGGGCTGTGACACCGCAGCCGGAGGCAAACCTTCGGTTGTACCCTGACCCCTGCGTCCACGCATGTCAGAAACCAGTTTATAACAATCTATGGTGATCACGGCACAACCGAAGGTGAAAAATGCCGGAGCCGAAGGTCAACGAAACTTATCGGAGCCGAAGGTGAGGCGAAATTAGATAGTAAAAATGATGGTTAATTAGTTATTTTTAGTCACTATCTGCAATATGTCATTAAGCTGTTTTGTTTTACGCTAATTTTCTTTGAAATTTCGGAAATTCTTTCCTGAAAATTATGACAAAAGTATTACTTAAACGAAACGCGCTAAACAGATAAATTTTGCAAAATTGTACAAAATTTTACTACCGAAATTGCCGGAATATCCGGCAAAAATTCTGCCGGAGCGGAAGTCGATTTTCTGCCGAAACCAGAGGCAGATCTCCGGTTGTTCTTACCATGATGGTGATGTTAAATCTTTTGGTTTTAGCTTATTTCTTACGAAATCCTTGGCAGCAGAAGTTCAATGGGAGACAGAGAGACAGACACCGATTTCGTGCCGGAGTCGAAACAGACATGCGGTTGTAGTGATGAGCGTCGAATATTTTTTATCGGCATATCTTGCCGGGTATATATCCGGATATCCGAAATTAAATTTTCAATTTTGGATATCCAAAACTCGATTTTGCGGTTTGCCTGGTTTCCAAAACTCAATATTTCTTTCTTATGCACCCGTTTTAACAAAATGTTACAACCCACGTGTACTGTACCAGATATGTAGAGCACCCACTCCAGGGAGACTCTTCCTAGAGAATTCATATTAATTAAAATTTGCAAGATTTGTTCCTGCGACTGCTTAGAGTGCTGGGTATCGATTTAGAAGATTGCTACTGATTAATAAATACTTGCGTTGGCCACTTGAAATTGAGTTGATTTGGTTTTATCTCCGTCTCATTTAATCAAGTATACTTACGACAGAGATTCTATAGAATTTCGCCTTTCCTCGTACTATTCAGTTGTTTTATGTGCCAAGAACAAAGAACCACATTGAAATATCGCCGCACTAAATCGTAGAAACATCAACCCATGTTACTTTTAGTCGTGCCTCACTTTCAGCGGTGGATACAGACATTTCTGTCGAAGAGGGCGGGCTGGTTATTTTGAGGTGCAATTTTTATACAAAAACTTTCTGAATGGGAAAAATTACAAGGTAGACCAGCTCCCCTCTGTATTAGGTAGTGCACGCTTTCTCACTAGACCGCAATAAAATACGGTTAAATTTTACACTATTCTTTTGTTTGGGCTTGGGTTTTAACCTTATACGCTGAGGAGGCTTTTTGGTCGTTACATTGCTAAAAGTATTAATATTGGTCCAAATCTTCAGGGCTCGCTCTAGTCTCAATAGGAAAATAATGTCGATTTCGCTCCTCACAACCTTCCCTGATGATTTCAATTAAGTTTTAATTTTTAAGGCTTGAATACACGTTCACATTTCGAGATGTTTTGGACTACTTCGCAACCAAAAACGTATTTTCAAGAGTTCAGAAATCTATATTTTTTGTGTATGAATTGCGTCATCTTTGTGTTGGATGCCTGGTTTGCGTCCCTAAGTTTAATATTAATTTTTGCATTAGTTTTGCTTAAAAATAAGAACCAAAACTATTAAGACGCTGTTTTCCATCAAAGAAACTAAGCCAACTATAAGCTAATGCGTAGTTCACGTTAAAACTAGGAAAGAGTGGGACATGCTTTGTCCCATGTTGATGCTACACGCACTATAAAATTTGTCAAATATATATAAGATAAACAGACATCTGAATATCGTATCACACCGATGTACAAACCCCTGCTCATATGTCAACTTAGCATACTGTAGTATCCCGAATAAAAGGGGTTGAGGAAATAAGAGAGGGTTCCCCATTTTCAGTCCCAATCAATTAGAGTCGGTATCCCTAATTAAAGTCCGTACGCGGATAGATTCCCTAGCCCTAATTAGAACCCATAAATGTCAATTATCCAATAAGGAAGGGTGGCAGAGCGTTTGTTAAAGAATAAATAACAGTCCGTAACCGAATAAGAGGGGGGTTCTCTGGAGTGGTCAAAATATCAGTCCCACCTCTTATTTGGTTCACTACAGTACATGTGTGCTAGTGTCACATGATAGCATAGGACATTATAGTGAATATCATGTTCCAAATTTAGTGCAAATATATGAGATTCAACAGACAGCTTTATAAGAACGTTTGACAATCTGCAGACAATGATAACTGTCACATGCTGTTTGTTGGATTACCAGAAACATCATATCGAGTTCTTCTGCACTATTCAAGATGGGGATTATAAGTTTAATTTCCCGCCAAAATTTGAATTGTTATTCAATTTTCATCAATTTATTACATGGTGCCCGCGACCTGAAAAAACCTGAAACCTGATTTTTACTAAAATACCTGAAAAAACCTCGTTTTTCGAAGCCCTTCAGCGGCTTGTTTACGACGTGATTCATAATGCCGGTGGTCCGTTAAATGTCGCCATTACTCCTGAGATAATGAATTCAGTCCGCCATGCTCGACAAGCGTACCGCCACGCCGTTAATGCTTAGTCAGGATTTTCAAAAGGGGGTTCACTTTTGATGTTGGGACGCCTACAAGAACCTGAAAAAAATTTGTAAAAAAAACCTGAAAAATTTGGTGAAAAATCCTGAAAAAACCTGAAAAATTGAGCCTGCGAAGCCGCTGGCACCCTGTTATTAGCATGTGTAGCAGGGTGCAAAATGGAACTGGATAATACCGGAATCAAGAGTCAAAGCAACAAATTTTGTGACAATAGGTAAAATTTCTATTACCAAATATATTAATTTAGTTGTCTGTTAGCTGGCAACAGTTTTCAAAAACATCCCATCAACATATTGGCATTGTTTTTATGGTTCTGTAAAGCTAAACTGCATCAATTAGTGTTTATTTTCAAAATAACACGGTAGTTTTGGTCTAGATGTTGAGATCGAGAGAATTTTAATGCAACCAAAGTGTCATTAAATTAAAATTGCAAAATTCCGGTTCCGATTGATTGTGCAATCGGAATCGGAATTGGAACTCGTTTTGAATCGGAATTCTAGTCGGAATCGGAGTTTCGGTTGCACCCTGATATATAGAAATCACAAACATTACGATAAGCTAAGTCCAAGCAAAAAAATATTCTTTACATTTAAGCCTACTCTAACTGCGGTCTTGCGAGAAACCGTCTAGCGGACCACGACTAAAAGTAACATGGGCTGATTGTACGAAAGCTTAAGTATATTTGAATGTGGTTCTTTCTTCTTGGAACGTAAAACGTCTCATGTATATATAGTTCGTAGGGAAAGTAACATTCGATAGAATATCTGTTGCAGTGGTTTAAATCAAACGGAGTCAAATCAAATCAACTCATTCACAGGGCCTGCGTTAACATAGTCGCCTCCAAACAGGTCCAAGGGGCACTTAATAAAATGTTTTACAACTCTATAACTTCGTGGTCAGCGAAAAAATTTTAGTTTGCAAACTGAAGCCCACCAAGTGTCGGCCCCCAATTGGGGGGTTTGTGGGACACTTCCACCGGTAATATTCATTCAGGTAGTCAACACAAGTATTTATTAGTCAGTAGCAATCTTCTAATCGAAATGTTTCAATTATTCAAAATAGAAATTTAATTACGGATATCCGGATAAATCTCTGGTAAAAATTGCCGGATATCGGGATATGAAATAATATCCGATGCTCATCACTACCAAACATATTTTAAAGATGTTACTTAATGCGTTTTTACACAAAAAAATCACCCTTACCTGATCCGGGATAATGCAACAAATTGCCATTATGTAAACAGTGATAATCAATGAAACTCACAATACTGCGTGCTTTGGCTATACAACAGTATTTGATCGAAATACACGGTACAAGAACAGTCACTTCCACACAACAAAGTGTGAGAAAATAAATTTTGGCACATATACCGCTAAAGTAATGTCGGTTCTGTTAATAGGAAAACATCAACAACGAGTGTGTGGAAGTGAAACGCACAGGACATTGTAGTTTCAATCTATTCAAAAATGAAATTTTTCCCAAACCATTGGGGGAGCCATGGCCCCCTTGCCCCTCCATGGCTACGGTGGGCATACCCACCTCGCCACGGTGTAAATTTTTTCAACATACACTTATAGTACATGTTACGCAAATTTGTTCTCAAGGCTGTGCTACATCTGGGTGTTAATTGACCACTGTAAGCTTAATCATTAACAAAAGTTAGTAAGCTTCTTTTATCGGCATTTTTACTTCACTATGATGCAAGTTGTACATTTACAACATTGTCATCAAGAGCTGCTGCACGCACCTCTATGTATAAAGCAAGCAGATGATCCGGCTGGATGACGCTTCTGGAACAATGGTTCGTTGACCCCACAGTGGCTACTTCAGAAACTTTACTATAGAAATGTTGATCGAAAGCCTCGCTGCTTTGCCAGTTAGTATACAGAGCGCTTTACGGAGTTTTCATTTGGAAGACCCCTACATTTTATGCTGTTGCTCCAGTTTAAATTCTCTGCGGATGAGATTATGGGCAAGTATGTAGCATTTATATATATTCAAGCTTAGCGTGAATCGCTGAAATTATCTGTTTGCTACGGACAGCTGTCGCCTTAGTTTTGAAATATTTCAAGGATTCAAAGCTCACGCAAATTTTTGTGTAAAATATTAAGTTTTGTCGAGTGTGCACTCTGAAAACAAGTGGTGGCGCTTTACACACAGGACGAGTTTTCTATTTATACCTATATGTTATGCGACATTTTTTACTAAGCATTTTGTTTTTTTATATTTTGCCTCTGTGTTTGCAAATCCGGTAAATAAAGAATATATACAATGAACGTCATCTTGTACTTACAGTACCTAAGCATTACATACTAAGCAAATCTTTGTCTAATTCACTGGTAAATATTACAAATGGCACATATATGTACTCTCCACGCAGGATGCACGATCTCTCGCCACCGTTTTGCAAGTTTTTTCCATAAAAATTTTAAGGGATTTCTCGGTTGGGAACAAAAGAAACGATTCGTATTTTTATAGTACGTGAGGTAATCTTTCTAAAACCCGGTTAGGGTGCCACCCACAGCAGCTCTTGATTAAATTCTATTTCTGACCCTGTTGTGGTGTAAAATTTAGTTGTTGTCCGCACACTCCTGCTCAAAAGTCACCTACAAAACAGCTAACTTAAAAACAGAAATCTTAATTTTCAATCTACATACTTTCTAAAATTCTAGTCGCTGTTAAATGATCTTCTTTTATCTCAACTTTAATGCTTAGCACTTTGCATATGAATCTTATGATAAGTTTACTATTAATATCCTGTGCTGCTGATTTCACCATTGGTTTTAACAATGCCAAGGTAAGTTTGGCATCCCGGCTGCAGGTTATTTGTATAAGTTATACATCTTGAAAGTCATGCAAAACTAGATTGCAGACTTATGTTTTCTTAAAGGTTTGTAAAAAAATGTCTCAAATTTCAAATAGTTGAAACTTTTTCAAAATTTAAAGGCAAGAACTCAATGAAATATATGTGGGGAGAGTCTGTCTGTACTATGACCCTTTATGTCTAAAGTTTCAGACACAGGCATTGTTTGTTTAATAGACACTTTCTTCGAAGTTAGTTGTAACACTACAAACTATTCATAACTACCTTCTGCACCCAGAAGAAGGACATTAAAACTACAACTTACTTGACGGGCAAACGACGCACAAGACGCGCCAAGTCAGTACGCTGTGTCAGTCTAGGTAGGAACCGGCACAGCAGACCTTTCTACTAAACAGCTGTAAAAGCGGGCCTCCGGAGCGCGGATCGAACTCTCAGCTTACGGATATTTAAGCGAACACTCTACCACGGCGCCACTCAGCCCGCTTCTCCAACTGCATTTTACGGCGACTATATGTGTCGAGCGTATGCTGCCAGCTAGCATACGTCCAGTGCACTGCACTATATTGCATGTGCACATAACGGACAATCATGCCTCACTTGCTTTACACTCTGCAACTTCAAATGCATACTGTTAAAAAGATCAAAATATACTAAATGGCACACCGGAAGTGTGGGTTCTTATTTCTGCGTTTAATTAATTTTTAAGTTAAAGTATGGTCGATTGGCTTCATTCGGCAGTATATAAAAGACGGTAATTCTCAGAGTTGAAACAAACTCAAGGATCGGGGGAAGGCAAAACAGTGGGTTGTAGTGATTTTGAGAAATTAATACCAATAGTAATTTTGTTTTGAATTTAACGCTATTCGGCCCAGCGCAAGTGGTTTTTGTGGTTCAGTGGTATATGGGAACGAGTTACTGTGCGACGGACCAGCGGTGTGTATATTACGGTGTTATTCTCTTGATTTTATCGATTTTGAGGAGTTATTTGTCATAGTTTCACTTGACGAGAACTCGACGTTTAGAATACTATAACTGTACTGTATTTATTGAGAAAGCACTTGGAGCCGTTGTATACGATAATTTATTGAAACTAAAGTGGCGTTTTTGACAACATTTTGGTGTGGTTTTAAATTTTGCGAAACTGCATGTGCGATCTTTATTGTAAAGCTTATTCTGAGAATTTTGTGCCAGATAACAGTCTGTTGGTTCAATTTTATGATTGGATGATCATGGTATGCATACAAGAACCTATTCCACAACGAGGCCTTAATATTAATACGTTATTTTAACAAAATAGTATATGGACATATTATATACAAAAACATAGGCCCATGTCACGCTGAAGAGCGTCCCGCTGTCCCGCGACAACAACAAGCAGAAGTGCAGCATAGGCAAATCAGCGCTGAGAGCAATCCAGTTTTATTTATTTATATACCATAAACAGGGGCGTAGCCAGGGAAGAGTGAGATTGCAAGTGTCAACCTCTCCTCCGTTTGAGATTTTTGTATTTTGAGGTTTTCAGGCACGTGTTCAGTTTGGTCAGGAAATCCAGTTCGAAAGGATCATAGAACATAACTCTCCTTTCCTTTCCGATATCCTTTGAATATAATATGAACAAATAAGGCTTGGGCTTTTAAAGGGCTTTTTAACACTGCCCACAAAGCACAACTAATTCTGAAAAATTTTGTATCCTTGCGTTCTCAGTGAACCATCGCGCCTTTAGCCCATAGACACTAAGCAATTCTTTACTGGAACAACTAAAATTTCTAATGAAGGATATCTAATAAAGTATTAGTGCGATGCGATATATAATCGCTTTTAGTGCATGGGAAGGCTTGGGAGCGGAATCCTTCCATCTTATTTAGGGAAGTCACCCTTCAAACCGCATGTATTTTGATTAAGGGCAACGCTATAGTAAAAATACCGCCTCTGATAACGTATTTAGTTTAATTGTAAGTGAACATTTTCCACCCTCGACATTTCAATTGTGTGAGTGGAAGTAAATTGCGCCGGCTTAGGCCTAGCTTAGGCTAGCTTTAGACAGCAGGAATGTATAAGTGGCAAAAACTGTCCTTGCTCTACCAGTGTCCAAACTGCGCTACTGTCCGGCGGTCCTGCTGTTCCGGCTATCCAGCTGTCCCATTTTTCCAAGCTGTCCCGGCTGTCCTGTTGTTCATGATATGCTGCTGTCCCGTATGACCTGCTGTTTTGGCTGTCCGGCTGTCCGGCTGTCCGGCTGTCCTGTTATCTCGGATGTCCCGCTGTCCTGGCTGACCTGCTGTTTTGGCAGTCCTTGCGTCCCGGTTGTCCTGGCGTCCCGGCTGTCCTGCTGCATCGGCTGTACTTCTTCGTTTCTGTTGTCTTTGGGACAGCAGGACGCCACTCAGTGTAACATTGGCACAAAATACTTGTTTGTTCTTGTGCCGCCCGACACAGCGGAACAGTCCCAGCGTAACCTGGGCCGATACATTCAAGGCATAAAACTCATGGGGCCGCATTTCAACTTCAATTAAATAAGATAATCGGATCGTCAATTTTAGACATTGTGCCTTGCAAGTAAAGTTTTATCTTGTAGATTCGGAAGTTAGCAAAGGTTTGGTCGCCCACCGTTTCCCCACCTTTCGCCCCCACCATATTCGTCTCCCACTTTTAGCCCCAAAACGTTTCGCCTCCTAAATTTCGCAACCCACACATTCCACCCTCCCCACTTTGCTCCTATTGCTTTTTACACTTCATTCAGAAATATTTTGCGAAAATTGAAAAGTGCAATACTTCACATTAAAAAACTCTCTACTTTTCAGGTCTGCTTAAAACTACAACAAACATTGTCGAGTTTACTTGAACCATAATATTCTACTTTCGTATTACAATTTAATATTTAAATTAATACGCTTTTCTTCTTGCTCGCTTGAATTGCGACGTTTTTCTTAAAATTCTATCTCAGTAAAGGTTTGATGCAAAATTTTTATGTCAAAGTAACGAAATGAAAATCACTTGTATATATAGGTTGTAGATTGAATCCCTGAATCTGCAATGCTATATTGGTCCTGTTGAACTCAAATGCTCGAGAGTTATAAGATAGACCACTTTTCATATTAATTCCTAAGGGGTCTGTCTGTATTGTGTACCTTCGTCCACATTTTTCGCAACAGTTGCAGAAAACAAAAATACATGCGATAAATCGTGGCGAAACGGTAAGACTTATATAGGTACGCGCGAGAAGCCTAGAAAAATAATGAGTCTCAAATGTGGGGATGTGCGAAAAGTGGAAGGCAAACGGAGTGGGGGTAAAGTGGGGAAGAAACTGTGAGGGGAGAAAGATGATGGAGACGAAAAGCAGGGTTCGAAAGATGGGGAGAAAAGTGCGGCGTGAACTTTCCGTATTCCGATTCGGAACATTATTGCTTGAATTTAGAAATATTTGTTTAAAATAATTAAGATAAGAATGCCTGGGTATTTCAATCCGGTTCATGCGTGCAATTCAAAAGTTCAATCTCGAAAATTTGAGAATAATGATCTTGAAGTTTAATTATAATTTTTCGTGTAGCCTTATCGTAAACAGCGAAAATGACGTTAAGAAACATACCATTTATTACCAAAACTTAGTGGGGCTCAGCTTAAGCTGAAATGTCTGGGTATGCACTTTCTAGAAACAATAAAATAAAATGACAACTGCCAAGTCAATACCCTATGGTCTTTACGTGTAAGTGAATGCTGATTACACAAGGTTGAAACATAGGACCATATTTTCAAATGCGTATAGCCCTATCAACAGTTAGCGATACCTTTTCAACCTGACGAAGATCTGTTATGCAGATCTCAAAACTGGTACAGAAGTAGGGTAAATCGAACACTAACTATGTGCTGAATTTCGAACCTCACCATGCGACGGTTCCAAAGTTACACAACTTGTCACCAACTGGTGATAGGTGCTACACACATTTAAGAATATGGACCCTAATGCAAGACGGCAATAAAGCAGAACGCTAATTTATAACAACAAAAAAATTACCAAAACCATCATATAGTTTAAAGAAATAGTACCGCAGACACTGTAGTTATGACAAAAACAGTTAAATTGGTTATCCACGTTATACTGTCAACGCTACAGTAAAAAGTCCACACACTTGGCTGCAATGGTGGTACCAAACAATACTGTTCTTTTGATATTAGGATCGAACAGCGAATATACTAAATCAGTGTTTTGGCAGTAATCCCTTCGGAAGGAGTAGGGACAATGTAGACTCTATTTGGACACAGTCTCCGACAATAAGAGTTCATTCGGAGAGATTCTGTATGCTCGCTAAACGAGTGTACTACAATTCGTCTCCCGACAATTTGTCGACCGATATTTCCTTGCTCGAAATCTCGTTAACTCCGACAACTTCTCTGCCCGACAACTCGGTCAACCCCGCCAACGTGTGGCCCCCACAACTCGGTCAATCCCGCCACCATGTGGCCCCCACAACTCGTTGACCCCGACAACTGGTCGACCCCGATAAGGGGTCGCAACGACAACCCATCGACCCCGACAGCTTGTCGTCCGACTGCTCGTCGATCCCTTCAGCTGTTGCCTCAACAGCTCGTCGGGTCGACGAGTTGTCGCACCTGCTGGCAGGCGACAAGCTTTCTGGTCGGTGAGCTGTCGGGGCAACAAGTTCTCGGGGCGAGAAGTCAGGAGGCCAATGAGGTGTCGTACCTACTAACAGTCGACAAGTTGTCGGGTCGACGACTTGTCGGGTGACGAATTGTCGTAATACCTCGCTTAACAAAGTCCCTTCGACCACACCCCCTATTATGTGAAAAGTGGAGTCCCTTCTGATAGACTCGCGACAAACCACCTGTCCTTTCTATGACGTTTTACGTCAATGAGAGGGATTACAAGTTGTCTGGTGGTAGTGCTTTGGGTGTGGGTGACATTTGGATATATGTCTAATTTGCAAACACTGCAGGTACGAACTTAATTGGGACACGCATGTGGGTGCTATTTTTACAGTAGCGTATGACCCATAATACGGATATTTCAGGTAATGCAAATGAAGGTTTGTCGACAATTTGAATTTTGGAGTTCAACTTCAGTACGCATTACCGATTTTCGGTCTTAGTCAGTTTTTAATTACTGCGTTGAGCGTTAGCGTTAAATCTGCCTTGAAATGGTTAGCTTTGTTGTAACATTTTAATCTGTGCAAAATATTTGTTCAAGGGACGAGTTATTCATGGAATCGCGCTTACGTACGACGATTTCAAGGCTGCCAGGGCGGAACCGGATGTTGATCCTCCCTACGACGAGACAGACAATACAGATGATGGATTATTTGAGGGCGACATTGAACTGATCTACGGCCGTTTTAATTCAGAAACGATTGATGGTGGTTCGTTTGATACTAAAGTGTGCTTATAATTGAACTAAATAAACTTGGATTCGTTTTGAAATACTACTTTTTGCGAACGTGTGCCCACTGATATTTTATCCAAAACATTTTGCTGACCAGATGTACCTACAATTTCTGTTTCACTTTACCTCCGCTATGGTAAGTAAAATATATATAAGAGTGCAAAGTCCTCGATAGTGTATGGCAGTCTACATTTTCTGTTTATTACCAAAATATTTATTAGCGCATTTGAACAGCATTTTGGGGTGTTGTATAGCAATGCAGTTAATTCTATCAATAGTGGATGATACATACTTCAACAAGAGCATGCAACTGGGTACATTCTGTGTAGAAAAGAATGTACCCGGCATGCGTTGCGCTTTTGGCGTACCCCCTCTTTATTTAGAGTGGGTTACAACCTATGCGAACCATGACACTATGAATATAGCAACAAAAATTGCTCCGCTTATAATTTAATTTCGGGTTATTGCATGTGACAGCAACCCCCTCTAAACAAGGAAGGGTCGGCCAAAAACGGTGCGGCCAGCGGTGCATTTTGTACCATGCGAAACCCAAAAAGTTGCACACTCTTGTATCATGCACTCTTGATTCTATTCAATTGGAGCTTAAAGTTGCATTTAAATCAACTAATACGAGAGTATTGAAGACTTTTAGTTTGTTTTATATAATTAGCGCATGACAAAGTTAACGATAGTTATCTGCATTTAGCAATAGGAAGCAAAAAACATGGTTTATAATTATTGACTTTAAGCGTGGTGTCCAGTACTCGGCGTTACGAAACAAAATGCGGCTTTGGCAAAGCGGTGCTGTGCCGTATGAGATTTCCCAAGATTTTAGCCGTCGCCATCGTGCTAAGATAGCTGCGGCAATACAAGCCATACAAGACGTATCGTGCGTTCGATTTGTGCCAGCACTTGAACGTGATCAAGATTATGTTTTTATTCAGCCAGGACGAGGATGTCATTCCGGAAGTTAGTTTACGGAATCAACCGTATATTGTCACTAGCGGATCCAGAGGGGTGGGGGCGTGGGGAGGGGGGTTTGTGATAAAATGGTAAAGTCCCTACCTTACAATTTTACCCTCAGAAAATGTTTTGCGAAAAAGATAAGGTCACTAATTTTTCCCTCAGAAATTTTTTTTGTGACAAAATGATAAGGCCTCTTTTACCTTACATGTCGTTTTTTTATATTTTAGTCGGGCACAAGCAAGGCTATCAAGCAGTAACTCTGGGGCCAAGATGTATATCGAAAGGTGTCATAATTCATGAACTAATGCACACCCTTGGATTTGTTCACGAGCAAGGTCGTCCAGACCGCGATCAATACGTGAAGATTTTGTGGGAAAATATAAAACCAAACCGCAAAGGCAATTTTCGCAAACGAAAATTTCACCTCGTCGACACACTTGAAGAACCCTACGACTATGATAGCGTGATGCATTATCGTGCAAAAACGTTTTCCAAGTAAATTTTGTTTTTTTGCAGTGCAAGCGAATTTGCAATTTTTGATTTTGCATCCCAAAATAGTGCTGCGGTGGGACGAACAATTATTTTGGTTTCAGCCAAACAATGAGATAAAATTATTTCATATATCGTTATTATATCCGGCGTGTTAATCGTAACACATTTAAGGAACGGTGAACCGACAATGATTCAACTGAAACCAGGGCCACGTATTGGTCAGCGGCGACGTTTGAGCGAGATCGATATAAACAAAATCAACAAACTATACAATTGTCCTGGCGCTTGGGATGCGACCGAAAATGTTTTTAAGCCAAATTTTCTGCCTGATCAATCAACGATCATTGCAAACCGGACACCATCGCGGCCACTAAGCACTAATCAAAATCTCGGACCGTCTACCAGGGCACGAAATTGTTACGACAACAATCCAATACAGTGCCGTAGAATGAAACTCTTGTGTCGTGCGGATTTTCGTGTTCGAAGTGAATGCAAACAGTCTTGCGGTTTATGCGATGAAGAAGGAAAATCAGCTTTGTTTACGGGCAGTTTTGGTACCGCGAGTTGCTACGATAGTAATGCGTATTGTAACTCGTGGAGCAAACAGGGATTTTGTAGACTCCAATCTGTTGGACGTCAGTGTCCACAAGCTTGTGGGTTGTGTTAAGATTTTAATAGCCAGGATTTCATTTTGGGAAGAGATTCCTTTAACATGTAAAAGTTTTTTAACATCGAAAATCTATGAACGGTTATTCTAAATCCGTTAAAATTTCTTTACTTTTTTGCCCATATTTTCAAATGTGTATAGCACTTATCATCACAACAACTGCAATCGCAGCTCTTAAAATTTGTACAGATATAGGGCAAAATGAAAGCGAACAAAGTGCTGAATTACAAACCTCAGGTTGCGTTGGTTCCAAAGTTGGTTCCATGGTTACAGTACCTATCAACATTTGGAGATAGGTGCTAGACAGATTGGAGAAACGGACTCATGTCTGCATAGATTTTCAGAGGAGGTATATCTCCCATATCTCCCATTTATATTAAATCAGATAAATATCTACTTTCTCTAAGATTTATTAATTATAATAGAACCTTATTGGTTTGCATGTTTTCCTGAAATTGTGTGAAATTATATGATTTAGTCCTTTTTGCTGCAAATATGCTTCGTTGTTAATACCTTCGTTATTGCATTAACTGCAAACATTTCAAAAACTGTTATATTTTTTGCAGTTCTGTGCAAAACAGTGTAGGTGTGTATTTAACGTTAACGATATAAACAGCAGAAAATTTTTGTTGTTTTATCGTTTTGAGTAATTGCAATTTTTTACGCATAGTAAAAGTGCATGATAAAATTGTATTCAAAAAACATTTTGGTAAAAAAATAGCCAATACAACTGGTAACTATTATGGACAAAGCAATTTAGAAAGGTTAGCTTGTGCCTACGTGCCCCCATACCCTTTGAACTTTTGACTGCCGGTGACTGCATAGTAGAAACATAAAGAAAGAAATTCGCCATTGTTGGCCAATTTACTTGAACAAGCATTTTTGTAACAAATTCGCTGTAACAGAACTGAAAAGTTTTATGGTAAAACTGATCTTATTATGTTAGCACGGTAAGCGTGTGCCTGCTTGCTTTTTCTTAACCATTTGATTACCTTTGTTTGCATTGAAATATAATGAATGAAATTCGGCAGCCTTCGATGATTACTTCAACAACTAGTGATTTCGAATCAGTGAGTGGCCCAGTTTTAGGTGTGTGCAATGTTTAACTTTTGATTAATTTTTGATTTTACATCATGGAATACTTTGAATGAAACGATGAATGTGTTTGTTCGCAGTTCCGTATACCATGCCAGCTTATACCTATGCCATGGTGTAACCACTTATCCGTTTCCGTTTCCTGTAAAAATCGGTGTACGTTTTCGTTTCAGTTAGAAAAATACCGTAAATTTGCTTAGTTTTACAATCAAAATTAATTGTAAAACAGCTTATATTATAATCGCAATTTCTTATTATAGATATGCTGCCATTGTTTGAGACGAAATCAAAATTACGAAATAAATTCATCTGAAATCTTAAAAACTAGTCTGAAGCTTAAGCTTACCTTTTTCTAGTTCCACAGAAAAACGTTCCATCCCTGACCTTTACACGGGCCGAAAGCCCGGTGAGTATTTGCATGCCTCAATTGTTTTGCAGGAAAATAAAACATCTTTGAAATTTTTATACTTATCCGTTTCAGTTTCCGTAACTTTGATCACAATCCGTTTCCGTTTGCGTTCCTTTTAATATCCATTTACACTCTGGTGATTCTATATGATCCAAGTTATGTTATTTAATTAAGAATGTCGTTTCAAAACAAAAGTATTTATGTATGAGCATAAAGTAGTTATACTTTAAGTTACCGTTTTTGTACTTAATTTTTTTGGTCCAGGAGCCATGTACGCATCCTCATAGAGTAATTTGGCATCTACGCAGTCTAATAAGAAGTTCAGAATTTTTCCATATGTAGACTCTTTGAAATACAGACTCCTATTGTTTCAGACTTAGGATATTTTGATCCCTCTTATTACCCCTTACCTTTTTACTTGGGTCACACCATACTAGTTTACTTTTAAAGAATACAGCTATGCTAATGTATTTATCTTTGATATGGAAAGTAACGATATCTTTTGTTATACCGTTAACATTAGTTACAGCTGAGGTATGTTTGGTGCACTGTTACAGGTTTATAATCCACAATACGGTGAAAGGTCCAAATACGCAATTTTGTCATCCAATATGTTCCTCTAAACCTAAAATGGTTACTATATACAGCACCGAATTAAAGAGGGGATCTGAAATTCGCAACATGCAAAATTCGGATTCAGACTGGGCAAATTAGCAATGGATTCGGATTTGAGTTCGGATTCGGTTGAATCGTGGATTCGATGCCACATTTAGAGTGTGAAGAAAGAAATTTTGGGGGAAATATGGTGGTTGAAAAAGTAAAAAAGATAGGAAACGGGGTTCGCACCATCCATCTTCGGACTTCATAAATTTTCAAGACTTCGGTGGAAGACCTCTAAGTGAAAATCTAGAACAGTCCCTGGGCCGTAAATTTTGTTTCGTACTTTTGGTACAATTTGTTTCAGTAAAATGTATCACTTTAAGCTCTGGTGTATAAAAGCACTATGGTTAAGAAAAGGACCAGCTAGTCAAATGGGTCCCGGGTCTCCTAGTCATACAAGCCCTAGACCTCCTGGTCATATGGGCCGCATAATAGGAGGTGGTCCAGCATAAAAGGACTTAGTGTTAGAAGATGAAATCTATTTGTAAAACATCACTGGGTCCAGAACTAATGTTTGAGGTGAGTTTAAATGTAACAACATACGTCTGGCTTCTCGCTAGCTTGGCTCGCTAAATTTTTTTCAACTGACGCAAATGCAGCAAATGCTTGGACCCGGGCAACATATCTCACTATAGTGCAAAGCAAACCCATTTCGATCTAAGCGGCTGAACTTCACATAGAAATAGTAAAAGTTTAAGCTGGTTTTACACGTTCGGCCCATCAACGCAGAACTCCCGTTGAAATAATTATTTTCTGGAGGCAGTCGTCTGATAGGGGTATGTGCTCGGTCAGACAAACATACCCCCGCCGATAAATCCTAGATCCAACGCTGCCCAATCACCATGTCTCAAAGTGGGCAAGCCCTATCGTCTTGGATCTTTTGCTGCATACCTGGTCAATTCTATGTTTCTTATATTTTCAAAAATTTAAGCGTGGTGAAACTCGACTGCGGGCGAAAGATTTTGCTGCAGCCAAGCATTTACCAGATATAGAACCGGACGAAGTTGCGTTATTTGAAACAGACAGCGAACTTTACGAAGGCGACGTTGATCTGGAAGGCGGCACTGTCGAAGAGCGAACCATTGTTTCTCTGCCTAAACTAAAAGTTTGGCCCTTTTTCAAAATTTTTTCTTCAAATTAATATATATGTATGTTAATATTGCACTCGACAAAATATTTGAAATTTGTGAGGACCGGTAACAGGCAGTAAGGTCTAGCCCGTAGCCAGCGTACTTTGCTAGAGAGGCTAAAAATTTTAAAACGGTCATGCGAGGGTTGTCGATGATTTAAACAAATTTGAAAATTTTTAGGTGGACCAAAATTTTTGCTAGAATGGCATCTACACCCTTTCTGCTCCCTCTCTGGCGTCTGGAGCTTATTAGTTATTATAGACGCTTTGGCAAAATGTGCTTTTTACTGCGTTCTATTTCACTGCAACAATCAAGCAAAAAGAGGTATATCTCGCGGTGCTGGGAGCAGTTTTCAACTGTATTCCGTCATACGAGGTTGTGTTCGGGCCGTATTAGCTTATAACAAGAGTACATGATAGCGCATTTAACAAGAGTATTCAACTGGGAATATTCTGTGTAGGAAAGAAAGTGTTTGGCGCTCGTTGTATTTTGCTGTTATCCCACCCCATTTATGTCGGTTATTCTAAAAAGGTGAAATATACGTTTAAACATACTATAGGAAATAAACATGCGACGGTTTATATTTTACAAGATCTGAGTTTTTCTACAAAGACTAAAGTACATTCAGCGTCAGATCGGACTCCACAAAGGTAGAGTGGGATATGACCAAAACGTAACAGTTGCCCGGTATACATTTGATTGTAACGCCAAGTTAGGTTTATTGCGTACTCTTGCGTAAGCAAATCACCATCAACTATTTGTTTTACAAATTACAGAAAGTTTCAATTTATTTGCAATTTCTCTGTATCACGTTTCATGAGAACTCATTGTCCAGCACCTCTGAGAACATATATAATTGGTATAGGTAACGCTTTATGCTTAGATTTCGGCAAGGGTTTAGTTAAGATTGAACCTTAACAGGAACTCTTCGCTAAACCTTTTTCGAAGCCTGAAGCCCGGCCTATGCCTAAGCCTTGACTTTTAGTGTCCGAGTAAAGTATACAAAAACCTTATAGGTTATTTATTAATTTCAGCCTGGCGTTTTATTTAGTGCAACCAACGATCAAAAGAAATTGTGGCCAAGATCCATACCATACGCAATTTCAACAAATTACACTGACAGTCAACGAGCGCGTATAGCAGCAGCAATTGATGAACTTCAGCGTGTGACTTGTCTTCGTTTTCGACCAGTAAAGTCAAGCGACAAGTATTACATGTTTATTCATCGAGGAAGTGCGTGCTCTTCAGGAGGTAAGACCTGTAGAGAATAATCGATGGAAATGCGCTGCTGTTGAAAGCAAAACTTTTTTGTGAAACAAATTTTAACTCTATTGTGCACTTGTTTAATAGTGTTCGTGTAAGGAATTAATATACACACATATATAAGAGATGTCCCGGGCCGGGGCCATACGGTACCATACACGGTACCAGAAAAAATAATGTCCCGTTGCACAATTTAGCCAGAATCCGAAAGTAGCACAGTAATTTTATTACATTGCCATAGGCAAAATGTCGCATGACGCGATATGGCAAATAACAAATGCATTAACACTATTAACTTCACAACATGGAAGTATCAACAAAATGTCGCATGACGTGATACGATAAAAACGGTATCGTATTGCCAGGTACATGCATAGGCAAAAGGCACATAGGTCATGTTTCAAAAGTACTGGAAATGATATTCAAGTAGTCAAACGAAGTGTTAGGGTTGCGCTATACTTTACTTAGCCGGATGCAGCCGCGCGCTATCGGGTGATGCTAAGCGTTGCTAATAAAAATATAAACAAAGTTTATTTTGCGGAGCGCGGCGGCTCGCATCTAAAATAGCGCAACTCTTAAGCTCGACTGCTCTACCAAAATGGTGCAACTCAAAATTCAGAAGAAATTTTGATACTAAACTTGAACGACCAATAAAAAGAGGCTGTAGAATGTACATTTGAGAATGTGTAACGACGAACTGCTATTAACAGTTCAGTTGGCATGACTCGTGGATCACGACGTCATTGGGTTGGACTTGGACCGAACTGCATGGCAAAAGGTATTATCTTGCACGAAATCATGCATCGGCTTGGATTCTTTCACGAACAAAGTCGACCAGATCGCGACGAATACGTTAAAATTATGTGGAAGAACATAAAAAATGGACGACAACCAAATTTTAATAAGCGAGACTACGCTGATACACTAGGGGAACCGTACGACTATGGAAGCGTGCTGCATTACGGACCGAAAGCGTTTACAAAGTAAGCGTCGGCATAAAAATATACGACTAAGGGTAGCGCTATAGTTCTGATGACGTCCGATGCCTGCGGTCTCCGTAACCGTCCGGCGCTGTCCGTCACCGTGAGTCACAGTGCAGTATGGTACGAAAATTGCTACCATACAGGTACAACGCCGTATGGTTACAGTCGGTGACGCACAGCGCCGGACGGCTTCGAACGGCGCCGCACGTCAAGTATTGCGCTACCGTGACCCAATGAAACTTAGTTTTAGGAAGTTATAGATTAGGTAAATTATAACGACTGATTTTTCCTTCGGCTTTTGAATCTTGTGTGGTGAATATGATGTAAATTGGCTCAGGCAGGAGTAGTAATAACCCCGCCGTGGGACCCAGTGTAAAGGCTGTCCCAACCCTGGTTTTCAGAGCTTACTAAAAATTTCGTACAATGTTTCGAGCAAACCTTTTCCCTGAAGCCTTGAAATTTTTGAATTTAGCTTTACTAGCAATCACAAAAAACATCAAATCATAAAAAATATCAAAAACTCACAATTGTCTGATCAGTGACTTCTTAATTTGGTGATAAAACACGCGAATAGCTGGATTTGTTCCATTGAGGTCACTAAAGCACGCCTTTTTGTAAAAATTGCGGTTGTCCCAGTAGTATTCTTACCTTAAGAGCGCCCCCCCAGCTTAGCAACTTTAAAATGCGTCGACTCATTTACTCTGTGCGTTTCGTCTCATTCACTCTGTGCGTTTCGACTTATATTCTTTGACTTTCATTCATGAAGGATGCCCCTTAACATCAATGAAAGAAAGAGTTTAAGTTTACTTTGCACTCCGCCGTTTTCTTACGCAGTGTGTATTAAACCTGCAAGAAAAACCTAGGTTTCGATGTTTGTTTTGTTAAACTCTTATTACCTTGCGCAGTTCCAGCTTAGCAACTCTAAAATGCGTCGACTCATTCACCCTGTGCGTTTCGACTTAAATTCTTTCACTTTCATTCATGAAGGATGTCCCTTAACATCAATGAAAGAAAGAATTTAAGCGTACTTTGCACTCAGCTGTTTTCCTTGCGCAGTGTGCATTAAACCTGCAAGAAAAACCTAGGTTTTATTAATTTGTTTTCTCGCGAGGTGTGTATTAAACCTGCAAGAAAGTTGGTTTTGGCATTTGCCGAACTTCTGATTTTCGAATGGAATGGGTAAGTATTTGATACTAAACATTTCACACAATTAAAACAGCTTCTTGTTTTCTTCGAAATTGCAATTCTAAACAAATTCTGCTGCTACCATATTGCACTGGCTTGCCAAAGCTATCTAACACTTGCAACTTTAACTTGTTTGAATACAGCAATTTACAGTCTAAAAATTTTATATTTGAAGGTTCGTAATATAGCACCGGTTTTTTACCCTTAAATTTGGAATTAGAGTTAGCGTTTTTTCAGAGTTGTCTTCTACAACCTGCCCACCAATAAAATCACAACGTAAAAAGAAGAAATTGGTATAGAGCCACATATCTACTACCCGTTCCCATGTAACGGAACCTTCAATAGAATTTTGATTTAAACCCAAAATTTCTTGAAGTCTAATCGATATGTCTTTAATTTTACTGCCGCCAGTACATTTAATGGTAACTTTTTTAGTTAACTCGCTATAGTTAATTTCAATAAATTTTTTTATCTATTTTTGCTATGCTAGATCGTAGATAATCAATGAAACATTGATTATCGTAACATACCATTGCAGGTATGTTTATATTGTGAAATGTTTTAGTATCCGGCGAATAATAGCTTAGTGAAAACACGCCGTCGGTGATATTAAAGATAGGACGTGGAATAACAATTTTCGTCAAACCAACTTCAAATTGATTTTCGTCAAACCAACTTCAAATTGGTTCAGGCCAAAATCAAGGAAAGTTGACAGATAACAGTCAACTACTGAATCTGTAAGTTCAGATTCTAGGTAAACATAAATATTTTCAATCATTTTTTCTTTCATTCTAATTCACGTCAAAATCATCACCTTATATACTATTATAAGTTTTAAAAAATAATTATTTCTACTGACACCATGCTTTATCTACATCAATGTTCATACGTTTATGAAAAAATCAATTCAGTTTCCGAGTGTTATGAGCTACTAATCCAGTTTACAACGGTCATGTAATGCATGAGTAAACTGCATCGGTACTCAGCACAAAATTTTCTTTCATTCATAGGCCTACCCAAATGGTAATCGCAGTAGTCGCCAAGAAAGTGTTGTTCCATGAAAACGAATGATGGAAAACCTGCTTCTACTAAGTCCTTGATGACTAAGTTGATGTATCCAGTGCGACGAGCAACCATTTTGATAAAAGTTAACGGATCTTTACCCTTAGTGAACACTAAGGGTTCCGGCAAACGGTCAAATATCCACACCAAGACTTCTGCTGCACGTCGAAATCCGTTACTTGCAATGTCATAAGTACCGTTCATTCGAAGAGCGGAACTAGAACGAAAGAACAGAAGACTTAGACTTTGAAGTATCGAGACAAATGGTAGTCAGTGATATTTAACAAACTTAAAATGATGTTACAACAAAACAATGATGGCAGATCTAGGTTCATAGTTCGAAACTAATTATATTTTAATATAAAAACCATGTCAAATTTATTAGAATGTTGCTAACAATAACAAGATAAAGGTAGAAAATCTTCAAGATGAACGTTTTGAAGGTGACGTAGAAGGCTGGGTTTCTGGAAAAAGTAATGACTTATAGGCAACGAAGAGGATGTTGTTGTTAGCAATGACTTAGTTATTTAATACGA
>JASANG010002678.1:0-193214 GCA_030248215.1 Enoplolaimus lenunculus | reverse complement strand
CGAAATTTCGTCGGCTTGCTAGTTAATCGCGCCATCGTTATGCTTAGAGTTAGGCTTAGGATTACGCTTAAGTTTATGCTCAGATTTATTTATAGGTTTTAGGACAGTGTTGTGAAACAAGTTGTCTGGTGACGAATGTCGTAGATCCAAACCTTAGACAGACTACCATTCACACTGTCAATGCACATTGGCGAGCATCAAGTTACTGCACCGAATCGTGAGGACGTATATTGACCTTTTAGTTGCGTGGGTTGTCGCGAATGGTCTTTTATATTTTGTAATCGGGTCCGGAGCAGCCAGCCCCCATACCCCAATCTGAAGGCCCCACCACTGAAGGAACCACCCACCCTAGCCGGTTGAAACAAAAACCGCCGAAGTTTTAAAATGCGTCTGGTTTGTCGCTCGTTGCGCTCTCGAGTTCGGGTCCCCCGGCCTAGAGTTTAGGGTGAGCTCCCACCTCTGTCTGGTCCGGCACTGGTTGTAATTGGAATTAATCCTCAAACCAAACTATCGTTGAGATAATAGCATTAGGTATATTTTGTAGTTTCCCTGAACAGGCGGATTACATAGCTACAAATCAGGCTATAATGTTCTGCATTGGCATTTAATAAAACGTTTACGAATATTGGGTTATTTTATTAACAGGGGCTTAGCGAGAATATTATTTCCGGAGGGTATAATGTCATAAAACAACCTTTTTTATAGAATTCAAAAAGTAAGGTTTTAAATTCGGTTGGAAAAATTGTTTTCAGTACGGTTCTTTGGAAATTTCACCACAGAATTCAAAGTTCAAATCCATTTCGGTGTACATTGGATAAAATAGTGAAAAATTGTAGATTTTCTTGTCATAAAGCTTAATTCCAATATCAAACAATTATTAACCTTAAGCCCAATCTGGAGGCTAAGTTTATGTAAGATCTTATAAATTTTTGAAAACTCTAACCGAGGGGAGGCGAAATGTACAAACACCGTCACCCCTCAGTCGCAAATCTTTGTTTAAAACGTGGTTTTATTTAGTGTCGTGCATATAGAACTATTAGCTGAAAATGCTTGTATGCTAGAAAACACACCGACAGACAGAATACTTCATCGACGTCGTGCGGTTGCAGCCACTGAACCGTACGGCCAAGATATACAACTACAAAATCAACACTTTAGCAAATGTAATCATTATCAATTGCAGCGTTTGGGGTCACCCAGCTCTACCCGCCCGCCCCCCACAACAGAACTAAACCGAAATTTTGTACCATTAATTAGTACTAAAATTAGATTCGGCTTATTGGTCGCTTCGCTCGCGAGCATTATTCGCTATATCTCGCGGAATCCCACACTCCCAATTTCTAAATCCACCGCTGTGGATTGTAATAATACAAGCGACAAAGCGAATTCGGTGTTCGTTCAATGTTTCGTACGGTATGCAAACTATTCTACAAACATCGTCAAGTGTTTTCACGGTGAGTATTTAGTAAACAAAACAATTTTTAGCATCCTTCAAGCCGGTGTCGTCTACTCTACACATTGTCTTGTATACGAGAAGAAATCTATGATTTACTATATTTAAATGTCTATACAGCGCTAGAACAAGAGAATTCTGACGACAAAAATGCGAATGCTTTTGTTCCATTTTTCTCACTTATTTGTGTTTGACCAACAGATGTTGGGTCATACTAAGCTAAAACTTGTTGATTGCTACAAGCTGGAACTGTTTCACCAATGGTTTTGTACTATTTTTCTCACTTATTTGTGTTTGACCAACAGATGTTGGGTCATACTAAGCTAAAACTTGTTTATTGCTACAAGCTGTAACTGTTTCACCAATGCTTTTGTACTATTTTTCTCACTTATTTGTGTTTGACCAACAGATGTTGGGTCATACTAAGCTAAAACTTGTTTATTGCTACAAGCTGGAACTGTTTCACCAATGCTTTTGTACTATTTTTCTCACTTATTTGTGTTTGACCAACAGATGTTGGGTCATACTAAGCTAAAACTTGTTTATTGCTACAAGCTATAACTGTTTCACCAATGCTTTTGTACTATTTTTCTCACTTATTTGTGTTTGACCAACAGATGTTGGGTCATACTAAGCTAAAACTTGTTTATTGCTACAAGCTATAACTGGTTTGTAAACCTGGTTTTCAAGCCACGCTAAGTTTAGATGTACGAGCAGAATACGAATCCAACCTGCCGGCTTAAACAGCGGTCAGATGTCAGGTATTTTGAAGTTTCAGGCCATGTAAAGATTAGGAGCGGAACGTTTTCTGTACGACTGAAATAGAGTAAGCTTATGGTTTATACCGTTTTTTGCTTAGGCTTAGGCTAGGCGTAAGCTCATTCTTAAGCTCATGCTTAGGAATATGATTATTGTTCCGTTCCTGTAATCTACACTGGCTGCAGTTTCTAAGAGAAATTTAATTCTACGTCGTTCAATTCTACATTTTGTTTTAAGATCTAATTTCAAGCCAGGATTGGGCATGCAGTTTGTCCAGAAGCATACTCTGTATTTGAAGGGGTAAACAGGATTAATAAACAAGTTTGATGTCTTATAAATATAATATTTTGTCTTTTTTAGCTTTTTATATTAATAAATTTAGTTAAAATGTTGATAAACCGCAGTCTTTTGCAATATTTAAACCATAGCTTTTAAACCACCAATTTTTCATGGTCATGTTTTACTTTAAAACACAACTTTTATGCCAAGATCATATTAGCTATGTGCTCGGTCAGTTGTTAGCAGTGTTTTAGTTGTTTCCACACTGTAAAAAATACTTAGTCAAATTGAGTTTCAGGGAAATAGACTTTTCCTGACTACACAAACTGAGTCTAATTCCACTCCGCTTGAGTCAACTTCGACGCACTGAGCCATTCAGTGAATCGAATTTGACTATGGCGAAGTCGAATTTCGGACTCAGTTTGCGTAGTCAGGAAAAGCCTATTTCCCAGAGAGTCAATTTGACTCCCTATTTTTTGCAGTGCATATTCGATTTCAAAAATCCATAAAGGTACCTTATAATCTTGACCTCGTCTGGTCTAGCGGAAGTTGCCTTTAGTTCAAAGGCTTGGAAACTATGCATATATCTCAAACTCCGAATCATTTTCAAAGACTTTCAAGGCAAATTGTCATTAAAACTTTGGTTCTTTTCAGAGAACCCGGGTTATTGTTTGTATTTTAAACATGTCCAACCGGCATCTCAAAAGAAAGTAGGGTTTTTGATAAAGCGCAAGATTACGATCTGGCTTAGGTTTAAACAAAACTGACCAGAATGTCAAATTTTTAAAATTTAAATTTGAATCTCGCTTGGTCTATTTATTCAAATAGTGACATGGATTAATATAGATAGTTATTTTTCAATATAAATCTTCTGTCTTTATTTGATCTGTAGACGCTGCCGTAATATTGGTTTAACGTGTGCATTATGTGGGGTAAGCCAGTAGCCAGCTCACTTTGCTAACGGGCTGAAGATTTTTCGGTAAACGCATACAAGGGGTTGCAATCACTTACAAGCAAGGGTGTAAATTTTCTACGGGGGAGGGGGCAAAATTCATCCAGGGGCCGAAATCCGGCGTTATATAACGTTGGCGTTGCCCTTTTGCCATTGTTTTGAGCATGTGAAGATTGTTTCAACTTTGTACCTAAAATGTACCGGGTGTGTTGTACAGCTGAATCGACCAGAAAAATGTCAAGTCAAATATTTCGCTTTGCGCGAATTCATTTTGAGGACCGGATTCGCGTCTTCGTGAATGATCTTTGTTCGTTATTAACGAAACATTTTCGTCTATTGGACAATATTGTTTCGGATGTGTTTTATTTGCAAAGCATAACAACTTACCGAATGATAACTCCCTAACGCACCCAAGGTATTACCTATATATTCACATTTTACTGCAGATTACGGTGAAATGTTGAGCCGATATGCCTAACGGCCGCTGTGGCCCGTAGGCAAGGGGGGCCGGGGGGCTGAGCCTTTTCAACTTTGCTTGCAAGTCATTAAAAACCCTTGAATGCCCCTCCTGAAAAATTTTAGCCCCCTCTAGCAAGATGAGCTGGCTACGGACCTGCGACCGCTTCATTTGAAACCGTGCTAACGCTAAACAGGTACTTTTTATACGCAACTTATTCTCATATTCTCAAATTCGTGTAGCATCTATCAATAGTTGGTTAATGGTCATATGACTTTCAAAACGGCTAACGGAAAGTTTTGCCAGCGAACACATTTTTCGCATTCATTCCTGCTTGTGAATACATTTTGAGATTCCCTGCTGCTTGATTTCGTTTATTTGAGAACCTGTTTTCAAAGACCTAACAACTGATTTTACTTTAATTCTAACTTTTTTATGACTAAAGCAAATTTAGGATTGACGATTGCGACAATTGTTTTCTGGTTTAGTACGCGCACGAGCTTAACCCTTTATCACATGAATATTTTCTATTTCCCCTGAGACCTACTTTTATGCTAGGATTCAAACTCCAGTTACTGGAGTGAGAAGCGTTTACCATCACCACTCAGCTATAGGAGCTTGACGCTCGAGCCCGACGGCACTCTCACGTCTTGTGTAGTTTAGTACTATGTATACGTGTTGCAATTGCTAAACACTGTGCGATATATATTATTTAACGCATATATACTGCGCTGAGTTACCCATAGTCAAATCTATGTGAGAAGGGGTTAAGTTTCACTCGACTCGCAAGAATTAAGCATAATATCCTGTTGCAAAATTGAATACGGCGGTAATTAATCAAAAAATACTGAACGTTTAAAATAAACGTTTTTTAAAAAGTCGCCGAGTTTTCGTTTAGTAATCATTATCTTTAAACTGTTGCTTTTTGCCAATTTGACTTATCTCATTTTATGCGCAGTATTTAAAACATTTAATCATTCGATAGAACCAAGCGCGGATACTGCTCTATACACAAAAGTATGCAACTGGGTACAGTTCGTGTACGAAAGAATGTTCTCAGCGTACGTTACGTTTCTGGTTCTCCCCACGCCGCTAATGGCGGTGGGAGGAGGGTGGTAAACTTTGCCTTTTCTGAAACTCTCCAAAATGGTCTGGTTGAAGACAGTGGTCCGCTCTGCTTATATCCATAAAAAGGGTTGTCTTTTATGGGATAAAATATGCACTGTATATGTCATCGACCTTCCTCAGAAATGGGGAGCGATATTGTGATATCTACTGTTTGTACTGCAATATCATATGATATTCCAAATATTGTTTGCCAATATGATATGACATGTTTAAAAATGTCTGAAAAGTTGTCGTAAACTAGCCAGAATATCCTGTAGAATGTCATGCAATACTAAAATGTGAAATTTGAATTATTCGTCCTAAGTGTTACGATCTTTTACAGTAAATCCCGGTTATGCTTCACTGCACACTACTGTAGAATTCTTTAGGCTATGCTATTCATGCGTAGTACGGCTATGTTAACGCCTGTTATATTAGAATGAAAATGAATTCTTAACCAGATCTGTTATTATGCTTATTAAAACACACATGTGAAAACAATATTGATGTAGGAACAACTACACTGCAAAAAATGATGAGTCAGATTGGACTCTCTCCGAAATAGGCTCTACGGGACTACACAAACTGAGTCAAATTCGATTCCGCCCGAGTCGCTCAGTGAGTCGAATTGGACTCTGGCGGAGTTGAATTTGACTCAGTTTGTGTAGTCCCGTAGAGCCTATTTCGGAGAGAGTCCAATTTGACACACCATTTTTTGCAGTGTAGTTTGAAAAGCCTTTTGGATTTAAAGATTTGAAAAGAATGAACCATTAAATAATTCGAACTGAATTAAGGAATACTCCAGTTGCAGACTAAATTTCAATACTGAAATTGGTCAGTTACGATGATATTGGCGTGTGTAAATATTACAGATTGTTAAAAGTGCACAAACTTGGAATATCCTAAAACTGTAATTATTATTATTATTATTATTATTATTTTTCTGTTTTTAATTAAAACATCAGAAAAGCAACAAGTCTTATTTTTTTCGCCGTTTGTAACGAACAGAACTTTCTGACCACAGTTGAAATGAAAGCTAAATTTGATGAAAGCACTGTCATTTTAAATAAAACGCTGGTAAGTTTGAGTAAGTTTGTTGCGCAAATCATCAACTCGTCCAGTATATAATTGTGACATAAATCTAGTCGAGCTAGACGAAACTCGATACGTTTTGAGATATTATGGTTTGTGTACGAAACGTGCCATAAGCACTAACTGTGAGTATAAACCCTTAAGCCTAAGCGTTTGGTTAAATGTGATCCTACGACTTCCTCTAAGCTTAGGCCTAAATTTAAAAATAAGCTGAAGCAGTGGTGTGTATATTTGACGGGGACTTGTTCTATACACTTTTCGAAGTTGATTTAAATTTATAAAAAGAAAAGTGTATACTTCTTCAAGTTTGCTGATATCTGTACATATATTGAACACAATTTGTCGGTTGTTTTGTGATTTTACAGTAGCGGTTTCTTCAATGGATCCATTAAAAGTATTTGAACCTTAAAAATTTTGATGTTCACAATTGAATTTTTCATTGCAGCCGTCGGAAGCATGGGATAATCGGTCATCGATCACAACGTTTCAAACGTTCCGACCGCCCACGCCTCCAAATGCTGTTAGTCGCATTCAGTCAAACATGTGGTACGAAGGCAAACCCGTTTCGGTAAGTACACTGCAAAAATAATGGTGAGTCAAATTGACTCTTTCCGAAAGTGAGACGAATTTGACTCTGGCGGAGTACGAATTTTGACTCAGTTTGTGCAGTCCTGAAAAAGCTTATTTCGGAAAAAGTCAATTTGACTCACCATGTTTTTCAGTGAAGTTCCAAATGTTACCTAATAACAGAGTTTTCGTTTGACAAAACTTCCACCCGCAGCAATTTAGTTCAAATTTTCTACTGGACGCTACTCGTACACCCCAGCTTAGGACAACCATTCATATACGCTTATAAGTCAAGGGCAGAGTAGTGGGCCTTTGAGAGCCTGTACCTTTTGTATGTAATCTTCTTCGTTATCAATCCGTCTGCCTAAAAACCAAAGTATACTTGCAAACTTATGTAATTAGTTCATACTCCTTTCTGAAGTCGAATTCTTAACCCTTAATGGCTTAACCGCTATTAAAAACCGTTTTAGCTAATCTTTGGTACCCTGCTGCCGTCTCTGCAACAATGAATCTTTATGATTTGACGGTTTGTACTTGTTAAAATAGGGTATACCAATTATTGGTACGCGTTAAGTTTGTACACACTATTCAAAGCGAAAAAAGTTTCGATAAGAGTGACTTTTATCAGCGCCTTAGCAATTTGGTTAATAAAACACATGGCCAATATTGCTTTAAGGGACGTAGCAGCAGATTAAGCGTATTCCTAAGCCTAAGCCTAAGCAAAAAATGTAATCTAGAATCTAAACCTCCTCTTTTATGGACCCACCAGAAACCTGGATGCCACTTAAAGTAACATGGGCCAAACACATTATGCGCTTCTGATTAACCGTTCTATTGTCAAGGTACAATTTTCAATGCAGCATTAGTATTTACGGTACAAGTTAATCCGTTTGTAGTACGCGGCTAATGTTGCTTTTAGGGGGCGTAAACAGTAGATTAAGCGTATTCCTAAGCCTAAGCCTAAGCCTAAACGTTGCAAAAATGAGTTCCTAAGCCTAAGCCTAAACATTGCAAAAATGAGTTCCTAAGCCTAAGCCTAAGCCTAAACGTTGCAAAAATGAGTTCCTAAGCCTAAGCCTAAACGTTGCAAAAATGGATTCCTAAGCATAAAAGCCTAAGCCTAAGGTTACGCCGAGGCAAACAAAAATCTAATCTAGAATCGAAACCTACTCTTTTATTTGACCCTTCAGAAACCTGAACGCCCCTACAAGTAACATGGGGTTAAACCGTTTGTAGTACGCTGTGGGGTCCTGGTTCACGCCCGGGTTCACAATAGTACACGTAATCTATTCTCAGGTAAAGTGGCATTACGCTACTGCGTTTTGATGAAAAACGTTTCATTTTTATGCGGTATGCTGCGGCAGGTATAACAGTTATGAATCGGTTTGGTATGTGTAGTCTGGTAGCCCCGTAGCCAGTATTTTCCATTGAATGGCGTCTAGCAGGGTGCAACCGGAGGTGAAAAATACCGGAGCCGGAGATGGAGCCGAAGGTCAACAAAACTTGCCGGAGCCGGAGCCGGAGGTGAGGCGAAATTAAGTAGCAAAAATGATTGGTTAATTAGTTAATTTTAGCCAATATCTGCAAAATGTTGTTAATTTGTTTCGTTTCACGCTAATTTTCTGCCAAATTGCGGTAATTCTTTCATGAAAATTGTGACAAAAGTAAATCGAAACGCGCTAAACAGATAAATTTAAGAAAATTATGCAAAATTTTACTACCGAAATTGCCGGAACCTCCGGCAAAAATTCTACCGGAACCGGAGCCGTAAGCAGATCTCCGGTTGTACCCTAACAGGAGTTACAGTAAAGCTTGAGTTTTGACGAATTTTCGAGTCCAACGACCGGATAGTTTCACATAAATTAAAATATTGTGCGGATTCAAATGGGTTGTTCAACCGCTATTTACCCAACATCCTGTAAATAATTACTTGATAGCGTTGCGAACGACAAGCTAGACATAATTATAGTACTAACTCTTGTTGTAGCAATCGCAAAAACTTTCTTGGTTCAGTGATTGGAGGGTTTAAGATCCCGTGGATCACTGCTGGCTACGTGGTTGAGGGTGTGGTTTTTAATGCGTATTATAAAATTGGTTAATTTGCCAGTAAAACACTGACGTAATTCATGGATTCTGTTTTTAACGGCATTTTAGAGCATTAAAATATCAGGCATTAAGCGAAATATTTCCATTGAATGCGGATGTTGTTTATGGGAGCAGCAACCAAACGCGTAGTCAGCTCACCTTCCTAGAGATGGCTAAAGATTTTTAAGGAATTGCATACAAGGGTTTCGTTGACTTAAAAAGCAAGGTTGACATTTTCTTGGGGGGGCTAAAATTTTTCAGACAGGGGCTGAGCTCCCCTGGTCTCCTCTGGCTGCGGAACCGGCAGCAAGATGGGCGCCCCAGATGTTAGAAACCAAAACTTTGCAGTCGATTTGCTAATGCGCATTGTATTTATTAGTTTTACGTGGCAAAAGGTTAACTTTAAACTATCCAAAAATTTGCTAAAACAACGCTTTAATACTGTAGAAGTTTAGAACACAAAGTGAATCTTACCCAACTGCTGAAACTTAGACTTGCCACTGCTAACCGTATTTATTACTTTCTTATTTAATAATTTCCGACTCAGGTTTATTAAATATTGACAGACGGATGGAACAATGCTGCAGTGCCGGAGCGGGTAAGGGTGGAGGCTCTCCCCAAGTTCCAGGGTGGCGGCCCCCAAACTCGCGAGCGAAGCGAGCGAAAAGCCAGACGCATTTTAAAACTTGAGCGGTTTTTGTTTCAACCGGTTAGGGTAAGGGGCCCCTTTAGGGGTGGGGCCCCTCTAAATGGGGTGTATGGGGAGTGGCTGCTCCGGCTCTGCAGTGCTGTTTACCCTGCAAACATTTCCACAGTCAAAAATTATTAAAACGTCCAAAAATATGTCTGGTGGTGGCTAAAATTCGATACGTTAAGTTTAGGCCGGTGCCGAAAATGTTAATTCGAATGTGAGCGGCGCCCGTTCCTGCAATTTGCATACGCATGTTCCCAATTTATAACAAGTCAGTGAACTCAAAATTCGTTTGATAGTGCTTTAGCTGCAGTTATATTTTAGTTTCCACAAAACTTTCGTAAACTTAATCAGTTTCCATGCGAGTGAATTCCAAGAAATACTGTGGTGTCTTTTCTCTCGTGGTACGAATTGTCGTGTATCCGGTTACCAGATTCGGACTTGTGAAAAGTAATTGTATAACAGGTACAGTGCCGTAGCCAGCTCAACATGCTGTGAGGGCCAAAATCATTTTAGCAGTATCATGGTTGTTGATTTTACAAGACTTCCATGCGAGGCTGAAACTTTTATAAAGTGCCAAACCTTTGCTAATGTGGCTAATCCCCATGATCCGTCAAGCTACGGACCAGCGCAGTTAGCGATCAGACAATATTTATTAAGTTTTCCAACACTAACTGGGGGGTGAAAGATTACCTACGAGATCTGAGCTAAAAACAACTTCTGGATCGCTGCATGCAGAGTGTCAAATTTTTGAATCGACGGAAATGTTAGAAACTTAGACAACTCATAAAATTATGATGCTTCATAGGAACTCGTTTGAAAACTAAGACGGTATTTTATCATATATTAAACGCTGCATTCAGTGATAAAATAATGCAAAAATATAGAATTAAAAAAATTTTAATTACTTATAAATTTTGTCGCTTCCACCGTCCACTGAATGATGATTCCTCACGCAAAATCTCTGGAACATTAAAATAGGCTTAGGCTTAGGTTTTTAATTAGGCTTAGGTTAAGGCTTAAATTCAAGCTGACCAAAATTATATATAGTTATGTGGAGAATACTTGCTTCTTATCACTTGAACACTGGTGTATGTCTATTGGAACGAGGAAAGTTAAAACCTAAAAACGTTTTAAAATTTCAATCACTAAAATATTTCTGTAAATTCCATTCGATTCTTTTTTGAAAACGAACATTTGACAACAATTCTATTGAATTCAAATTCTAAGTTGTAAACCGCGAACCAAAACACAACCAGCAAAGCTTTTAGTACCAGAAACGAATTATTCTACTCCCAGTAGGTGTATTCAGTATCATAAGTCAGCTTGCATATTATTTCCGCACCATATTATCGTCTATCGGGTATAATTCTCTTTGGTTTTGCATCGTTTACCTCTGTGCCCGTATAATAGAGAACGGACTCAGCTAATCGCTTTACCATTTGCTGCTTTACGTTGGAATTGTTACTTATATCTTTGTTAATATGTCTTAGGCATATATAATAATGTTGGTCCATGTTACTTTAAGGGGCGCCCAGGTTTCTGGTAGGTCCATAAAACAGTAGGTTTAGATTCTAGATTACATTTTTTTGCTTAGGCTTAAGCTTCGGAACACATTTTTGCAACGCTTAGGCTTAGGCTTAGGAATACGCTTAATCTACTGTTACACCCCTTAAAGTAACATTGGTCATAATGTTAATATTTGTTTACCCATGACTTACTATAGCAGTAACATTATGTGGTGTTGCTGGACAACAAATTCAACGCTGTGAGGCTCCCGTCCCATGGGGTCCCTCATAAAGTTTAAAAATACCTATAGGCATTTTTGCCCTTTTTTGTTGAGTACTCGCCAGGCCAAAGAAATGGTCAAATTTAAAAAATCGTTTCATATTTGAGGTTCTCATGACCTTCGCTAATCATTCAACTTTGAAATTCCAATTTTGGAAGATGTGCATTTTTTCGGTCCTAAGGTTCACCCTTGGGACCAAATAATTGTATTGGCAGAACCGAGTCGAATAGAGCCAAATTTTTCTGCCAACTCTAGCTTAAACTTAAAGTTGAAAGCAATGGCGGATCCATGGGGGGGCACCCCGGCCGTGGCCCCTCCCAACAGCATCTCGACAAAAATTCTATAGCAATTTTGTGACAATAGTTCGTGATTTGTGTATAGGTCAAAAGTAAGTTTATTACCTGTGAAATTTTGCCCCCTCCCCATTTTGAGATCCTGGATCCGCCACTGGTTGAAAGCTAAATCTAATAATAAACCTAAGTTATGCCAAAATCTCTGAAATGTAGACAACAGTAGGTGAAAGTTGTACAATAGCCAGTTAAGGTTAAACACGCTTAAATCTGCCAAAACGTGAAAATTCATAATTAAGCGGTTGGTGACAAAAAAGAACACAGTTCAAAACGTTTTTATAGCACTGTGAATAATCTGCTCAATTATTCAGGTCAACAAATTTTTTCGCTCGCTCGTCAAACTTTTGCTTATGGCCTCCACAAACACCACATAAAGTTAACTGACTATTGGTTGAATATTAATAAGCTGTTGGCCAAATTTGCCAATGAAAACAAACCTAAACACGCCAGTTATGATGTCTTATAACATATTTTAAAGTTAAACATCAACTGATTATTATTATTAGTACAGTACTGCAGCACGGACGCGTAGCCAAGTGGCCAGGGGGGCTGGGACCCCTGGAAATATTTTGCACCCCCTAGAAAATTTTGAACCTTGCTTTAGATCAACGAAAACGCTTGTATGCCCCACCTGAACAATTTTTAGCCCACTCCCCTAGCAAGATGAGCTGGCTACAGGTCTGCTCTAGCAGTGATCCAACGGATTATTATTCGTACAGTACTGCAATCTTCTTAAAATAAGATAAATTGTCATACGAGCTTCAGTGTACTCATTCGGTTTTATCAGTTCGCCATATCACTAAATGTTACACTGTTGAGGCTGAGTACGAATATACTCGAGTTTCAATGCAGTTTGCACACGTAGTTGTACTGTAACAGGATGTAGTAAGTATTAGAATTTATACGACCGGGATGTGTTTATAAACTGAAAGTTTAGAATATTTTTTGAATTTAAAATATTGAAAGTTTGTTCCAATGGACGTTTGAGTTCTACTTTATTATCTGCTGTTGGACCCATGTTACTTTTAGGGCCGTCCCGGATTCTGGTGGCTCTGTTAAAGAGTACGCTTACTTTATAGACTTCATTTTTTGCTTAGTCTTAGGAATACGCTTAATCTACTGTTACGCCCCTAAAAGTAACATTGACCTGCTGTTGGAAGATTAATAAGGTTTGCACACCTTATAGTGTTCGCTAGCATTGCATCGGCTTTCTTTCTTATCTGTAAATACATACGGAACTGAAAATGCTAATTTTGTATGCAAGGATAATCTAACGAAGGACTAGCAACACGGCAAAGACCCTTAAACATAAATTCAATTTACCGATTCTTGGGGTTTCACGAGAACATGGATGCCTTCATCGAAATCCGCAGGGATAACTTGACCGGAGCGATATAAATATTCCAGCGGCAAAGGTTTGGAATGGCATATCCTGTAGATCTCGACCAGCTGAGTTTATCGTTGCTAATTTTAGCACTATAGAAGCAACAGTTCAAAAGTTAAGATCCACGAAAGTTTTGTGGTAGCGGTGTCTGATTTCAGTGGATTTTACATGTGATTACATATTTGCGAAGTCAAACGGACCTGTGGCCGCGTGGGGTTACAGGGAGAGCTCCACTTCCCTCGGAACAAATTAGTTCCCCCGTAGAAAATTTTCAACCTTGCTTTTAAGACAACAAATACTCTTGTATGCACCTCGTGAAAATTTTTAAGCCTCATTAGCAAGATGATCTGACTACGAGCCTGAAGTCAAATCAGGTGGAATTGGGGAACAGTTTAACTTTGGTTAATATAGCAAAGCCTCAAGGACGCTTCATTTTGAAAAAGAGCTTTGTAGCCCGAAAATAGGTACCGTTGAACACAAGTTGTCCCGAAATCGACAGCTTATTAACACCAGTTCGTTCCCAATTGTGGCCATGTATAGAACAGGGCCTGAACAGTGAAGCATATTTTTACGCCTAAGCCTACGCGAATGGATGAGCCTATTCCTAAGCCTAAACCTAAGCCTAAGCAAAAACAATAATCTAAAGCTTAAACTGACTCTATTATAGCCCGTCCGAAAACTATCCGGCCCTGTTCTATACATGGGCTCCAATTGTTAACCCTCCTAAATCCTTACATGCTTCCTGAAAATTGTTCTGCCCCTCTTAGCATTACCAGCTGGCTACGAACCTGCAACACAGACGTTCCTGAATCTCTATTTTGATACCGGCAAACTCGTCAACATTTTTAAAACGCATTTGTAAACGATTTCTATTAATAACATTTTCTCAAAAGTTAAAAATATATCATTTTTAAAAATAACACGACAATTTCGGCCATCTGTGCAACACGAGAAACTGTTTCATTTATTGATGGTCAAGAAATGTAAAATTTGAACAAAACGATTAGATTTAGTTTCGCCTGTGTGGACACGAAAGATACTTTGTTTAATGTCCATTTGCAGAAAATCATCACGAGTTCCTAAAATCACATATTTTTAAGTTTAAGTTGCGCTGCAACAACATTGAAATTACTTGCAAACGTGTAAACCGAACGAAACGTTTTGTATTTAGCCCCGTTTGCGTCCCATGTTACGTTCCAGTAGTCAAAATTTAAAATCAGCCTAAGCCTAACCGTAACCTTAAAAATAATCTTAATCCTAAACCTAACACTCCCGTTGTCAAATTGCCTCAGTTTCTCAGTCTCACAGTGTGCAAGCTACTATAACTAACAAGGTTCTATTTTAAATTTTCAACCGTTGCCTTGATACATGTTCATTCTGAAATATAAATTTCTATTTTCACTTTCATAATTTTCCAGTTTACTAATCAGAAACTTTTATTTGACCATGAGATAAACTACAACTAAACTAAGTGGTTAATTTACCTGTAAACTTTATTGTTACTGTCAATTGAGAAATAAAGTCCTAGTTGCTGTTGAAAAGACTATGTTTGTATATCCATTTTCTTCAAGGTTGTTATTTTGGTTATTTTTTAATTAATACATTGCAGCAATGTTCTCGGCAGCGCCGTGCTAAGCGTCCCGCATACCCCCAAATAAGAGAGCCTGAAACAATCAGGTGTGATATTTAAGAAAAAAATTCATATATTTAAGAAATATAATTAGCAAAGTGCACTTGAAAAGTATTTCTGTTATAACAGAAAAGTTTTCAAAAAGGTTTTGAAATAAAGTCTGAAAAGAAACGTTTTCCAGACATTTTTAGAAAAATTGTCTTTAATTTCAGAAAAACTTTTCAGGTTTGACACAGAAAATGCTTTTCTGAATAAATTCAGAAATACTTTTTTTGTCTATAGCAGTAAACTTTCAATTTGTCGTTTAATTCTAAAATTCAAATCAATAAACACTTCTTGATTTTGAGGGTACCTTATTTATATTAACGTGGAGAAAGCCCCTCAAACCCTTTGCACGCCTTGTCTCCAGGTTAAAAGTTTGAAACTATTGTGTGTTTAATTGAACGCTAACACATTATTTAGACTTAGCATACAATGAATTATTAACACTGTCGTATACGTCAATAGTAGCCGCTACCATGAACCCTAACACACAGCGAACTTTACCGGCATTGTCTGATTTTGAGGTTGGTTCGTCAAGGCTGCCTGGCCGATGAGCCCAATAAAATTGGTGTGACAAAAGGTACTCACCCGGAAATAAATTGTAACAGGGTCGAACAAGAGTTGGGCACGGGCTAGACGACGGTCGACCCAGTTAGACATGCTGAAGACTAAAACAAGGGGCGGTAATAAGAAGAACAATCTAAGGAGGGGTGCATACCCAATTTTTATATTGGTTGTGTAGTATTGTGCAGTTAGCCAACTTTTTTAATAGGGGTTGTTAAAGAATCGATTGACTACACGCTAATAATGCCAGGATTAAGGTTGTTTAGTTATATGTGCGCAAATTTTTTCGAAACGTACACAGTACAAATTAAGTAAAAAACGTTCCGGCTCGGGCGGATGGGGGGTCGCTTATCGTCACCCCCTTATCATCACCGTTGACTAATCGTGGTGTTATGTTTCTGACTGTTTTAATGCCGTCCGCCAATGTACGGCAACCAGGCTGTAACCGGTATCCGTTTCCGATATAAATCGCTGTCCGTTTGCGTTTCTGTTTTATAAATAATTGAAATTATTTTATTTTTACGTTCAAAATTGGTTATAAATCACGTACTATGTATGTATATTCTTTGAAATTTTTTAAACACCGGTGAATTTTGTGTGCGCCTTAATTGTGGCGGCAGAAAAATAAAACGTTTTTGAAACTTTTATACTTCAATACCTGTTCTTCGTTTTTGTTATTCTGATCACTATGCGTTTCCGTTATTTTTACTATCCGTTTATAACCTAACCGCAACACGCACGTGATTGCAGCGTGGCATATCTTATTAATTTGTAAGCAAAAATATCTTTACTTGCTCGCCGTCTAGCGCCGGATGGCGCCGCTCGACACGAATAATGCCACACTGAGAGTGACGGTGTGCTTTTTGACGATTGGCATGTTTTGCTGGTCACAGTAATTTCCGAGTGCCTACCACCGATGACATTCGTTAGGGTAGCCTTAACGGAGAAAATATAATTAGGGTCGGGCTAACGATAAGCTGTCGATTGGCACGTTGCGATGGCGCAAAATAATCCGCGCCATACGGCATCTTAAAGATTGAATTGAACGGAATGAACCGCCCATGTGTGGCCGTTATAAGGACATGAATTTTGTTCGGTTTTAAAAAATTTTACTTCAAAATTAAAGATGAAAATTTTTAAAAAGTTTGTCAATCGGGTAATAATTTCTTTATGAATAGACACTGGTCCAGTTGCCGTGCCTGTATGTCAAGTATAACAGCATCGTAGTAATGCATTCAATGACGTATTCAAACCCGAATACGGTTTATGAGTGAATACTTTTTAAGGGTGTCTAAATACTTTAAAGTGGGACGCTGTAACTTCGCCTAATTTACATTCGCGACCTACGTTTGGCAGAGGGGCCAAAATTTTTTTTAAAAGATTAAGCCATGAATATTCTGGTTACGGATCTGCCCTGCCAATGGAAATATACTAGCTAGACTATGGTATATTTTAGTACTTTAATTTTAGTTTCATCTCTTGTCAGTCAAGGTAGGAACCGGGACTTCAGACCTTTCAACTAAGCAGCTGGAAAAGCGGGCTTCCGGAGCGGGGATCGAACTCTCAGTCAACGGATCCTTAAGCGAACACTCTACCACTGCGCTACGCAGCCCGCCTCTCCAACTGCATTTTTTTGTCGACTATCTGTCGACCGTATGCTGCCAGCTAGCATACATACAGTGCACTGCACTATATTGCATGTGCGCATAACGGACAAGCATGTCTCATATGCTTACAAACTGTACATTTTAAACTTTCAGTTTGCTTACATTTGTTTTCATATACATTCGCCAAAGCGGTGTAAAGTATAAACTTCAATAGGCGACCGGTATTCTTTCTATGGTTACTGCTTAATAGTAGTTCTGCTGCAACGGAATTCAATATTTTAGAATCACGAAATTCCATATTTTAGAATCACAGGTGTCTATACCAAACTGATTCAGTATTCTTTAGTGTACAAAGGAACGCTCAGAAATTAAGTGTTGTATTAATATGAACGTTTTTCTGGTCAATTGCTTTCCATTACATAAACATTATTATAATTTTTCCGGCCAATGTTACTTTTATGGCCGTAGCAGTAGATTAAGAGTGTTCCTAAGCCTAAGTTCGTGTTGCAATAGCGTATTCGTAAGCCTAAGCCTAAGCGTTGCAAAAGCGTATTGCTAAGCCTAAGTGAAATCTAATCGTTGCAGAAGCGTATTCCTAAGCCTAAGCCTAAGCCTAATCGTTGCAGAAGCGTATTCCTAAGCCTAATCGTTGCAGAAGCGTATTCCTAAGCCTAAGCCTAAGCGTTGCAAAAACTCATTCCTAAGCCTAAGCCTAAGCAAAAAATGTAGTAAAAAATGTAAGCGTACTCTTTTACAGACCCACCAGAAACCGGGACGGCCCTAAAAGTAACATGGGCCATTTTCCAAACGAAACAGCGCACTATCTTGGTCCATTTTTTGAGTTTTAAAATTCGCTGCATCAGTGAGTGCGTTTTATATTTCTCGTTTGTTGAAAAGTTAAAAAGACTAGAAATTGGGATAGACTGGGCATAATCAAGATTTACTAATATCCATTGGTTGTTAAGCTGCTTTTTTTGTTATCCCAAACAGAGCTTAAGCGATCAAGGCAAGTAAGTTAGCTGTTAGCGTGACTATATTTGCTAAATGTACCCACATTAACGAAAGTACAAATATCGCGACAGCCAACGAATCGCGAATGTTTTAAATAAACATTACATTTACTTTGCAATTTACAATAGTCCACCTTGAACTGACGGATTCAAAATGGCACTTCGCGGCCTAGACCTCCCGATAGAGATCAAAACCAAGATATAGTATTAAGATATAGCACTAACGGCGTTGGGCTTCTAGCTCGCTTCGCACGTGAGAGTTTTTTACACTAAATACATTTCATTCAGCCATCGCTTTCAGAAATTTCAAAGATCCACCACTGTATATTGGTATATAATGTATTTAAAAGCCGAAAGACGAACTCAGCTGCCACTCAGTGCGAAACTCCGTTCGGTGTATAAAAATGTACGATTTTGGAGTTGTTAACAAAAATTTTAATATTTTACCTTTCTTAATGTAAATTAATATTTACCATTTAGTAAAAGATGATTTAATATATGCCACAAAAACGGTATCCAACTCTCAATAATTGGGCTGCTGAAACCAGGGCCGGAGCAGCCACCCCCAATACCACCAATTTGGGGCCCCCACCCCTAAAGAGGCCCCACACACTAACCGGTTGAAACAAAAACCGCTTAAGTTATAAAATGCGTCTGGCTTCTCGCTCGCTTCGCTCGCGAGTTTGGGGGCCCCTACCCTGGAATTTGGGGGTAGCCCCTACCCCAGCCTGCTCCGACACTGGCTGAATCCTTACTCAAGTATGACTCCACGGATTCGTTTACGAAGCAAATACTTCACATATCTTTAGTTTTTAGCACCATACTCAAGTAAATACTTAATTAGCTGACCGTATTTAGCCTGATGTATGTGAAACAATTACCGTTTGTTTAGCGTTCTATCATAACGCACTGGTCATCTGCTAATCATACATTTATTTCATTCTATTTTTAGATAACTCCAACTGTGGATAATGCAGCATCGAAGGACATTACCATCCAGATTGACCATACGCATAATCGAGTTGGATTTTCAGTTCACGGAGGTCGTGACGAAAATGGTCCAGTGGTGGTCAACAACATCAACACAGGTGAGACCCGAATATTTTATCTACACCTAGAAATATTCGTGCCCAAGTTGACTATAACGGCTTGCCATCTAAGCCTAAGATAATCGTTAGTCGAAACTTAGGCCTAAGCAGAAACATAAACATAATTCTGAGCCTTAGACTAAAGTTTTTCAGTGTCTTTTCCGTCGGTTCCGCTATGTTCCAATGGAAGGCTGTATAATTAACATGGGGCAGTATATGGGTAACTAGTAAAATATATAGCGTGGAACGTTGGAGTCACCCGGGCCGTACCTTGGATCGAATCTAGGGCCGCGGACCTAAGTGGCACTAACTCGAGCATAATTTTTAGGCCCTAAATCAGCTGCGCACGCGCAGCTGTTTCCTATTCCTGTCAGCCGTTGGAAGTCTTATCAGGCCCGTGTCAGCGCTCACTTTAGAAAGGGGGTTGAACATTTTTCAGGAGGGGCATACAATTGATTTAGATGACTTACAAGCAAGGTTCAAAATTTTCTACGGATGCAAAATTGTTCCAGGGAACGATGATCCTTTCTGGTTTAGTTTAAGCCCGCTTCTTATACTTCTTCATCAGGCGGCATTAAACAAAATGTTGTGAAGTATACAAAACCATGTATATGAAGGTAATGTTTGAATCGAAATAGGGCACCACAGTCCAAGCCGGTTTACACTTTGGATACATGGGTTAAGCCCAGTTCAATAGCAAAGTATGAACGGGCCCGTAACAAAGGGGTGCAAGGGGGCTCAGCCCCCCTGAACAATTTTGCCCCCCCTGGAAACTTTTCAACCTTGCTTGTAATAATTGAAAACCCTTGAATACTTTTCCTGAAAATCTTTAGCCCCGCCTAGCTAGGTGAGCTGACTACGAGCCTGCTTCTGAAACAGAACATATTGATTTACATAACATGTTATATAAAAAATATTAACCCTTTCTCACATGAATATTTTCTATTTCCCCTTAGACCTACTTCTATGCTAGGATTCGAACTCCGGTGACCGGAGTGGGAGGCGTATACCATCACCACTCAGCTATCGGAGCTTGACGCTCGAGCCCGAGGGGCTATCACGTCTTGTGGTGATTTAGTACTATGTATACGTGTTGCAATTGTTAAATACGGTGCGATATACATTATTTAACGTATAAACACTGCGCTTAGTTGCCTATAGGCAACTCAATGTGATGAGGGGTTATAGATAGTAAACTGAAAATTTTTCGCTTAACCCTTTCTCACATGAATATTTTCTATTTCCCCTGAGACCTACTTTTATGCTAGGATTCGAACTCGGGTGACTGGCGTGGGAGGCGTATACCATCACCACTCAGCTATCGGAGCTTGACGCTCGAGTCCGAGGGGGCTCTCACGTCTTGTGGTGATTTAGTACTATGTATACGTGTTGCAATTGTTAAACACGGCGCGATATAGATTATTTAACGTATAAACACTGCGCTTAGTTGCCTATAGGCAACTCAATGTGACAAGGGGTTAATGTTCAAAAATGTAAGGATATATTGCCCAACATTGATGGATTCGGCTTTTGTACTCAACTTTTTCACAACCAAATCCCAACCGCCAATTTTTCCCAAATCGAAATCCGAACTTTTGCTGGCACCCTGATATGCGAGACGGCTGTCTTTACACGTCATCAGCTTATATCTCAGTTTTGATCTTAAAATATAAATCCAGCAGAATGGAAGTTTTTTAAGACATTTTATATGCTTCGAAGTTATCTGAAACCTGGAAAGTCTGTTTAAGGTTGTGCAAGCAACGCGGTTTGTTATAGCAATCAAGGCCAATGTTACTGTAAGGGGAGTAACAGTAGATAAAAAGTATTCCTAAGCCTAAGCATAAGCGTTGCAAAAATAAGTTCCTAAGCCTAAGCGTTGTAAAAATGAGTTCCTAAGCCTAAGCCTAAGCCTAAGCCTAAGCAAAAAATGTACTCTATAACCTAAACGTACTGTTTTATAGAACCATCAGAAACCTGTACGCCACTTAAAGTAACACGGGCCGCATTTAAAATACAGTTGCAGTTGTCATTCGTGTGATTTATTGTTTCGTGTAATGTTGAACGCACACCGAGTCCATGTTTAAAGTCCATGTTAACTATAAGGTCTGGGGTGTCTATTATTAATACTTGAAACTTTAAGATTAACTGAGCTTCCTAGTCTACCAATACGCTGTCACTAAGATAAACACTGGCTCAAGATTTAACTCTACTCAAATTATAGGCATTTTACATAATTTTAACCTTATTCCAAGTCCCAACTTTGCCAGAGGTCTATTTTTAACTTTTGATATATCGTACAAACGCCGTAGTTTTGTTAAACTTAAAATTTAAAAATATTGCGGAATCAGCCACTGCTGTTTTTATAGTTATTTACAGTTAGCCTGTTAAGGCCATAATATTTCCCAGTTAGCCTGTTAAGACCATAAAATTTTACCAGTTAGCCTGTTAAGACCATGAAATGTTCCTTAAATTGAAGGCAGTAGTGTAATCATTTATTCCAAAATACAAAAAAACTTCAATCTTTGTAAAAATTATAAAGTAGATCAACCATCCCTGGCACAAGTTTAAAATTGAAAATACTATTTGTGTTTCGAACACTAAAGTTCCATATTGATTCGTAGCCCGAACTTTAACTTTGGAGGCGGGTTGACGCCAATTGCGCATTGTGTCATGACGACTCTTGTTCGCTTTTCGTCACATTTACATTTAGACTTAATTTAAAATCACTGCGAAAAAATGGTGAGTCAAATTGACTTGCTCCGAAATAGGCTCTACGGGACTGCACAAACTGAGTAAAATTCGCCAGAGCCAAACTGTGCGACTGAATGAGTCGAATTTGACTCTGGCAGAATCGAATGTGGCACAGTTTGTGTAGTCCCGTACAGTCTATTTCGAAGAGAGTCAATTTAACTCACCATTTTTTGCCTGTGTCGAGTCTTTATGCCGTCATCAAAGGGGCCATAGCTACAAATTCCCTTTCTTATCTTCAGTTATATCCCTGTCTCACAGTATTCAAGCAAACCAGAATTTGCTAACTACATTGTTCTAGCCTTATTCTAATTTAAGACCTTCAAATTTAACGAGGACTTGCCTCAAAATTCTAAATTATCGGAGATAAGCAACTTCCCAACCAGACCACATTTCACAATCATGTAAAAAATGTTTGAAATAAAACTGAGAGTCAGGTAAACCCGAAAACGACAGATTCAACTGCACTGGCGGTTGAAGAAATTTCAGATGCGTGGGCGACACGGTCATAGTCAAAAAATCTTCATGATCGTAGCGAACGAAAAGCCAAACACAATTTTAATGCTATATATTAATACAAACGTTCGGGTTTGACTCGTGTTGGGAAGCCGAGGCCTGAATCGAGACCCAAATGCGTCCGTCCGCCGTCAATGCTTGATTGTTATAGGACAAACTCCAAAAAATGTGTTTTATAACCAAAAAAGACTACGATGCGCAACAGGGGTCCTACCCGGCAATGTTGGGTTCGTGTTTGTTTGTCTTTTGTTTGAAAACTTTTTTTGAACGTCATCATTTGTGTCGCGCTGAACGCCGGAAGCTCTAAATATGCAAATGTTTTGTTGTTGAGTAACAACAAACTGGTGGTCAGCTTTTTTTTCGAAAAGCCTAAATTTGTCTGTGAAACCCAATGAGATTGATAATTTTTACTATGACAAATGATGTGTTTGTAAGCTATTTTATACCAGACAGCGAAATTTGATTGGCCGAGAACGTCTGGTGTTTTTGTCAGTGGCGGAACCAGACATTTTTGGCCAATTGCGGCGTGATATATCCGGAGAGCGGTGACGTTGAAGAAAAACGCTATTTTAGTGCTAAAGTCTTGATACAAAATTTTTTGGTTTGATCCCAGTTGGGAAGCATGTCCTGGAGGGTTTGCCCCCGAAACCGTCGCGGACTTTTGCAATTCCAAAATGATATGACGGATACTTTCAACGAATGGTTCGTCGCTGGATCTCGATCATAGTAATTGCTTATGATGGTCGTGAAATTGTACCCAACGAAATTTTTCTACTGTGCTGACCCAATCAATTAGAGTCCGTATGCGTAGTAAGAGTCCGCAGCGGAGATAGAGTACCTTATTCCTAAGAGTCCGTAAATGTTAATGATCGCTTATTGTAGCGCATAAATGACTCCAGAGCCAAATAAAGTTGAATTCGAATCTTTAAAGCATATTTAAGTTTTGAAAGTACATTCCTAAGTATAACGTTACAGCATCGCTTCAGTTTTTGATACAAGACAAATATACGTTTAATTCAACGGATAGATGCAATACCGGATATATATCAGTAACGAAGGGCGGTAGCGGAAGGCGGGTTACAAATAAATAACAGTCCGTATCCTGTAACAGGGGGTACCTCTATAAAGACCGAAAAAATATCAGTCCCCCTGTTATTCGGATCAACACAGTATATAGTTGTCGTATGTCTGCAAGCGTACGGACCACAGATAATTTATTTGCAACAAGAACAATTTTTAAGGTCTCAAGGCCCCATTGGGGCCCAAAAAAGTTTTTGTTAAAAAGTTAAACAAATTATATTTCGTTCGGTGTAGCTTGTGGATCTGTTCAATTTTCTGCAATGAAACGTCTGGCTAACGAGTTACAGTCAAATAACTGATTTGCCGCTCTGCCGACAATTTGGGACGTCGCCAAATCAGTTATTTGACCATAACGCGTTAACTAGAGTCTGACTGAGAAAAATGTAATCCAATTAGACTCAGGTACGCAAACTGCATCCAATGGTAAAAAATTTGTCTAACCTTTTAACAAAAAAATTGGGGTCCCAAGGGGGCTGCAATGTGAGATGGGACCTTAAAACTCAAATTTTCAAAAATTCAAATTTGGTCGTGGAATAACCGAGGAAGGTAATGAGAAGCTCAAATATGCCACAAATTTCAAAATCCAACCATCTTTGTGCGAAACGCCGGGTGGATTTGATAACCAAAAAGACTTTGCAGTTAGCTCTCTATTTCACAGGGGTAAATTTGAAAACCAATTGAGTACACACTGAAAATGCCACCATAACAGATGTTTAGTTAGTTTGCGCTAAGCGCACAATTTTTCAATTTTCTTTCTCAGATGAAATGACCGAAACTTACAAATTTTTGCAGACAAAAAAGTTTCGTCGGCTTGGACCAATGGAAGGGTGCGCTCCCCATAGCCCCCTCCCGCCCTTATCACCGCCCTTGATTTTCGTCAAATATGTATCGATAGCATTTATAATTTGTTAAATGCTTGGTCGCACCTGCACTAAGTTTAACTGAAAAAATTTCAGTACGTCTCAATTTAAAGTTGTCAATTTCAATGTCATTATTATTTGAAATTAAACAAAAGTAGTCGTATCTTCGCGATGCTAAAGTTTTGTTTCACCTTAATGACATTTGCATGTAAGCGTGGCCATTGGCGAAATATTTTGGGTTAATACGGACAAATATGGACACGTTAGCAAACGTATATATAAGGTCCGGGTGACTGTGACACAATTAATACGCTGCAAAATATGGTGAGTCAAATTGACTCTATCCAAAATAGGCTCTACGGGATTACACAAACTGAGTGACATTGAGGTCAATTCGCCATCAATCAAAGCAGGAATCCAACTGGTTAATTAAAGTAGTTTTAATTTCGGTTAACGTTAAGTTTCTGACTTGGCGATGAATCCTGCTTGCAAACAATGGTGAGTCAAATTCAGGCTTTTGAGCACTACTCAGACTGGAAATTCGACTCCGCCAGAGTCAAACGTGCATTACTCAGTGAGTCGAATTGGACTCTGGCGGAGTCAAATTTGACTCGGTTTGTGTAGTCCCGTAGAGCCTATTTCGAAAACAGTCAATTTGACTCACCATTTTTTGCAGTGCAAATACTTTTATCCTACATCAATCTTAAGGATCCCGGTAGTTGCATCTACACCACAAAGCTCTACATTGTTTAATAGTAATATTTTGCAGTTATTGTTTTTATTTTCAATTTTGCTAAAACTTCACACAATTAAAGTGAACGAATCGTTTTTACTGCAGAAACTGAAAATCAATTGTGCATTTTCTTCGTGCAGAGATATTAATTTTATCGTGTAAAATTACTACTCTTGTGTTGTATTTAACCCTTTCCTGCATGAATATTTTCTATTTCATCTAACATCTATTTTTAAGGATTCGAATCCCGGACTCTCGCGCGGGAGGTCTGTACCATCATAACTTGCGCTTCACAGACGTGTAATAATCGTTAATAACAGATCATGACGTATTTATTGCCCATGCACAGCTTGCGATCTGTTGCTCGTAATATAGTTTACGCTGAAACTAGGTTTTTTTCATGTTTGAGATATTTTTAATACCAAAATTTAAAGTTTACAGGCACTGTCGTGTAACAGAATTGCTTAAATTGCATGACTACGAAGCTCAGTGATGATGTATAGTGAACTGAACTCTGATGACGCCCCCAAAAAATTTCTTGATGGGTTTTATACGGCCCAGCACTATTTTTAGAGATCAAAGTTGGTTTCCAGTACCAATCACTTTTTAGTATTTGTACTACTACAGTTTGGCCAGAAACCTTCTATGGAGTGAAAATTTATTACTAACCAATTCAGACACAACAGAGCCAATTAACTGGCCGTATCAAATGACTAAACCAGATACTCATAATAATGTTTCAACTCAATTAATATCCTATCAAAAATACAATGATCTGAGCGTTGTATTTCGTTTAATAGGCAATGTATACCAGCAAGCAAGCCCGAAACAATGCAGTGATAACCAGCTAGTGATCAATAAACGAGCCTTGTGTTTGTTATAGTAGCTTGTTTCGCGAAAGTTTAACAAATTCTGTTTATAGAGCCATTATGGCACAGGGCCTAGGAATCTTAATCTGCTTGCAGTAAAAATTTTGCTAACTACTTTTTTTCATATCACTGTAAATTGCAGTGAGTTGATTTTAACTCAGAATGAGTTGGATCAACTCTGAATTAAATTAGTCAACTCACCCGGAATTAAACCAGCTCAAAGCGAATTAATATGTACTTTGACAATGTATGTTTTAAAAAGCCCTTTAGTTTCGCAGCTATTTTTGAAGAGTTACGGTCGTGGTTCACTGTACTTAATGCTTATCTCGTTAGTCAATTCATTAGTTTATTTACAGTCCGGCTAACGTAAAAAATTTGATTGAAACGGCGTTTTGAAACGTGGCAGGATACCGCAGGCGGCACCCCTGGTCGATCCCGGTATGCGCTTCAAATACATTTAAGCCCTAGTAGTGACATCAGTCAGACATTGAATATTAGGCCGGCTCGTTCCAAATAGAGCGATTCGAGAAACCGCGCTAAGCATAACCGTGTATTTTCGCTATTTACATATTAAGGAATTGTGGTCGTTTTGCTAAAACAGCGCACGCTAGACCAAGTGCTAGTAAACGTCCCTTGAGGCTATTATATCAGTTTATTTACCTAATATTAAGATTTATCTATTTGGTGTGTTTGCCAGTCGAGGGTTTACTGTTTCTATTAGGTTATTGTTCAATAATAAAACACAGTAATTTATATCATAAAACTGCGGTTCTGTGTAGCCAAGACGGCCGTAAGGGGCTGAGCTCCCGCTGGAAAAATTTTACCCACTCCTAGAAAATTTTCAACCTTGCTTGTTAGTCAATGATAACCCTTGTATGACCCTTCTGAAAATTTAGCCTCCCCCTAGCAAGGTGAATTGGCTATGGGCCTGATTCTGTGCGAAGCGTTATTGCATAAGTTTTTGAGAGTACTTCAGAAATGCGGTTTTTTCGTTCATTGACGCAGATAGTTTTGGGTATTTTAGCTGCTTGTGCTGTATACTGTTTTCCTACAAAGTTTGGCTTAGGTTCAAACTTAGGCTAACATTGCGGAAAAAGCTTGTTTAAGCTTTGTCTAAAACCTCTCTATAAGAATTTTCTAAGCTTAAACTTGAGTCAAACCTTAAATTTAAGGGAAAGCATACAAGAACAGTCGAATATTGACGAAAATTAAGGTGCAAAGCTCAGGCCGTTTGACGCAAAAGTTTCTGTAATTAGTACATGTTAACTGGGTATCTGAAATCTTACTTAAGTATTTACTTAAGTTGTGGTGCTTAAGTAATTACTTAAGTCGCCTACTTAAGCAAATACTTAACTTTTCGAACAAAAACAGATAAATGCCAAACGTGAGTCACTGTTAGAACAAATAGCAATAGTTCTGCTTTATAATAAAGAGGCACCATGTGTCTACAATTTCAGTTACACCAAGGTCAGCATGCCTGTGCTGCTAATCGGTAATATGTCAAATTTTGTCGGCGACTTAAGTATTTACTTAATTTAGGTAAACTTTTAACAACGACAAAATGGTTAAGTAACTGCTTAGCACGTACTTAAGTACTAAGTCGTACTTAAAAGTACGGTTTCAGAAACCCAGCCAATATGTTTTTGTTTCAGTGTGCTGCTTTACTACCATATTTTTGGCTTAACTGGCCAATACGAAGCAGGGAAATTTTAGCATTTCAAAGGCTTTCATTTTTAGCTTTTTCATCAGACAATTATTATCCAACTGAAATTCAGATATGGCAAAAGTTTAGTTCAAGGCGCCACAACTGTGGGCCAAGAAGACTTTAGTTAGGTCGTTTGGAGATTTTTCACGTCTTACCAGGGTTGTTCAGTGGTTAATGTGCCCCTCTGGCTACGGGTCAGATTGAAGATCCACCTACTAAATCTTGTTCCATCCGTTTTTAAACCCGGTTGCCTGTGAACACATGGTATGGCCGCAACCTTACAATTTTTTCTCTCATAAAATTGACATACATCATACAGTAAAAATTGCGTTTCATAACGTTTTCCAACCCGCCAAGATCAGTCAGAAGTTTCTGGATCCGCCGCTGCCATTCTGAGGTAGAAATTTTTTCCAAGTTCTATACGCTTGATCGCAAGACGCTTCGATGTAGTCACATTCTCCCTCAATGAAATCCGTTACTACGTCTCTGATTGCTAGTTGCCTATTTTTAGCTTTATCCGCTAAGAAAACGTACTTGATCAAAACTTTTTGCGTCTGTTTATTCTACTACCAAGCTATCAAACGGCAGCGTACGCATGACGCTCTGTGTTCTCAGTGAAGATACGGGTCTACGTTCTCACTGTGCGCTACCAAGTCACGTTTGCTTCAAACCCTATAATTGTTCTCTTTGGGAATCACAACCAGCGATGCCATACTTATAGTTTAAGTGTATGGTTAGGTATTGGTTTAAGGTCGGGCAAATTTTTTTCTAAAATCCTTTGTTTCACCACGTACAGCGCTCGTCTCGCAGCATAAATGTCTGACTGTCAGTCTGTAGCATTTTCAGTTTGTTAGAAACGTTTTGATTTATACCTTTTATAAGTTTATCGGCCCAGCTGCTGTTTATTAAGGAGTTGCTCATTATAATCATAATCTGGAGCCTAAACGAATGCCTAAGCCAAAAAGCCTGTCAGCCTTTAAGTTCTCCTGCTTCTTACATGGAAGGCCTTGTATTATCATGGGCTACTTGATCAATGGTGTAACAAAATTTCATTGCGGAATTTTCAAATGCACCCCTCTACTTTAAAGCATTCGCATGATTACGGATGATGGTGGTAGGTACATAAAATGCCACCAATAAATATATCCAACTACAGCTGATGTTTAGTCAGTTTACTTATTGGTTACCCTATTTACCGTAGTGGCCCGAGTAAGACGGGTGGGGCGACTTAGCTTCGGCTCTCCCAGGACCCTGGACTCTTATTCCATCTCCTCTCGTATTCGAGTCACTACAGAGTAGTATTTCAGGGCGTGTAATTTTGTTTCTAGACGTCGAAACTTTTCTGTTTAGAAAACAAGTTTTCATTTTATTCCAATGATTAATGAGTTTACACGCGTTAATATGACAATCTTTATCCTTGCTGGATTGTTCATTTAGGTTTTTTACCACGCAGACCGCTGCAGATAAATAGCTGGTTTATCGTTTAGGTTTAGGTAGACTTATGTTGATGTGACCAATATCGCAAACTTCTAACACAGGGGTGTAGCAGCTGAAATAAACTTGGGGGGACAGGGTATCTTCGCAGCGGAGCTATATGAATGATTAATGAGTTTTTGCATACGCTGGTGTGATGAATCCGATTGCCATTGCTATTTAGGGTTTTACTAAACAGAACGCAGAAGATAAATGTATACATTATTGTTAAGATTTAGCTAGGATTAAGTTTCTATATAATGATATTTAGGGTTTGAGACCAGTATGGTGTGCTGTAAACTATACATGGTGAGCATAATTGTCGGTTAGCTCCAGATCGAGGGCGCGGTTGAGTTCCACGAATTTGCTCCACGACGGATAATCTAAATTAGTTTTTGAAGGTCGTGAAAATTGAAGACCAGCCGAAATGGTAAAATCGGGTCGAATCGAACAACGGAATGTTTTGTGAGTTGGAACGGTTACTTCTACACAGTAGCGGATCCGGAAATTTTCGTCGTTTGACGCTGCGCGATATATAATAGTGAAACAAGCACGCGAGCGATAAGCCAAACGCAATTTTAGTACTTAATTTCAACACAAAATTTTTTGGGCTTGGATCCACGTTGGGGAGATCCGAGGTCGGATTGACCGTATCCATCGATCCGTCAGGATGCATTTATTATAGACGCTAATAATGGGAGCTTGTGTTAAAATATCCGCATAGGTTCGGTCACTTAAACGGTTTCGACATGTGTAAATTTTGCAGCTTACTTGAGCGTCCTTTGCAATCTTATATCAAGTTTCAAACCTGCGGTGTTTTTGCCTTACAGGTTTTTTACGGATCATTTGCGGATTCTCTCACACTTCATTTGGTATGCTTGAAGTATGGTCTGCACAGGATTCTGTTGTGTATGCTTACTTTGAAATTGGATTCACTAAGACCGCTGAAAGTTCAAGCATAGACAACACTATAAATTAAGCATAAACAGAAACTTAAACTCAAAAAATACCTAGTAAACCCAAAGTAGTAGTAACCGTTTTCGAGATGAGCCGCAGAATTGCCTATGCGGGCACCAAAGATATTTGGGTTGAAGCTGTGGGTGACAGGCATGTCCACTGGAAAACGCTTCGAACAAATCGCTGCAGACACAAATTCACCAATTTTTTTCCTCATTTCGAAAATGAGTATGGGACTTATGCACGTGCAGCTACACCAGGCCCGTAGCCAACTACCTAGCTAGGGAAGCTAAAAAAACTTTCAGGAGGGATATACAAGGGTTTTCGATGACATACAAGGTTGAAAATTTTCTAGAGGGAGTAAAACTTTTTCAGTAAAGAACAGCCCCGTGCCCCCTCCTCTGGCTGCGCTCCCGAGCTACCCATCCATGCCGTGAGCACACCTGGTAGCGCATATTGTTGTATAACACTTTATTTGTAAAGTTTCGGTTACATGGTACTATACAGTATGGCGCTTTTATTTAGAAATGTGGTTTTATTCAGCCATTTTTCACACAAACTACAACCAGGCACGTAACCAGTTCAACCTGCTACGGAGGGCTAAAACGAATTTTGAAGGACGTCCAGTTACAACGCCAAACTCTACCAGCTGGGTTTAAAGTTTTATAGTTGTACCATAATTTTTCGAAAGGGGCCAAACTCTCTTAGGCCCCTCTTTGGATACGGGCCCGGTTCCGACATCGCTTGGTACTGTAAACATTGCGGAAATGCGTTCCAGTGAACAAATGCCCGTAAACTACGTAAGTATAGTAATATGACATGCACCAGGGTAAAGTTGTGGGTTAAGTTATTTTCGGGTTAATTTGGCTTTGGCTTAACGGTTAAATAGTTTTATTTTGCTAAAAAATGATATTTGATTTAGTTAAAAGACAGGTTTCAGTTGTACGTTTACTGATGGCAAAACTTTTATTCCAAAACATTGTTCTACTCTCTAAAATCTTAAACTAACTTGATTTAAGCTTAAGATAATTCAGCAGTATTAAACTAACTTTCTAGATTAACTAAACTGACAGGTAGGTTTACGCTTAAACTCATTTAAAATCTTACACAGTTTGAGCTTAAGCTAAACTTAATGAACTCTTAGATGCACATAAGTAATTCCTGGGCTGTACTTGCTACTTAAACTAAACCTAAGTTTACTTAATAAGCTTGTGTTAATCTTAAAAACATGCTAGTTTAAGTAAAACTTAAAATTGTAGTTTAGTTAATCTGTTCAGCCATTCAAGTTTTACTTAAAGTAATATTCAAGTTTGGTTAAGCTATAATTTAAGTTTAAATTTTTAGAGAGTAAAAGTTATTCTGTTCAAAAAACCCCGTTTGTGAACAGATCAGGAACAGATCGTATACAGGGAGAGTGCTGCTACGAATGTTCCGAAATTTCTCGAAAACTCAAAAAAGACAAGTGTGTGGAATATCCTCAACTCAAACAATTACCTGTTTACAACGAATATTTTAGTTTGAAAACGCTACTAATTTCAAGCTAACACTTATACCCCGCATTTTTAGGAGCACGCTATTTATTACCACCGCTGGACTATAAGAGTTTTGACTTTTGAGCCCGAGATGGTTCACTCAGACTTGGGGAATTTTGCACTGCGCCTGTGGATACATGCAGCTAGCGCTGAGTTGCTCTGTGTAAAAAACTATTTAAAATATTTCAGTATATTTTACTAACTTTCTTTAAGTATAAGTCTACTAAATACTGAGACTAAATCTTTGCTTAAATAATATGAATAAGTAAAACTACTGTTGTCATTTCCTGATTAATTCAGTAAATGTAAAGCTAAGAATTTTGTGTTTACTTAAAATGAAGTAAGAATTTGTCAAGGACCATAGTAAGTAAAACCGACACAAAATTTAGCAACAGTTTTTATTAAATTTAAGTATATTTTTACTGAGCTTATTAGTGCATACTGTTAAAAAGTGGTTAATATTCAACTGGCAAAATCACCATAGCGGTGTGGGACGACGCCTTTACATGATCCATTTTAGGTCGTATGCTGAAAAACAAACCATATTCTGTGCAAAAGATTACAAAGGCTTAAGAGTATCTAATATAAGAAAGGAATATTCCACTAATTTTAACTATGCAACAGCTGTCAGGTTATGTGATATTTGTATTACGAAACATTCGTTCAGGTCATGGGTACTTGTTTGGTGAGTTTTTCGTGTTTTTCTATATATGTTGTGGGTTCAGGGTGCGACCGGATATCCGGCTCCGGCTCCGTCAGTTTTGGTATCCGGTCGCACCCTGTGTTGTGCCAACATATTTGATAGTTGCTGATTTCAAGTATCTTCATGTTTATATTGCGAAACGGAAATGGATTTTGATGCTGTTTGAACCACTGTAACTACTAAACCTACAAACAACACATGCGAAATCAGGAGAGGGGGCAAGGAAGCCGTCCCCTCTCATTTGTTAACTCTTGTATAAATATTACGAATAACGCTAGCACGGTTTAAGGATCGATCCAACCCTATGGATTCACGCCATCTAAAACTTTGAACAACAATTTAATTTAATAAAATAACGTTGACTTGTTGCTTGTGAGATTTTTGTTCTATAAATGCGACCAGCAGGCGTACCCACTCTTGAAAGCAAACTTCAGTGTTGTGATCACACCTGCACGCTACCCGCGGGTACATAGACTTTGCAGTCACGAATAAACCTACGTAAATCCCCATTTTCTTGTAAATCTACCGTAAATTGTTCCTCCCACGGCAAATCCCGCCGCAAATTAATGCGGTCGCCGCCCCGCCCTTGTTCCGGAATTCCTGATTACGCCACTGACGAGCCAAAGAATTAACAAGAGCATGCACGCCAGGGATACGCTTAATATCCCTTCTCCAATGCCCCATTTAAAAGCGGCGCTAGACAACAGAATTTTGAAACTGCGCCTAGTTTCTGACTCGCTGAACTGGCGAAATTTCTTCACTACATCTGACATTCGCACTAATAATGATAATAACGAAATGAATTGATGCATTTTTAATCAAGAGGGTGTGCCGATCTAAGGGCAATTCAGGGTATCGGTTGCCACACCGCATTTAAGCAAACGTAGGTTTTACGCTGAGACTGAGTTCTAAAATTGCGTCATGTTTCTCGCTGTTAAAGAAGGGCAGGAGTTTGGGTTGTGGACTGGGCAGCCCTAGGCACGACTCAGTACATGCCAATGTTTTAGAAAACTTGTAACCCCACAGTCTGGTATGTATCACTAATTGCCAGCAGTTTTGAAACTCTTAACAGTAGCTGAATTTTGGCATATCTATATAATTAAAGCTGGAATGTCACATTATACGTATTTTGGGCAACGTTCCAGTATTACTTTGTCTGCATCATTTTTGTTCTGTAGAAAGAAAGTTTGCATGTAGATTGTTGTGCATTAGGTAATTTTTGCGCATTGCGCAAAACCGGCCGACTAGTAATCAATCAAAAAAGATCCTTATGGATCTACACGTCAGTAATCCTTTACGAGGGACTAGCGTTAGAATAGCGTGTGAAATGTTTCGATTTAAAATCTATCAAAATTAGAACTTAACCTTGTTATAATTGTTCATTTATAGGAACACCAGCCGAATCTGCGGGCCTTATGATTGGCGACGAAATACAGGAAGTCAATGGTGTATCGGTTACAAACGCAACGCACACCGAAGTCGTTTATCACATACAAAAAGTGAGTTAGTTCTGTTTGTCTACAATGTTTTAGTCTCAAGACTTGATTGTTAGGCTAAGGCATTAACTTTTGGGTTTGGTTAGACTTAATTTTGGTGTTAAGGTACGGATTAAGCTTGCGGGTGAAGTATGTAAGAGGACTCCTTTCACGGTAAGTTCCATTGAGTTGATTTTAGCTCATAATGAGTTGAATCTACTCCGGAGCCTGAAGTCTGAATTAGGTCATTCACAAGTCAGAATTCTGAATTGATTCAACTCAATCTGAGTTAATCAGCTCATCCGGAATTAAATCAACTGAGAGCGAGTTGGTGTTTTGCGATATTAACTCAGAAATAACCATAAATGACTAATTCGTTCCCTGAGTTGATTAATCAACTCTCAGCGGAATTTTAGTGGGATAAAGGCCGGGATATGAAATTGACAACGTCATGCTGCCTATGTGCTTGCTATCATTGTTCCGGATAAACATTTTGCATTGATTGGGTTCCTGTTCTGTCAATGTCCAAATTTTTGGAGCATTGTTTAAAACTTTGTCCAAATTTGAAACAGCTACAGACCAACCTAGCTAACACGACACGCTCACCAAGCCTCAGAAGAACAACTTTCACTGTTCGAAACAGTACAAAATACACGGATCGAACCCCACTTACTGCGTATACACTAGCTGATCCATAGAGATGTTGAAGATGCGTTCTCCCGCCGTCAGAATTTTTTTTGTGATAAATAGGTTAGGTTCCTACCTCACAATTTTCCCTCCTCAGACATACCTTATCATTTTTTGCTGCCAATGGCATATTTAGTAAAAATTCTCCCGCCGTCAGAATTTTTTTTGTGATAAATAGGTTAGGTTCCTACCTCACAATTTTCCCTCCTCAGACATACCTTATCATTTTTTGCTGCCAATGGCATATTTAGTAAAAATTGCGTTCCATAACGTTTGCCAGCTCGTCACCGTCAGAAATTTCTGGATCAGCCTGTATGCGCATATAAGTGAAAATAAATTGCTCAACAATATTCAATGTAAACTACTAAACTGAGCGTAATGTTGCAAAAATTACAATGAAACTTAGAGCAAAACACCGTGTAGCACTTGACCGAGACCATCGTTTATAGGAAAATTTTTCAACTTCAAGCCTGCTCGCTCCGAAATTACAAAATTTGAAAATAATTTCAAAAATTACTTAGGTAAAACTGGATTGCTAATTTGCTGTCAGAGCTCAAATTTTGCTAGTATAACTGTTAATTAATGTTAATAGGCTGAAGTTATATTTAGAATCACAAGTCTATTTTTTAATGTTCTGCAATAATGGAGGTTATTCAAAATAGGTTTTCCGTCGCACGATTCGCGAACTTTTTCAATAAATTGCAACCGAAAACTACAATTTCTGCATTTTAATAAATTGAAGTACTAAATTGCATCGTCTTTTGCTGTCCTAAAGTTGAACGATATAGAAATTACTCGTACAACTAATTGCGCTTGATCGTTTTAGGGTGGCGTTTTGCTGTTTGATGTTTCCGAATGTGTTTCGGCATCATCCGGTGCTGTCCGGTCGTACTTCATCGTATTGTAGCGTAGGCGAATTATCGTCCGACACCGGCAATTATTAATTTATGAATAAATTTTTTTGAGTTTACGCTGCCGGACGGCACTGCACGAGAAGTATAAAGCGGTGTTAAAACATTCAAAATGTGATGTTTCATAGAACAGTGTTAATATTACGTTCAAAGCTTGGCAATTTCCTTGTTTTTGCAATGGGAAATGTGGGATATATTTATAGCTCAACGTGTCAATAATCTGGCTCTGGTGCACTTTGTTGTTTTCTTTTTGGCTTGTTTTTGATTTATCGTTTTCTGGCGAAATAAAATGCCTTGCCAGTGGCGGATCCAGGATCTCAAAATGGGCGGGGGCAAAATTTCACAGGTAATAAACTTACTTTTGACCCGCACGCAAACCACGAACTATTGTCATAAAATTGCTATATAATTTTTGTTGAGATGCTGTTGGGGGGGCCACGGCCGGGGTGCCCCCCCATGGATCCGCCATTGTGCCTAGCCATGTATTTAGGAGTTTTGTTTTGCGGTTGTTTTCAAAAACTTGCTTCGGGTACAACGCAGACATAGTATTCGAATTGTTTGATATAATTGGATTACGGTTCACTACAAAGCGCATCAAGCGAAAATATTTGGTGCTAGTCGACGGTTTAGGGGCATATGCAAGGTGGTAGGGCTATATATATCATTCTTTGAATTTATGGAGAAACTAGGTAAAAACACTTACTGGTTTAATTTTTTAGCATTTGCCTTAGGTTGTAACATCTTGAGATGGAATCCTGACAAAGTCCCAGGTGAACGCAACAGTCTGTGACCGTAGAAGGGCGCGTTCCATTCGTTTTCACTAAGTCCGGGACATCATTAGCCCAAAAATAGCTTGTGTTTCCAGGTACCTCAGTGACTGCAGTTTTTGTCGTTTAAAAACTGGTTTTGTTTAACTTTTTGCGGATGCTGTGACAGTCGGATTCCTGTATTGTACGCTTGTATTTATCAGTTCGAGTTAAAAGACTGGCTAAAACTTGGTGTTTCCTAATATTTTGTTTGGTTTATAAAATGTTTCTGTGCCTCAGAGTTCAGAATTAAGTAACTGAAGTAGTGTGAAGTATGTTCTGTAAAGTGGAACGCGAATTGTAACAAACTTATTGTGTGTGCCTTATCTAATGTGCCCTGTACAAAAGTATATACAGCGAAACAGCGCAATGCTAAAACTCAGTTGAAGGATAAATAGTTCTGATGCGCGTATGCAGAGGCGGATTCAGATATTTCTGACCGGGATCTGACTGATGACAAAAGTTATGAAACGCAATTTTTACTGTATGTCATATATGCCATTGGCAGCGAAAAATTGTAATTAAAAACCTTATCGTTTTATCACAAAAATTTTTTAAGGAAAAACAATTGTTTTTCTATAAAGAAATTCTTAGGAGAAAAATTGTAAGGTAAGGATCTTACCATTTTAGCACAAACGGCATCGCGCCCCCGCCCACCTCATTCTTGAATCCGGTGGACGTGTGTCATAGTCAAAACAAACTGTGCTACACGGATACAGGACCGTAGCCAGCTCACCTTGCTATGGGGTGCTAAAAATTTTCAGTAGGGGCATTCAAGGGTTTTTAATGATTGGCAAGCAAAGTTGAAAATTTTCTAGGGGCCCCCAAAATTTTTGCAGTGGGGGGACTGAGCCCCCCCCTGGCCAGCCCTTAGCTACGGGTATAAGCGGATCATTAATTTACATTACATAAACTGCACACAATCCGCCACATAACAGACTTGCTAGTTTGATTGATTTTGAAACAAATTCGGCAATGTTAAGTCATGTTTCAACATTGTCTTAGTTGATCATGATCACAAGTTCGTATGCAAACACAATCTTGTCTCAATCAATGAGTTCACTTTGAAGCGGTTTCAGACGGCAAAATGAAAAGTTTGACGATTAATTTTTACAAAATTTTAATTAAAGCTACTTAAAACCCTGCGGGTAATCGGAGACGATCCAAACTTTCGTTTTACAACATATTTAATTGTCTCGGCAGTATTTCGCACATTTTATCCTTTTTATACAAGTATAATAGTGAAAAATTAAATGTTTTCAGCATTCGAAATTTTGTTTTCGTGTGCGCGGTATATTTTTTCTCAAAAATTTCTATCATCCAAAAACGCTGTTGTAGGCAACCATCGTAAGGAAACAGAATAAAAATTTTAAAATATAAAACAGTTTTTGAATGCGTTTTGAGGGTTGGATACCGTTATTTGAAAATATTTTGAACAATACCATCATTCTTCATTTATATATACTTATTGTTATCGATGATAGCTTTCAAACTGTACAAAAATGTGTTTTATAGTTTAAATGGTATGAATGTAAAACTGAACGGCCAATGTATAGAACGGGGCCGGAACAGTGGTATAAGCATAAGCCTAAGCCAAAGAATGAGCCTATATTTAAGCCTAAGCGAAAAAATTAGTCTAAAGCTTAACCTTACTCTATTGCAGTCCCGTCAGAAAACGTTCCGACCCTGTTCGATACATGGACCAACTGAACTATGGTGTTTAATACTTTTAGTTGTGTTTATGATAGTTAAAGCTTTAACTTAAGATGGACTGGGTGCTAAAAATGTGCTAATATTCGTTTCAGCTGAACGTACGATCACTAAAGTAATTGTTTTGTTACTTTTGCTCACAATTTTGTCCAATAGAATTAATATTCAAATTGATGCTGAGCTATTTAGTTAAATCCGTGTCCGTAGTCGAATGGGAGCGGAAGAAGTTAATGTGCAGTCCCCATCCTAGAAAACTTATGGCCTGTAGAAAAGTTTTTACCCCGCTTTTAAATTCTTGAGAAATCCACAGCATTAACCTCCTACAATTGTTTTGGACCCCGGGATGTTAAACTGGTTACGGCCTGGTTAAATTGATAATTTTCATGCGGTTTTGCATTTGTAACCTAACGACAACTGTAATCGCGATCAATTACTTGCACTGTGTCTCTCAGAACTGCATTTCACTGGCATAAAATTTGCAGTTGGACGTTGCACTTTTAATTGTAAATCAGTGAGCCGTCATTGCGCAATGCGCCAAACTTGGCGAACCCGCAACAATCTGTATGCAAATAATCTTTCCACAGAACAATCGCATTTCTGTTCTAAGAAAATATTGCAAACGAAAATGCTGGAATATGCCCAAAATACTTATGTGGTGCATTCCAGCTTTATTTATATTGTATTAATCTGTAGCTGCACAGGCACACATGTGCAACTCTCTTAATATACACTGTGTTTTGGCATATGTTTTAGCTTCAGAATTTTTCACTTAGAAGTATAGAATCAAATTTGCCCAAAATATATTATGCGATGTGGGGAGTTCCAGCTTTAATATATAAATATATCTCGTGGCAATAACTCTTGCTACACTTTTCGAAACAATTCCACCGTTTAACTTGCGAACTCGCTTGTGTTCTTGTACGCTTTGTCTCCGCATTTACGATTCGGCTTAGGCTTATAAAAAATCTGACCTTTGTCTAAATTTTAAGCCTATTTCATTAACCCAAAATGTGATCGAAACAGGCCAGTAGTAAAGGGGGGCCCAAAGAGGCTCAGCCCTCCTTAGAAAATTTTGGCCACCCTAGTAAATTCGGAACGTTGCCTCTAAGTCAACGCTAAAACCCTTGTATTGCCCTCCTAACAATTTTTAGAACCGCCCTTCCCCAGCAAGGCGAGCTTGCTGCGTCCTGTGCAGAAAACGTTGGTAAGAGCCGTGGGCTGCATGCCGATTTACGAATTATCAATGCAATGCTGCATTAGTTGAGAGAACCCGTGTTAGCCGAATACCGTTTTTTCGGTTCAGGGTCCCAACTCCACAAAAGGCTGTTTACCAACGCCAGAGCTTAGTTTTTTGAAGAAAACTAAGTTGTATCTCTACAGTGCAAGTTTTTGCACTTCAAAACACAACAACAGAACCTTATGCATTTCCAATGACAACAACTCAACAAGACATCGCAGTTTAAAGATGCCACAATTGTTGACGCGGCGACTAAAAAATGAAAATCGCGCTCTGTAACGCACTCAATTACGTTTTAAAAGTCTTGTAAAAATTTTGTCATTCTGCCTGCTATACGATTCAATGTAGTCAGCAAAAAACAACTTTCAATTGCACATTTTAATCAAAAAAAACTACTACATCTACTGAATACAAAATTTTCGCAATAGGCTTTGTCGTTTAAGATTAAAGAGTATTTTTATCGTCTTCCCACCTTACCTTCGCTCTAAATAGACCGCAAGGATGGGCGCAAGATGAAGGGATAAACCGGTGTATATTATCGCAAAATTTCAGGGGAGACGAGAAAAAAGGCGTTTTGAAACCATTGGCATACTAAGAGTCCAGAAACTGTCTCACAACTACGATCGGGTGCAAACAACTTTCTCCCTGAGGTTTACTATCGTCCTGAAATGAAATCTTGGCTTCCGCCACTGACAATGTCAGTTTGTTTAGTGAGTAGTTGTTGTTTAGTCTGTTTACTGATTACTAGTCACCGCTGTGAACAAAAGCAAAACGTGTGGATTTACGGATTAGAAGGATTTTGAGCGTCGTCGAACAGTGCATTTAGGCCGATGTGGTGCATTATGAATGTGAGTGTTGCTATTTGAAATGAAAACTATTCATCGCAATCGCATAATAATTGTTTTCGTGTCTTTGTGTTTATTGCATTCCTGAGACAATATTGTTCAGTTGGAATTTTACTTTTAATCAATATCTCCTCATGTGTCACAGAGGTTACATATATGCGATAGCGGATCCACAGAGGGATGCCCCACCGTCGGAATTGTGATAAAATATGGTCCGTACGATTAATATCCACGCCAGAAAGGTGGCACATATATTGCATACTGTACAAACTTGCGTTTCATAAGTTTTGCCAACCCGCCCGTCGTCAGAAATTTCTGGATCCGCCGCTGTATATATATGACTGTGTGAAATAATGATGAATTCTATTTCATCAAGTGAAAGATTAGCCTATGTGAACTGCTACAGAACATGGGTAATTTTACTGGATTTATTTCATGGCTGCAAGTTTTTAACTCGTAGTATGGTTAAACGTTTCGCATTGTGGGCCAATGTAAAGAACAAGGCCGGAACAGTATTATAAGCATATTCCTAAGCCTAAAGCCTAAGCGTACTGTAGTGACGCGAATAAGAGGGGGACTGATATTTATTTGGCCTCTCCAGAGGGTACCCCGGCCTGTTATTCCGTTACGGACTGTTATTTATTTTCATCCCGGATATATCCGGTATTGCAACTATCCGTTGAATTAAACGTTGTTTGTCTTGTGTCAATAGCTTGAGCGATAATACAAGGTTATACTTAGGAATCTGCTTTCAAAATTTAAGTACGCTTTAAAGTTTCAAACTAAAATTATTTGGTACGGGAGTCATTTATGCGCTACAATTAGGGATAATTGACATTATGGACTCTAATTAAGGTTTAGGGACTCTATCCGCTTACGGACTCTTATCAGGAATACAGACTCCTATTGATTGGGACTCAAAACGGGGACCCCCTCTTCCCTCCCCCTTCTTATTCGGGTCAATACAGTAAGAATGAGACATTCCTAAGCCTAAGCCTAAGCCAAGCAAAAAAATAGTCTAAAGCTTAAGCTTACTCTATTCTATAGTCCCACAGAAAAACTTTCCGCCCACGATGTTGACATGGGTCGCATTGTGTTTAATTTTGTAACGTTAGCGCTTCGTGCAACGTCTTGTTTTGATTTCAAGTTAATTTTACAAGCAAACAAATTAAATTCATATGAAACGTTGCGTTTTTTACCAATTAGTTACGCATCTGCAGTATACTAATTTTATCAATGCTGCCTGAGATAGCGCTAGATTGCTAAAATCACACTGATCAGTTAATTTGAAGGTTACAGCACGTAAACAACCCATTGATACTACTACAACGGCCCATGAATACAACAGGGCTGGATCGTTTTCCGGACGGGCTAAAATAGAGTCAGTTTAAGCTTTAGACTAATTTTTTAGCTTAAGCTCAGACTTAGGTTTAGGAATTGGTTCATCCATACGTTTAGGCTTAGGAATATGCTTATACTACTGTTCCGGCCCTGTTCTATACATGGGCCCTATAACATTTCAGACAGTTGCTGACAACAAAATATTTGAATTCGAATACCATCAGATATCATTCAAGTTTGTGCGGTGCGATAATATCGAATTTATTTTATTATTTTAAGAAATTTAAATTTTTCAAATACTGCCCAAGTTTTACACGGCAGACATACGACAATTTTTGATTGAAGTGTGTCAATATGAATTTTAAGAAACAAGGGTCACAAAATTGATAACGAAACGTCACTAAAAACTAATACCTTGTAGTAGTTCTGTCGCTGTAGAATATTATTATTTTATTGTTTTTAATATTTGGTTTAAATTTCGTATTTTTATCGCAAAAATCTGGAATGTTTTTCAGTATATTGTTTTGAATATGATACTGTACAGTAGGGACCCGAATAAGAAGAGGACTGATATTTATTTGGTCTCTCGAGAAGGTAGTTCCATGTTACTCGGTTACAGACTTTTTATTTTTAACCCACGCTCCGCCGCCCATCGTTACTGATATATATCCGGTACTGCAATTATCCGTTGAATATTTCAACGTTTATTTGTCTTGTAACAAAAGCTTGAGCGATAATGCAAGGTTATAGTTAAGCAAGCATGTATTTTCAAAATCAAATTAGGGTTTAGGGACTCTATCCGTTTACGCACTCTGAGGGATAGGGACTCCTATTGATTGGGACTCAAAATGGGGGACCTCCCCTGTTATTACCCCGTCTTATTCGCGTCACTACAGTAACTGCTAAAGTTGTAATCTGTTATATGGGTTGCATTACATGCCATCTTGTATGGTAATAAATCTAAAACATTCGAAACAGCCCAATTGAATTGCCAAGTTTGTTTGAGTTAAACTCAACTTGGTAGTTTGCATGAGTATAACAGCGAAAAGGCATATGTTATTGAAAGCTTTCTGGTTCCACATTCATTAAATTTTAACTACGATTCGCCGAATTCAAGCTGATACGCGTATATAACTCTTCAAAACCACTTGGGCTCTTGTACAACTCCCTCCATATTTAAGCTCAGGCTTAGGTTTAGAAACAGTTTTTTCATTGACGCTTCATCTAAATCTAATCCTTAACCTTAGTCTTGAATGTAAAGGAGGTGTACAAGGGCCAACACTTACGTCTTGAACCACTTGGGCTCTTGTACAACTCCCTCCATATTTAAGCTCAGGCTTAGGTTTAGAAACAGTTTTTTCATTGACGCTTCATCTAAATCTAATCCTTAACCTTAGTCTTGAATGTAAACGAGGTGTACAAGAGCCAACACTTACGTCTTGAACCACTTGGGCTCATGTACAACTCCCTCCATATTTAAGCTCAGGCTTAGGTTTAGAAACAGTTTTTTCATTGACGCTTCATCTAAATCTAATCCTTAACCTTAGTCTTGAACGTAAACGAGGTGTACAAGGGCCAACACTTACGTCTTGAACCACTTGGGCTCTTGTACAACTCCCTCCATATTTAAGCTCAGGCTTAGGTTTAGAAACAGTTTTTTCATTGACGCTTCATCTAAATCTAATCCTTAACCTTAGTCTTGAATGTAAACGAGGTGTACAAGGGCCAACACTTACGTCTTGAACCACTTGGGCTCTTGTACAACTCCCTCCATATTTAAGCTCAGGCTTAGGTTTAGAAACAGTTTTTTCATTGACGCTTCATCTGAATCTAATCCTTAACCTTAGTCGTGAACGTAAACGAGGTGTACAAGGGCCAACACTTACGTCTTGAACCACTTGGGCTCTTGTACAACTCCCTCCATATTTAAGCTCAGGCTTAGGTTTAGAAACAGTTTTTTCATTGACGCTTCATCTAAATCTAATCCTTAACCTTAGTCTTGAATGTAAACGAGGTGTACAAGGGCCAACACTTACGTCTTGAACCACTTGGGCTCTTGTACAACTCCCTCCATATTTAAGCTCAGGCTTAGGTTTAGAAACAGTTTTTTCATTGACGCTTCATCTAAATCTAATCCTTAACCTTAGTCTTGAATGTAAACGAGGTGTACAAGGGCCAACACTTACGTCTTGAACCACTTGGGCTCTTGTACAACTCCCTCCATATTTAAGCTCAGGCTTAGGTTTAGAAACAGTTTTTTCATTGACGCTTCATCTAAATCTAATCCTTAACCTTAGTCTTGAATGTAAACGAGGTTTACAAGGGCCAACACTTACGTCTTGAACCACTTGGGCTCTTGTACAACTCCCTCCATATTTAAGCTCAGGCTTAGGTTTAGAAACAGTTTTTTCATTGACGCTTCATCTAAATCTAATCCTTAACCTTAGTCTTGAATGTAAACGAGGTGTACAAGGGCCAACACTTACGTCTTGAACCACTTGGGCTCTTGTACAACTCCCTCCATATTTAAGCTCAGGCTTAGGTTTAGAAACAGTTTTTTCATTGACGCTTCATCTAAATCTAATCCTTAACCTTAGTCTTGAATGTAAACGAGGTGTACAAGGGCCAACACTTACGTCTTGAACCACTTGGGCTCTTGTACAACTCCCTCCATATTTAAGCTCAGGCTTAGGTTTAGAAACAGTTTTTTCATTGACGCTTCATCTAAATCTAATCCTTAACCTTAGTCTTGAATGTAAACGAGGTGTACAAGGGCCAACACTTACGTCTTGAACCACTTGGGCTCTTGTACAACTCCCTCCATATTTAAGCTCAGGCTTAGGTTTAGAAACAGTTTTTTCATTGACGCTTCATCTAAATCTAATCCTTAACCTTAGTCTTGAATGTAAACGAGGTGTACAAGGGCCAACACTTACGTCTTGAACCACTTGGGCTCTTGTACAACTCCCTCCATATTTAAGCTCAGGCTTAGGTTTAGAAACAGTTTTTTCATTGACGCTTCATCTAAATCTAATCCTTAACCTTAGTCTTGAATGTAAACGAGGTGTACAAGGGCCAACACTTACGTCTTGAACCACTTGGGCTCTTGTACAACTCCCTCCATATTTAAGCTCAGGCTTAGGTTTAGAAACAGTTTTTTCATTGACGCTTCATCTAAATCTAATCCTTAACCTTAGTCTTGAATGTAAACGAGGTGTACAAGGGCCAACACTTACGTCTTGAACCACTTGGGCTCTTGTACAACTCCCTCCATATTTAAGCTCAGGCTTAGGTTTAGAAACAGTTTTTTCATTGACGCTTCATCTAAATCTAATCCTTAACCTTAGTCTTGAATGTAAACGAGGTGTACAAGGGCCAACACTTACGTCTTGAACCACTTGGGCTCTTGTACAACTCCCTCCATATTTAAGCTCAGGCTTAGGTTTAGAAACAGTTTTTTCATTGACGCTTCATCTAAATCTAATCCTTAACCTTAGTCTTGAATGTAAACGAGGTGTACAAGGGCCAACACTTACGTCTTGAACCACTTGGGCTCTTGTACAACTCCCTCCATATTTAAGCTCAGGCTTAGGTTTAGAAACAGTTTTTTCATTGACGCTTCATCTAAATCTAATCCTTAACCTTAGTCTTGAATGTAAACGAGGTGTACAAGGGCCAACACTTACGTCTTGAACCACTTGGGCTCTTGTACAACTCCCTCCATATTTAAGCTCAGGCTTAGGTTTAGAAACAGTTTTTTCATTGACGCTTCATCTAAATCTAATCCTTAACCTTAGTCTTGAATGTAAACGAGGTGTACAAGGGCCAACACTTACGTCTTGAACCACTTGGGCTCTTGTACAACTCCCTCCATATTTAAGCTCAGGCTTAGGTTTAGAAACAGTTTTTTCATTGACGCTTCATCTAAATCTAATCCTTAACCTTAGTCTTGAATGTAAACGAGGTGTACAAGGGCCAACACTTACGTCTTGAACCACTTGGGCTCTTGTACAACTCCCTCCATATTTAAGCTCAGGCTTAGGTTTAGAAACAGTTTTTTCATTGACGCTTCATCTAAATCTAATCCTTAACCTTAGTCTTGAATGTAAACGAGGTGTACAAGGGCCAACACTTACGTCTTGAACCACTTGGGCTCTTGTACAACTCCCTCCATATTTAAGCTCAGGCTTAGGTTTAGAAACAGTTTTTTCATTGACGCTTCATCTAAATCTAATCCTTAACCTTAGTCTTGAATGTAAACGAGGTGTACAAGGGCCAACACTTACGTCTTGAACCACTTGGGCTCTTGTACAACTCCCTCCATATTTAAGCTCAGGCTTAGGTTTAGAAACAGTTTTTTCATTGACGCTTCATCTAAATCTAATCCTTAACCTTAGTCTTGAATGTAAACGAGGTGTACAAGGGCCAACACTTACGTCTTGAACCACTTGGGCTCTTGTACAACTCCCTCCATATTTAAGCTCAGGCTTAGGTTTAGAAACAGTTTTTTCATTGACGCTTCATCTAAATCTAATCCTTAACCTTAGTCTTGAATGTAAACGAGGTGTACAAGGGCCAACACTTACGTCTTGAACCACTTGGGCTCTTGTACAACTCCCTCCATATTTAAGCTCAGGCTTAGGTTTAGAAACAGTTTTTTCATTGACGCTTCATCTAAATCTAATCCTTAACCTTAGTCTTGAATGTAAACGAGGTGTACAAGGGCCAACACTTACGTCTTGAACCACTTGGGCTCTTGTACAACTCCCTCCATATTTAAGCTCAGGCTTAGGTTTAGAAACAGTTTTTTCATTGACGCTTCATCTAAATCTAATCCTTAACCTTAGTCTTGAATGTAAACGAGGTGTACAAGGGCCAACACTTACGTCTTGAACCACTTGGGCTCTTGTACAACTCCCTCCATATTTAAGCTCAGGCTTAGGTTTAGAAACAGTTTTTTCATTGACGCTTCATCTAAATCTAATCCTTAACCTTAGTCTTGAATGTAAACGAGGTGTACAAGGGCCAACACTTACGTCTTGAACCACTTGGGCTCTTGTACAACTCCCTCCATATTTAAGCTCAGGCTTAGGTTTAGAAACAGTTTTTTCATTGACGCTTCATCTAAATCTAATCCTTAACCTTAGTCTTGAATGTAAACGAGGTGTACAAGGGCCAACACTTACGTCTTGAACCACTTGGGCTCTTGTACAACTCCCTCCATATTTAAGCTCAGGCTTAGGTTTAGAAACAGTTTTTTCATTGACGCTTCATCTAAATCTAATCCTTAACCTTAGTCTTGAATGTAAACGAGGTGTACAAGGGCCAACACTTACGTCTTGAACCACTTGGGCTCTTGTACAACTCCCTCCATATTTAAGCTCAGGCTTAGGTTTAGAAACAGTTTTTTCATTGACGCTTCATCTAAATCTAATCCTTAACCTTAGTCTTGAATGTAAACGAGGTGTACAAGGGCCAACACTTACGTCTTGAACCACTTGGGCTCTTGTACAACTCCCTCCATATTTAAGCTCAGGCTTAGGTTTAGAAACAGTTTTTTCATTGACGCTTCATCTAAATCTAATCCTTAACCTTAGTCTTGAATGTAAACGAGGTGTACAAGGGCCAACACTTACGTCTTGAACCACTTGGGCTCTTGTACAACTCCCTCCATATTTAAGCTCAGGCTTAGGTTTAGAAACAGTTTTTTCATTGACGCTTCATCTAAATCTAATCCTTAACCTTAGTCTTGAATGTAAACGAGGTGTACAAGGGCCAACACTTACGTCTTGAACCACTTGGGCTCTTGTACAACTCCCTCCATATTTAAGCTCAGGCTTAGGTTTAGAAACAGTTTTTTCATTGACGCTTCATCTAAATCTAATCCTTAACCTTAGTCTTGAATGTAAACGAGGTGTACAAGGGCCAACACTTACGTCTTGAACCACTTGGGCTCTTGTACAACTCCCTCCATATTTAAGCTCAGGCTTAGGTTTAGAAACAGTTTTTTCATTGACGCTTCATCTAAATCTAATCCTTAACCTTAGTCTTGAATGTAAACGAGGTGTACAAGGGCCAACACTTACGTCTTGAACCACTTGGGCTCTTGTACAACTCCCTCCATATTTAAGCTCAGGCTTAGGTTTAGAAACAGTTTTTTCATTGACGCTTCATCTAAATCTAATCCTTAACCTTAGTCTTGAATGTAAACGAGGTGTACAAGGGCCAACACTTACGTCTTGAACCACTTGGGCTCTTGTACAACTCCCTCCATATTTAAGCTCAGGCTTAGGTTTAGAAACAGTTTTTTCATTGACGCTTCATCTAAATCTAATCCTTAACCTTAGTCTTGAATGTAAACGAGGTGTACAAGGGCCAACACTTACGTCTTGAACCACTTGGGCTCTTGTACAACTCCCTCCATATTTAAGCTCAGGCTTAGGTTTAGAAACAGTTTTTTCATTGACGCTTCATCTAAATCTAATCCTTAACCTTAGTCTTGAATGTAAACGAGGTGTACAAGGGCCAACACTTACGTCTTGAACCACTTGGGCTCTTGTACAACTCCCTCCATATTTAAGCTCAGGCTTAGGTTTAGAAACAGTTTTTTCATTGACGCTTCATCTAAATCTAATCCTTAACCTTAGTCTTGAATGTAAAGGAGGTGTACAAGGGCCAACACTTACGTCTTGAACCACTTGGGCTCTTGTACAACTCCCTCCATATTTAAGCTCAGGCTTAGGTTTAGAAACAGTTTTTTCATTGACGCTTCATCTAAATCTAATCCTTAACCTTAGTCTTGAATGTAAACGAGGTGTACAAGGGCCAACACTTACGTCTTGAACCACTTGGGCTCTTGTACAACTCCCTCCATATTTAAGCTCAGGCTTAGGTTTAGAAACAGTTTTTTCATTGACGCTTCATCTAAATCTAATCCTTAACCTTAGTCTTGAATGTAAACGAGGTGTACAAGGGCCAACACTTACGTCTTGAACCACTTGGGCTCTTGTACAACTCCCTCCATATTTAAGCTCAGGCTTAGGTTTAGAAACAGTTTTTTTCATTGACGCTTCATCTAAATCTAATCCTTAACCTTAGTCTTGAATGTAAACGAGGTGTACAAGGGCCAACACTTACGTCTTGAACCACTTGGGCTCTTGTACAACTCCCTCTATATTTAAGCTCAGGCTTAGGTTTAGAAACAGTTTTTTCATTGACGCTTCATCTAAATCTAATCCTTAATCTTAGTCTTGAATGTAAACGAGGTGTACAAGGGCCAACACTTACGTCTTGAACCACTTGGGTCTTGTACAACTCCCTCCATATTTAAGCTCAGGCTTAGGTTTAGAAACAGTTTTTTCATTGACGCTTCATCTAAATCTAATCCTTAACCTTAGTCTTGAATGTAAACGAGGTGTACAAGGGCCAACACTTACGTCTTGAACCACTTGGGCTCTTGTACAACTCCCTCCATATTTAAGCTCAGGCTTAGGTTTAGAAACAGTTTTTTCATTGACGCTTCATCTAAATCTAATCCTTAACCTTAGTCTTGAATGTAAAGGAGGTGTACAAGGGCCAACACTTACGTCTTGAACCACTTGGGCTCTTGTACAACTCCCTCCATATTTAAGCTCAGGCTTAGGTTTAGAAACAGTTTTTTCATTGACGCTTCATCTAAATCTAATCCTTAACCTTAGTCTTGAATGTAAACGAGGTGTACAAGGGCCAACACTTACGTCTTGAACCACTTGGGCTCTTGTACAACTCCCTCCATATTTAAGCTCAGGCTTAGGTTTAGAAACAGTTTTTTCATTGACGCTTCATCTAAATCTAATCCTTAACCTTAGTCTTGAATGTAAACGAGGTGTACAAGGGCCAACACTTACGTCTTGAACCACTTGGGCTCTTGTACAACTCCCTCCATATTTAAGCTCAGGCTTAGGTTTAGAAACAGTTTTTTCATTGACGCTTCATCTAAATCTAATCCTTAACCTTAGTCTTGAATGTAAACGAGGTGTACAAGGGCCAACACTTACGTCTTGAACCACTTGGGCTCTTGTACAACTCCCTCCATATTTAAGCTCAGGCTTAGGTTTAGAAACAGTTTTTTCATTGACGCTTCATCTAAATCTAATCCTTAACCTTAGTCTTGAATGTAAACGAGGTGTACAAGGGCCAACACTTACGTCTTGAACCACTTGGGCTCTTGTACATCTCCCTCCATATTTAAGCTCAGGCTTAGGTTTAGAAACAGTTTTTTCATTGACGCTTCATCTAAATCTAATCCTTAACCTTAGTCTTGAATGTAAACGAGGTGTACAAGGGCCAACACTTACGTCTTGAACCACTTGGGCTCTTGTACAACTCCCTCCATATTTAAGCTCAGGCTTAGGTTTAGAAACAGTTTTTTCATTGACGCTTCATCTAAATCTAATCCTTAACCTTAGTCTTGAATGTAAACGAGGTGTACAAGGGCCAACACTTACGTCTTGAACCACTTGGGCTCTTGTACAACTCCCTCCATATTTAAGCTCAGGCTTAGGTTTAGAAACAGTTTTTTCATTGACGCTTCATCTAAATCTAATCCTTAACCTTAGTCTTGAATGTAAAGGAGGTGTACAAGGGCCAACACTTACGTCTTGAACCACTTGGGCTCTTGTACAACTCCCTCCATATTTAAGCTCAGGCTTAGGTTTAGAAACAGTTTTTTCATTGACGCTTCATCTAAATCTAATCCTTAACCTTAGTCTTGAATGTAAACGAGGTGTACAAGGGCCAACACTTACGTCTTGAACCACTTGGGCTCTTGTACAACTCCCTCCATATTTAAGCTCAGGCTTAGGTTTAGAAACAGTTTTTTCATTGACGCTTCATCTAAATCTAATCCTTAACCTTAGTCTTGAATGTAAACGAGGTGTACAAGGGCCAACACTTACGTCTTGAACCACTTGGGCTCTTGTACAACTCCCTCCATATTTAAGCTCAGGCTTAGGTTTAGAAACAGTTTTTTCATTGACGCTTCATCTAAATCTAATCCTTAACCTTAGTCTTGAATGTAAACGAGGTGTACAAGGGCCAACACTTACGTCTTGAACCACTTGGGCTCTTGTACAACTCCCTCCATATTTAAGCTCAGGCTTAGGTTTAGAAACAGTTTTTTCATTGACGCTTCATCTAAATCTAATCCTTAACCTTAGTCTTGAATGTAAACGAGGTGTACAAGGGCCAACACTTACGTCTTGCATCGTCGATAAATAGCAAGTTGTGTGATTTTCAAAAAAAACATTGCAATTTTGCCCCAGGTGCGAAACGTTTTTATATTTTAAAATAAAAACAATAACCAATTTATAATTTTCAAACGAAATTTTTTGTATATGAAGAAAACAAAAATATATTTTGTGCAAACAAACTATAAATTGACACATATTTGGGAAAATACCACGCGATTGCTGGCGGCAACCTCTGTTCTTTTTCACATTTTCAAATGTTCCATGTATATTATTATTAGTATTATTATTTTTATTATTATTATTAATATTATTATTATTATTATTATTATTATTAGTATTAGTATTGTCATGGGCGAGACCAAAATTTTGGTTTACTGCGTTCAAATCGACCAGACCAGTAGGAAAAATTGAAACTAAGCTGCTGCAGCATTACCTTTTCAATTACTGGAGCCAACGTTTACAAAATTACTTAGGAAATTTAAGCGAGTGTATCGGTATTCAATTGCGCAAACCGACGTTCCCCATGAGAATATTGTGTGTATTATAATTTGCGTTTGCAAAATACGTTTATACCCGATTCGCGCAAAATAGCAATTATTAACAACACTAAAACTTAAATGGAAACAATTTTATTATATGCAGTTTTTACTAAATAAATACGCACCAAAACACGCAAAACTATGTATAATGTGTGTGTGTATATTAATGCATTTTTAATTGCGACGGCCTTGAAACAGTCTAATTTGTGCAATGGTTTATGGATGCAACAAAAATCGGTTTAAGCATGCAGTAAAAAATATATTTCACTCGTAGTGCGATTTTTGAGTTTTAGAATCTGCAAAACTTGCACAAAATCTTAGAACCTTTTTGAAAATTAATACAGAATTAATATCCTGGTCATAGACCGCGGATAATTGATTTACGTTCCGTTTAACAACTGATTATCGATTTTCACTGTTTGGATTATGCGAGATTTTTGTTGGTTAATTTCGGTGTTCAAGAGTCACCAAACAGTAGTCTGGCTCTGGTGTACTTTCCCCTACAGGCTTAGGTTTACAAAAAGGCTTTCCAGAACATTTGTCTAAAGCCTAAGCCTTTTGAAGGCAACCGCGCATTTTTCGGTTAGTTTCAACGCATACAGAACCGGTAGCGTTAAAAAGTTGCCATAATGCATTTACGTGCAAGTGGTTTTTGTCGCCCTTTTTTAGTCTCATTATGCCCCCCTGAGCACCCGATGCTTAGGGATCTACGGCTCATCTCCCCCAGCGCCATTATGTCCCCTCGCCATTTCACCCCTGGTTGCAATTTACTCTTGTGTTATTGCAATTATTTTATGTATCGGGGAAAAGTTTGTGAACACTCAAGCTTTATTAAAATCGGACCTGTATACAGAGGACGCCGGGGCCGGCCTTCACTCCCCAGAAACGTTTTAGACCTCTAGAAAAGTTTCATACTTGCTTGTAAATTATCACAAACCCGTGTTCGCCCTTCTAATCATTTTCCAGCCTTCCCTAGCAACGTGAGCCAGTTACTGGCTTGATTTAAAAGGTCACTTTAAGGACAAACACAGTTTTTTGTCCAAAGTTAATATTTAGGCGAAATTCAGAACAGAGTTCAAATCAATTGTGAATGACTTGCTAACGAATATTTCAGTAAACTGCCCATAGACCATTTTGTTTACCTCTTAAAAGTAATCAAAAACCAAAATGAACCACATCAAAAGCAGAATCGACTGCTTAGACTGTTATCCTTCAAATCAACTTTGTAAACTTGAGCAGTATCGTGCTCAACTCAAGAAGCTGCCAACTTATGATCAGCATTATGACCGAACCCTACACACCAAATATGCCAAACCTCAAAGTTATCTCAACAATGACCGCTTGTGGAACGGTAAAGTCGTCGATAACGGGTTGTTTGAGCCAATACAGTCATCGTATTTTGCTCGTGAATGGGAAAGCGATAAAAATGTTAGTAACTTGGGTCAACCGACTAAACGTCTACAAGGTTATTGGCATAATAACAGTGCGGTTAATATCTGTTGTGTTAATAACGGAACCAAACGAAACGCTCGAAAGACCAGACCCAGGTCGATGGGTGAATTTCCGGCTCTGATTTATGCTGAGGTGAGGGCAGGATTTAGAATTGAAACGTTTACTCAAATCAACGAATGAGGTTGCTGTTTGGTATAGAAAGCAGAAATCAAATTGTTTGTATTTTCTTGGTCATATATAGTATCTAATATCAACATTATTAAAACTGGATCGCCCAACATACGTATTTTGGAAATCGTTTCGGTTTCAGTATAAAACAAATATATGTTTGTTTCTGTAGTATATATTTATTGAAACGTTTACTCAAATCAACGAATGACGTTGCTGTTTGGTATAGAAAGCAGAAATCAAATTGTTTTGTATTTTCTTGGTCATATATAGTATCTAATAGCCACATTATTAAAACTGGATCGCCCAACATACGTATTTTGGAAATCGTTTCGGTTTCAGTATAAAACAGAGATATGTTTGTTTCTGTAGTATATATTTATTGAAACGTTTATTCAAATCAACGAATGAGGTTGCTGTTTGGTATAGAAAGCAGAAATCAAATTTTTTTGTATTTTCTTGGTCATATATAGTATCTAATATCAACATTATTAAAACTGGATCGCCCAACATACGTATTTTGGAAATCGTTTCGGTTTCAGTATAAAACAAATATATGTTTGTTTCTGTAGTATATATTTTGACAGTTTTTTAAATGCTATCTTGCAGGAGCGCACATCATTTAAATATGATCGTTTCCGTTATTCCTCCAGCCGGCGTTTGACTAAAAATAGTTCGATTTTGAAAACTTAGGCATATTTCACGTGTTGTCCTTTGATCATTTCACAACCAAATTTGAATTTTCGAATAACCCAGTTGTTTACGTTAAACGAATTATGCATCATTCGACGCATCCTGCAGAGTTGAGTCCAATAATGTTAAACTTTTTGCAATTAGACGATTGGTTGATGAGTTATAATCACCCAACAGATTTGGCGCGCTTCCAGAGATTTTAGGATGACGCCAAATCAGTTATTTGAACATAACTCCTCGTTACGTAAAACCAATCGTCTGATCGCGGAAAAATCAACGCCTTTGGAATCATGCCCCCAAGCTGCGTCGAATAGTTATAATTTGTCTAACTTTTACACAAATTTTTTTGGGTCCTCAAACTTGGAACGTTAAAAATCGAAATCCGACCATTTTGGAGCAAACGCAGGCTGGGTGATAACGGAAAACACCCCACATGACACTTTACACACAATTTTCAGTTTTAAATGTCTGTAGACTTTTTAAACGTTTACAGTCTTTAATGCAAGAATGCTTACAACCTTGATGATCAGCTACGTTATGCGATTTTGATGTAGCAAATCTTGCAAGCAACCGGTATTACTAGTAAATAGCGACTTCGAGTCAAACGCATAATCACAACAACCTGTTGTTAAAGTACCATTCTTCGGCACTTTTCGTTTCGCTTCGCGTATAAATCATTTACCCAAATTTTAAATTCGTTAACACACGAAGGAATTATTGTCTCATTGGATTAAAGTTGTTCAAATTTAAAGTTTCTGAATGCAAATAATCCGAACTGCTATAAAATTGGCTTTTATACGTGGATGCTGTGCAGTGCAACCTCATCTCGTTTTTAAGGACAGCTTCCTGTTTCACTCCGCCGTTTGTGCATAAACAAGCGTAATCTATTCCAACATACATGTTAGTTTATTAGGAAGCAGAGATATATTGCAGCATGCTTCAAACTTAACAACGAAACAGCTGCTATTAATAAATGCTATTAACGTGCAAGCGTGAATAGTTCATTTCTGTTAACTTTTGTCTATTTTGTTTCAGTGCATCAAAAACCACGAACTCAAACTGCGGGTCAAACGAGGGATGCAAAATGGTGACATTGGAACGGGTAAGTGGTTTCATTGTAAAGGATTGGTTAAAATGTTTATCACAAGTCAAGCGTACGAGAAGCCAAACGTAATTTTAGTACTAATTCGTCTTGTAAAATTGTCAATTTCTCGGTTATCCGTTTGTGGTATATTCCGCCTGAGTCGGCTGTGTACGCCTGTTGGGGAAACGAGTGACGTTCCTATGGACGCTGCACCCTTATGCAACGTGCGGCCTTTGTTAGAACGACATGTGTAAGAAAAACAGAGCCTGAAGCATTACTTATTGTGTTCTATGAGCACACACTGCAAAAATATGGTGAGTCAAATTGACTTTTCCGAAATAAACTCTGCGGGACTACACAAAATGTGTTAAATTCGCCTCCGCCATAATCAAATTCGACTCACTGAGTCGCACGTTTGACTCTGGCAGGGTCGAATTTGACTCAGTTTGTGTAGTTCCGTAGAACCTATTTCGGAGAGAGTCAATTTGACTCACCATTTTTTGCAGTGCATACCACTGCAGAACTAAATAAATTTATAAAAATCGTAGGAAATTTATATTTTGTAAGGTACAAATAGATTCTACTATTTTACTGGGTTCACAAATATTTTGTGTTTTGGAACGTTTACAAGCTTTTAACAGCAGCTGCTATGCAGGCCCGTAGCCAGCTCATCTTGCTAGGGGGGCTTAAAAATTTTAGTAGTTTTGCATACAATGGTTTTAGTTGACTTACAAGCAAGGTTGAAAATTTTCGAGGGGTGGGGGGTGAGTCAAAAATAATCCATGAAGGGCTGAGGCCCTCTGGCATGCCATTTTCTACAGGCCTGCTGTTATGTTGACTTATAACCGACGTTAAGTTGCTCCAAATTTTATTAAGTTTAGATACTTGCTAATCTTGACCCTTGTAAAACTCAGGAGCGGAACGGTTTTCAGTGGGACTGCAATAGAGTAAGCTTAAGCTTAGACTAATTTTTTTACTTGGCTTAGGCTTAGGCTTACGCTTAGGAATATGCTCATTTTGACACTTAGGCGTTGGCTTAGGAATATGCTTTTAAAATACTGTTCCCGCGCCCCTGTTCTTTACATTAGCCTTAACTTTTGTACAGGTGGTAATGAACAAAATTTCAAGAATTAAAGGTTGTTTAGAGAAATGTTAACAAAATCATTTATTTTTGCAGTTTAGAAAATGTTTTGTTTTATTTGTTTTTGCGTTTTTTATTATATTTTCTTGACAATAAATGCCACATCGGTGTAAAATACAAATCATCAACGGTCATTCACTAATCTACAGCATTAGCACTCGTTATATTAATGTTTGAATATGAAAACAAATTATAATTATTTTGTATTTAGAAATTTTAAACACAGTTTTAATGTGCTGTTTAGCGTAAGTTTATGTACTGTTTGTCATGTTTAAAAGTGACCAAATTGAGAGAATTTATAGTTTTTTGCTAAGAGAATACGAATACCGAGTTAAAATTCGAATGATGTACACGTACTGTAACGACCCGAACGTAAAGTCTGTAACAGTGTCGTTTCTTACGAAATTTTCGCGAGGTCATATCGCTTATTCCCATTTAATATTTACTATTTCAAAGCTGGATCTATGAAAAAAAAGCGAATAGATTTAAAACGCCAACTGACTGCTCAAAATTTGACAAAAAAAACAAACAAATAATAAATGTTTCGAAAAAAAACTAGCAAACAAAAATGATACAAAAGTGATAAAATAAAAGAGTAAATGAGGGAGATGACACGACGCCGACAACACCTTGTTGTGTTTATTGATGCAGTATATGTGTATAGTGCACGTTTGCAGTGCGTTTCACGCAATAATATTTGCAGTATTTGTAGAGGAACATTTTGAAACGAATAGTGCAAACAAATGTGCAATTGAATGGTGTCAAACGATATTTGAGCCACAAGTCTGTTGTTCGTGTCGCGGTCTTTACTTGCATATAAAAGTCGGCTGTCTTTCTTTACTTTTCTTGCTTGTTTTTGTCACATACACGCAGGATATGCGCTTTTAGAAAGCTGTCTAAGTTTTAAAGCGAAAACACGAGAAATGAATGAGTTCTGTTGCTTGTTCGATGCCTATATAATTTTGCAGCAGGTGTTTTTTTTGCTATATCAAGAGCAGTCTAGAAAAGATTGTATGAAATGTATTCATGTAGCGTTGAAAAGACGTTTTGGTAATTGCAAAACGGTGTTTTTTGACGGAAAAATTAAACAAATTAACATCCATGCTAAAATGGTTTTTATTTCTATTGAAATGACAGCTGTTGATGTATTCGAAAAAATAAAATTATTTTGCTTTTCAGGCCAATGTATACAACAACGGCGCCGCAGTAGTATAAGCATATTGCTAAGCCTAAGCCTAAGCGAACGAATGAGCTTATACCTAAACGTACGCAAAAAATAGCTTAAGCTTACTCTGTTGCATTCCGCAGGAAAACACTTCCGTCCATGCATCTTTAGATGGGACGGCTTGTTTTGATATTTCTCTGGCCTACTCAAATTACTTTCAATATAAGGTTCGTTTACTCTTTTGTATTGTGTACGGATTACAAATACTATGGATTTTGAAAGTGGTACATTTTCACCCCTCGGCACAAATTTTGGCTCTGTGTCTTCGGCGGCTCGAAAGCTCTTTATACAAAATAGCGAACCAGGTTTGATGGTTTTGGCAAAAAAAGTGGCGCACGTGGGGATTCCAACCAGAGCAACGTTTAAGACCCGTTTTTGAGTTCACACGTGTTCCAAATTTCGACACAACGTATTAGCTTCATTTTGAAGCTTTGCCCGTCTTGTAAGTTGTAATAGAGTAACCGGTACTTAGAAAACCCGAAAGTATTTAGTAAGCGTCAAGATCTATGACCGCTAACAGCAATGTGAAGCTTCAGCAGCGATATGTTGTTTCAAAGGGTATTTGTTTATTTTGCCACACAAAAACTGTCTCTCCATGCATAATCACTGGGAATACACAGTAGTTCAAAGTTTAGGCTCATGGTTAGGATTAAGTTTATGCTATGGTTTAGTGCAAAAAATATGAATAATGATTGGAAATACAGTAGTTCAAAACTTCGTGCTTATGTTCAAGCTTAAGCTACTGTTTAGTGCAACAAATATTAAAGTTTGTCGTAGCTTTTATCAATTTCATGGTCATGTTAATTTGGCCGAAGGCAACTACTGTTCGCACGCTGCAAAAATGGATTTTGTCAGAAAGCAAAATGTTTCAGTTCAGTAGTCTACAGTAACCAAACATATATGTTTCGGGTTGCACTTGTCGCTTTACGTCTTCAATTGAAAATTGAATTCGGAATGTTCAATGTAACCCGGCTCAGATATCAGAGAGTTGTCGGAACCGGAGAATAAGTCTCGAATCCGGGTCGGTCTTACATGCAAACGCTGGAATCAGGCTGTAGGCAGCTCACCATATTAGGGGGTTAAAAATTTTCAGGAGGGGCATACAAGAATTTTCGTTGATTTACGAGTAAGGTTGACAGTTCTCTACACACAAAATAAATTATATGGTATTCAAGAAATGTCTGAAATTTAAGTCAATTATGTCTTGATACAGACTCGAGACATATATGTCTTGAATTCAAGACTTTTATTAAATTTTCAGAACTATTGGTGTAAAATTTCACACACTTAAATGTCTTAAATTTAAGACTGTTTTATGAACGGTTAAGAAAACCAATTCCAACCTTTTTTGGATAAACGCTGGCTGGGAGCGGATGACCCAAAAGGCCCCGCAATTCTTCCGGGGGTCCGAAACCCCTGCCAACCACTCCTCGGCTACGGGCCCGAATTTAAGGGGAAAGCTTAAAATCCAGTGCCCGAGGACAACTACAATTTGGGTTTCTTTCAGTTACGCTTTGAGCATTAAAAGAGTAAACATAGTGTGTTTCCGGTCCGTCGCCAGAGGTTTCCGGGGAGGGGTGTGTCTCAGCCTTCCTGAACCGATTTTGGTATACTTCAAGAAGTTTTTAATCTTGCCTGTACGTCGTCGAAAACCTTCGTGTGACCCTCCCGATATTTTTTACCCTCCTGGCAAGGTGAGCTGGCCACGGGTCTGGCGAGGTTAAAAAAGCAAATTCAAAATTTAGCGGCTTCAACGCAGTAGGTCAACCTTAAAATTTCAAAATACCAACTAAAAGGCGTTTATAAAACTGCAGAATTTCGGACTGTCAGTCTAGGTAGGATGCGGGACATCAGACCTTTCAATTAAGCAGTTGGAAAAGCGGGTTAGAGCGGGGATCGAACTCTTAGCCTATGGATCCTTAAGTGAGCACTTTACCACTGCGCCACGTAGCCCGGCCGTCCAACTGCATTTTTCGTCGACTATATTTGTCGACCGTATGCTGCCAGCTAGCATACATACAGTGCACTGCACTATATTGCATGTGCACATAACGGACAAGCATGTCTCACATGCTTACATGCCCTTATTTTTAACAAGGTCGTCCCTTGACCGTCCATCCTATTTTCGACTTGATAGCGTGCTCATAGCGCGGCAATTTGCCATTGCGCTCACCGCGTAGCCCCCATGTCAGTCAAGGTAGGAACCGGGACATCAGACCTTTCAACTAAGCAGCTGGAAAAGCGGGTTGAGCGGGGATGGAACTCTTAGCCTATGGATCCTTAAGCGAATACTCTACCACTGCGCCACGTAGCCCGGCCGTCCAACTGCATTTTTCGTCGACTATATTTGTCGACCTTATGCTGCCAGCTAGCATACATACAGTGCACTGCACTATATTGCATGTGCACATAACGGACAAGCATGGCTCACATGCTTAGACGGACTACAAAAAGTATCTGCGTCCATCAAAATATCCTCGATCCGCCGCTGAAATATTCCAAGCCACGAGCGCTCGGGTCATTTGGGATTTTCACCATGCGTTTGTGAAAATTGTTTAACCACTGTGTAAACACAGGAACGAGACAATTTGTCTGCCTACGACAATGCCTTCCCAAACGATGTTATGTACTTTTGTCTGGAAATAAGTATACCATTGATCTACAAGTAAACATCTGACATGAAACAGACAAACAAACAATTGCAAACAATGCATTTCAAACAAACGCAAACAATAAACTGTCCCATCAAGAGGCTGATCCGAAAATTTTCGACGGGGGTGGGTGGCCATGGCAAATGTTATGAAACGCAAAAATTGTAAGGGAACGACCTCATCATTTTATAACCCAAAATTTTTCTGATGACGAATAATTGTAAGGTAGAAACCTTATCATTTTATCGCAAAAAATTCTGCAGGAAAAATTGTAAAAATTTGTATGGTCGGGGGAACGTTAATACCATTTTTACACAAAAATATTGTGGAGCGTGGGTGCGCCCCCCAACCAACACATAAACATTCTGACGGTGGGGAGGTGCGCCCCCGCACGCGACCTCAGGATCCGCTAGTGGTCTCATCCCCAGCTAAAATAAGATATCGATCACCGGTACGGCTAGTAAACATTAAATTTGTCAAACATCGCGTTTTAGCGACCGTTGGCTGCCCGTGGTTCGTTTCCAGAGCGTAAAACTTTATATTTCCTCAAGTTATTTGCAAACATGAAAAACATTTTTTAACCTTTGCAGGGTATTCCTAAAGCATAGCGCTCTTTTTTTCTGCTCTCATCACACAAAAACCTAGTGATATATCCCCCTATACCTCGCGTATACACTCCTATACTCCATCAAACTGTGTGCGTTTAGTTCGATCCCGATAGTATAATTTATAACGAGGTATTGCGGTTAAGTACCTATAGTCGCACTGTGCGATATCGTACAATACTTTGCATGTTGCGGCATACAAGTGCACTGTTTGTTGTTTGCTGTACGAAATTTAGCATTTTATTGCTTTAGATGTAAACATATCCGATATTAATACAACTGTTTAGTGCGAGTAGGCGACTAGTTATGAACCTAAGTGAGAATTGCTAACTCAGCGTGCTTAAAACGAGTTCATTTGCTTAAACTCAAAAAAGCTTAGCAGAACGATCAGGCCCGTAGCCAGTTCACCTTGATAGGGGGGCTAAAAATTTTTCAGGAGGGGTATTCAAGGGTTTTTAATAACTTGCCTAGCAAGGTTGAAAATTTTTTAGGGATGCGAAACGGTTTCCAGGAGGCTGAGCCACCTTGGCCCCCGTTGGCTACGATCCCGAAAACGATACTTTTGATTATTACTGATTTTGGAAGGGGTTGACAGTTTTTTGTACTTTTGTCATATATAGGACCACCTAACCTGTATGTGGGGAATAAAGCACCTTTGGGTTTCCGGAAAAAATCGCCAGTACCGGAGAAGACAGGGGTAGAGACTTTCCCCAAATTTCAACGTAAGGACCCCGAACTCGCGAGCGAGAAGCTAGACGCATTTTAAAACTACGGCGGTGATCCTTTTAAGGGTGGGGCGCCCCAAAATGAGGGCTATGGTGGTTGCTGCTTCAGCCCTGCTAATCCCTCACGAATTATATATTACGCCTCCTCGCGTTTGCAACCCCCCGTTCTTTGGGCTGCTGCGTTCCTGAATGATACTTTGTGGAGGACACGTATATCACAGGTCGGGACAGGGCTTTGGATGCCAAACCCGTGGCCCTGATAGTACTTATGTTTTCACATGGTTTTTATGACTGCTTGGTGCGAATCTCGAATTATTACCAGCAAGTCAATTTTACAGTTCCGAGTTCAAATATATATCTAATACGGATTGTACTGCGTTGCACTTATAGTCAAACTCACAAGCACGTTTCAAAACAAATTGCTCATTTTGCTGTCTTTTCAAGCCGTAGTTGATTTTGATTGGACTCCAATTTAAACACACAATGAAATTGGTAGGATTTTTATAATTTTTCAAATTTCTCTACAATTGTCTGCTTTCGTCAGTCAATTGAATTGGGATTGTTTCAAATATAATTCGAACTTTTTTTTGACTCAACATATAACTCTAATTTGAATTTTTTGACTCACTTGGGTACCGCAGACAACTGTAGTGGCGCGATCAAAGATATTCCGGTATAAGCGGATACTATTTATGTTTTGAAATTTTACAGTTTGCGGTTTTAGAAAAATTTCCGAATTTAGAGAGTGCAGTTGCATCGAAGGCGTAAATTGTTTTTCGAATTCGCGCCAGATTTTTTACTTATTTGGCTAAAAAGCACATTTCAGATGAATAATTTGCATTGCAAAATTTTCACTGCGGCACGGCTGATAGGGAAAATACGCCCCCTTATCCATGTATATGTGACTGGAGATAACCAACACTTTGGCATCATTGATTCTAAAGTTGCATTTATTGCTATTACTGCAGCCATTTCGCATACTGATTAACAATGAAAAGTTTCATGATCATCTAAGAACTATGAAAATAGACTTATTTTGGCTCTTGTAGACTTTCCACACATTTAATGTTTAGGCTCAGGATTAGGCAAAGGTATAAGCACGGGCTTGGGCTTACTTTTAACCTTAGGCAAAGGTAAGTCTTTTTTTCTAAGCCTAAGTGTAAACATGAGAGAAAAGTGTACATCAGCCTAGAGTTTCTTTGAACCAAACGTATTTTCGGTTCAACCAAAAACTACATAATGTAGTTTTCTCGTACCTTTCGGGTTTAGCATATGCCATGAGGTTTGGCAATGATATCTTTGCATCAGCAAATTAAAATCGAGTGCTTTATCTTGCAAAAAATGCCATCTCACAGTGCCAGTGGCCTTTTGTAGTTTGCTTTCGAACTGTGGCCCATGCAAAGATCAGTGGCGGAACGTTTTTCTGTGGAACTGCAATAGAGTAAGCTTAAGCATTTGACTAATTTTTCTGCTTGGCTTAAGTTTACGCTTAGGCTTAGGAATATGCTCGTTCTTTACGGTTAGGTTTAGGCTAACGCTTAGGCTTAGGAATATGCTTATAATACTGTTCCGCCCCTGGTCTTTACATGGACCCGAGCGGTTAGCTCTGTTGTTTATTGTTTACACTTTAGCATTGTAGTTGGTTGCATTTTTGTTTGTTTATTATTAATTGGTGACAGTTGCCCAAATGCACATGTACCGCTGCATGGTTCACGTTTTGAACTAAGGAGCATCAGCTCATGAGGGTACAATGTTATGTTAACGTTTTTTTGCGAGCGAGCCTAGCAAGCCAGAAATGTTTTTGACCTTAAGAATTTAACACCTAAGTTTACTGCCTGTAAAATTGTTATTTCTTTAAAAATTTCGGCCTATAGGTGTGCATACTGGATATATGCCCTATTCCATCCTTGTGTACTTAGGTCTTTGAGAGAACGGTTATACGACCAACTCAAGCTGCTTGCTTTGGACGAAAGTTTTGCTTAATTACAGTTCAGTGGCGGATCCCGAAATGATGAAGTTATATATGTATTCCTTCATCCAGACGCGGATCTAAAAATTTCTGACGAAGGCGGCGGCTGGCAAATGTTATGAAACGCAAAAATTGTAAGGTAGGGACCTTATCAATTTATCAACAAAACATTTTCTGAGGACGAAAAATTGTAAAAAATTGTAAGGTAGGGATTTTACCATTTTATTATAAAAGAAATGCTGCGGGGAAAAATTGTAAACAAATTGTAAAGTAGGAACCTTACTATTTTAACACAAAATAATTTCTGATGGGGGAACGTACGCCCCTCGCCCCCCTCTGGATCCGCTATTGCCTTCACCGGTACGGCAGCGTAGAATATTTTGCAATGCAAATTGGTTCATCTCAAGCTCAACATGTGTTTTGTTGCCACATATCTGAGCAATATGGCAAAATTTCAACCCAAATTAAAAGAAAATGTTGCGCATCAAACAGAACTTTTGATTGTTTTAAAATACAGAAAAATTTGCTGAAAACACACTTTAAAACTGTAAAATACGAGAACGCCAAAAGTATCCACCCCGGAGAACCAGGATCCACTGTGGCTTCGTTTGTATTCATGCATTTGCAGTTTGTTTGTAGAATCAGTTTGGGTGTTTTTCAGTATTAAGAAGTTCGTTGATTTAACTGAAACTGCGATATTTAGTAATTTTTTCCCAATGCAGTGACGATAATGCAGTTGTATTCGCGATTTTTCAGGTTTTCATTTTCAAAAGGTGTCGCGTATTTTCACATGACATTGCTTAATCATTTCACGTCCAAATTTTAATTTTGAATAATTTGACAGTGCCAAAGCAAGCAGAGCTGGAAGCCCCCCCAAACATCAATATGGAGGTCCTCAGCGTACACGTGAATACAGAATTTATCAATGTCTGATCTGATGTTGTCCGAGCTGAGGACGAATTTAAAGAAACAGTTTCACACAAAAGTTGCAAAATGATGGATCTAGTAAGTGTCGAAATTAATCAAATTTCACGCACATCGAGAAATTTTGTTGACATCTTCTTTCAACGTAGCTTTAACAGCTCATATTTTAAATAAACCCTTATACTGTCTTCATATGGTCCAACCAGGGGAGACAACAAATGACACACCTCACAAAACTTTCTTTATTACCGTTCGTGATTATTTCGTGTCATAAGAGTTATATTATTTTAAGTAAAATTGTAAGCCAGCGAGTGTGGCGAGTGAGCAAATTTGCTGACAATTAGCAATCTGGTGGTTGTTGTAAGGCCTGTGTAGTGTCTAAAGCCGTTTAAAAAATCGTGGAAAGGTAGAATAATGTCAAAACCTCGCTTGCGAAGCGAGCGAGAAGCCAGACATATTTCAAAACCGGCGGTTTTTGTTTCGACTGGTTAGGGTGGGCCACCCAAATGGAGGGTGGCTGCTCCGGCCCTATAAAATCGATGATATTTCAAAGAGCCAACGTTACTTTAAGGGGCGTAACAGTAAATTAAGAGTATTACTAAGCCTAAACCTAAGCCCAAGCGTTGCAGAAATATGTTCCTAAGCCTAAGTCTAAGCAAAAAATGAAATCTAGAATCTAAACCTACTCTTTTATGGACCCACAAAAAACCTGGACACCCGTTAAAGTAACATGGGCCTTTTGAAGTATGAAACGTTCTCACCAATTGAATCCAAACATATTTTTATGTCATTGACAACACAGTTCTAATTACTGTATAGCTCTTTGTTTTAGGTTCACTAGCTAATTTACCTGAAGATAACCGCTGTAACGAACGTATTGTTTCACATCCTCGTTGTAATGGTAATCCATTTCAACCATCAACATCAACTCAAAGGCATCATCATCATTATATTCCACCAGCTGGTAATGGTCGATCTGAAGAACAAAGGCGATCTATTCAAGCAGGAATTGGCACCAAAACTAGCTATGTCACCACGCATACCGATAGTTGTTCAAAAATGCCGAACGGAAATGTGATTGTCACAGATGCGTATCTTGTTAGTGTCAACAACGAAGAAAAATCACAACTGGATGCAAAGCTACGTGCAGCGTATCCTGGAATTAAAACTATTGACATGAGTAGAGAATCTCAAGCAGATGCCAGTCGGCCGTTGAATCAATCTTACCTAATTGCAGAGCAAATAACTGCCAAGAACAGCCATAAAATGTCCAACCAATACTCGAGTGTCCAACTAAATGAAGCTACCGACACACAGAACGCCGTCAACCGGCCTAAAAATCTCCAAACAGCCAGTGCCAACTCTCAGTATTCACCAGTCTCTTCCGTCGCGTCTGACTTATCAGCATTTGTTCCGTTTACCCCGACCCAGCCAGCAACACCACAACAACAATGCGATCTCTCGATGTCGCTTGCAACCAAACAATCAGAGCAAACCCTGGCGCAAAATTCTACTGAAACTAACATGATGAATGGTGCCTGCTCAAATCGACCAATGATACCACCTAAACCCTCACAGTCGTCGAGTACTTTCAAACCACTGTCAGCAGTTTCAAACAACGCCACTCCGTACACAAATGTACCGCTGTCAAGTACAACCACATTTAATCATGAATCAAGTGTAGTCGAGCCAAATCATAATTGTTCTGCTGGTTCAAACCCAGCGATTTCAACACGGTTGCCTCCGCCCAATGGGATTCAAAGCAGTAACGCCGAGTTTGTAGGCCGTCAGCCGCCAACGCAACCATGGTATAACTGTGAGTCAAATTTGGCCGAAACATCGTTTATTGGCGATACAAACAATTATCAACCAGAAACAGCGCGACCTATCATCGAATCGTACAACAGCAACTCACTACGGCCAAACATTATGATGACTGCGAACGCCGATAGCCTTATCACAGAAATTCCAACGTCAGCTCTAAGGTACCAGCCGGCAAATTTGCGACACCAACCCCAACAACAAACGTCATCAGAACTAGACACCGATCGTGTGCCCGTTCATGCTCACCCACCGCAACTAAGTCACCTTACGCCTAATTCCGCCCGATTATACCTTGCGACTGCGGAATTGTCAGCAAATTCGTCAAATCCTCGAGATAGTATGCCCCGGACACCGCCTATTGATTATTCATCGTCTGCAACATCTATTGATAATTCATTGAGTGCTACAGGACGCTCGTCTCAACAGACTGGAGCTTCAAGTGGTTTTGTATCGGGTCTGTCACGGCCAGGCGTAGGCTCTTCACCAGACAAACTAAATCAGTCGTCTGTCAATGGCCACAATTCACTTGATCGAAATACGAATACCGCAAGTAGTAACGATGATAAAAATTCGTCCGGTACAACTACAGCAACAACTACTATACACCTGGGAGGTAATACGCTTCAACGTGGCCCAGGACCAGTCGGTGGTACTAGTAGCAATGAAAACAATAACCAAGACCCGACGAGTTGTTTGGACCAACGGCTGGAACGATATTCGAACGACTTGCGCTCGAGACGTGAATCAAACGAGCGTATTGCAGCAGAACAGCAGTTTCTCAGGTTGGTTGAAACGCATAAACGGTGTAGTAAAAATAACGGAAACGGATAATGAGCAGACTAACGAAAGTGAAAACCGGATAAATGTTTATATTAAAAAAATACATTATTCTTCACCAGTAATGATTTTCAAGTGATTTCTGACACCGAACTTTACCGGTAATGGAAATCCGGCTAAACCGTGACGTTGAAGCGATAATGTTTAATTAATCTATTTTCGTTTAGTGTTTATTTTAGTTAAAGCGCTTATTAGAGAAATGTTTTTCTAACTTTCAAAGCAATGTGTAGCAATTTTCGCTGTTACATGAAATCTATTTCGCTTAATAGATTTTCAGCATTGTCGTCCCTAGAGTAATGAAGTGTCAAAAAACTACACTAGGGTGTAAGTTAATAGACGGCGTTATTTTCTTCACCCACTCACTGTGTTTATTTTTTTACATTACCAAATACTTAGGCTTAGGCTGTGGCTTAGATTAAGGTTTAGGCTTACGATTTGGCTTATTCTCAAATTTAGACTTAAGTTTAGACTCGTGTTCGTTTATGTGCGGAGACAACACATGTACCGAAGCTGTAGGAGTTTGCGAGTAACAGGATTTGGCTCTTGTAGACTTAGCCTTCGCTTATGCAACGCTTGGGATTAGGATTTGGTAAACCTTTTCCGAAATCATAACCTAACCGTCTATGTGGCATGTATACAAAAACCCAAGGTTTTGGTTAGCAATTTGGTACTCCAGGTCTTCATTGCGTGGATCCAAAAAGTTGCAGTCGCTGGAAAGAGATCGACAAGCAGCGACACAACGGTCACTGAGAAATCAAAACATTAATTGCCACAACGAAGGTATCGCGAACAAAGCTTATCAGCATTCAGTCGACAGCCCTGAACATATGAAGAGCGCCGGATCAGGTGAGTAAAATGCAAGCACACGAAGACAGCGGTGTCTTGGTAATTGATGGACAGGGACACCATTAGAAAAATACATCGAAGTCGGTGACAAAAGCGCTACTACACACTGTAAATTTCAATGAGTTGATTAATCAATTCAGCTAGCGAGTTTGTTATTTCTGAATTAATATCAGTAAACATTAACTCATTCTCAGTTGTGTTAATTCTTAATTCTCACTGTGAGTTGAGTTGACTCTGGGTGAGTTGATTAATTAACTCAGATTGAATTTAATCAACTCAAAATTCGGAGTTCAGATAGTCCTAACTCAGACTGAGTGATTCAACTCAGTCTGAGTTAAAATCAACTCACTGAAATTTACAGTGCAACTGTAGTTTCGCGTTGCAATTTAAACCATGAAACGCGCAAAAGAACGCTTGCGTCTCGTAAGTTTCGCTTGCGGACTTTCGAGCCTACTTTGCTTCACTATAAACCTACTCTGCTTTTGTTATGATACCCGTGAAATAAAGTAGCCCCCCACGCCTCTGGTAGAATATTTTAGAAAGAATTATTTTGCTGATTAAATGCGAAAAAAATTTTTTTTTGTCGAAATAATAATAACCGATACAAAAATATTCCATGGCATATGTTGACCCTATCTCGCATAGAATATCCGGCCCATGTTACTTTAAGGGGCGTCCAGGCTACTGGTGGGTCTATAAAAGAGTAAGTTTAGATTCTAGCATACATTTTTTTGCTTACGGTTAGGCTTAGGCTTAGGAACACATTATCGCAATGCTTAAGCTTAGGCTTGGGAACACATGCTCGCAATGCTGAGGCTTAGGCTTAGGCTTAGGAACACATGCTCCCAATGCTTAGGCTTAGCTTAGGAACACATTCTCGCAATGCTTAGGCTTAGGCTTAGGAATATGCTTAATCTACTGTTACGCCCCTTAAAGTAACATTGGCCGAATATCCTATAGCGCGATTTGGGTGCGTTAAATATACAATACGCTGTGTTCAAGAATTAGGACGCGTATGCGTAGTACAAAATCTCTGCAAGACGTACATAAGAGGTTTTAGAGCTAGAGCGTCGAGCACTTATCGTGGAGTTAAGTGGTGCTTGTAAACGCCTCATATCCGATAGTAACCCGACTTAAAATTCGCAGGTGAAATTGAGATTTCGACAGCAAGGGGTTAACGGTGAATTGTATACTCAAATAGATGTCCGCTTAGATAAATTAAACAAATTAATGGATTTTCCTACCAATTAATAATTATATAATTTATACATTTATCATCAATAGTGATTTCAACTGCATCTCACTGAACGTTTATACGGTCAATGTAGTCAAAATTTAAAAAGTTGTCAAATTCGGACGTAGGCTTTCATTTCGGACGGTATAATTTGACACAGCGAGCGGCGTGAGCGAGCAAATGTGTTTGAACTCGATATATCCCTTGTATACGCCCATGTTATCGCTGAGGTTAAACAACAATCCTGATTGCATACGGTATGAGTAAACTGGTTTCGTTTTAGTGAGTACAAACGTGATGTCATCGGTCAATCGGGTTGCCGATGCACTTGAAGGAATGCCGCAACATCGTGACGACGCGACGTATTTGAGGTAGGCAAATTTGATGCGCAACAATTCACAACCATATTTTATGTCATTGCAACCAAGAATACTGTTCTTAAACAAGAGTATGCAACTGGGTATATTCTGCGTATGAAAAAATGAAATATGGGTCGTGCAGACCGCGTTGTTGCAACAGCTCAAAAAATGGAGTGATGCACGGATAGAATACAGGGTTGGTTGCAATGTTGTGCATTGCAACTCGTACCAGATTGCATATTCTTGCCTGAACGTCCTGATCCATAATTAGTACAACCAAGAGTGGATAATCGCTATTTAACAAGAGTGTGCAACTGGGCACATTCTGTGTAGAAAAGAACGGCACATGTTGCGTTTTTCGACTACCCCCTCTTGATTTAGAGAAGGGGGGTGCAACCGGTGCGAACCATGGCATTTTATGTATGCGGCGTCACACATGCTTCCCTTATAGTTTAATTTAGGGGTATTCATGTGATAGCGACCCCCCGCTAAACAAGGGGGTTAGCGACCCTCCTCTAAACAAGGGAGGTAGCAACCCCCTCTAAACAAGGGAGGTCGGCCAAAAATGCAACGCCCGGTGGTACATTTTGTACCGCACAAATTTCAGCAATTGCACACTCTTGTTAAAGTGATCATCCACTCTTGGTGCAACTAAAAACTCCAAATATACACCGTTTATCTTGTGGTGTGGATCACAAATGACATGTGACGAAATGTTGCAACGGTAAAAACGTAAAAACGTTTTCAATGACATTAAATTAATTGTATGGCACGACGTTTTCAAATGGTTGAGGTAGAGGCCCGCAGCAAGCTCTGCATTTCAGTCGGACAACACAATTGACGAAACGCATGCGGAGAATTCACATGACTTATACAGGTGGGCCTAAAATTATTTCTAGGGGATGGGATGAACCCCATGGTTCCCTTATAAGTACGGGTCCGACTGGCTGCAGCAGAGTTATTTCAGACAACATTTGGCTCTGAGGTATATAACTGCTGTCGACAGTACAGCAGACCCGTGGCCAGCTCACCGTGTTGGGAGAAGGCTGAAATTTTTCAGTAGGAGCATTCAAGGGTATTTGAGCACGTACCAACCCGGGGAAAATTTTTTAGGGGGGACTGAGGCCCCTGCCCCCTATGGCTACGCGCTCGCAGTACAGCTGTTTTTGTTCTAATTTAACCAAAAATATTAAATGTCATGAATTTTATAATTATTGTTATGCGTAGGAGATTGGGTTTTCTATTGCTTATTGATTAATATAACAAACTGCTAAGTTATTTAAAATTACAGAAAACTTTTCGCTGATCCCGATGTTTATATGGCGAGCACCATAACAGCTGCGATTCAGCAACACAAACAACAGCCATCAGTGAGTACGCCTGTTTGTGCTGATTCGCTATCGACACTTGAAGCGGTAAATCTTCCAATATATATTTGCCGTTGTTTTACCCCTAGGCTTGTGCTTCAGCGGTCTCAGGTCTAAAGCAGAACCAGCTTCTGTATCCCGTGCATTCTCTGGCTCCAAACCCGAATGGGAACGGATAGCTTGGACACTGGATATGATACAGGTTTAGAGTGCAATAATGTGATCGTTTGCGAATCTTAACTAGAATTAATACCGCTTTCTATTTTGAATATATATGTATCTACAGTACACGTGTAACGGTATAACTCTTGCCACCGTTTAATTTTTCCCCCGGAAGAATTATACTAGCTAATTATTCCCCCCTCACTGAATAATTCTTCCCCCCGGTTAATTATTTCCCCCCGGACAAATTAGGCTAAAATAATACAGTTTTTAATTTTTCCCCGCTCATGATATAATTCTTCCCCCCTGAATGTTATTCCTGACACCAGTCAATGTAGAATTGTTGTCCTCGGTTGAGTTCCTTTCATTTGAACCGACATGTTTTCGAACAGTTGTACAATTGGTTTCAGAATACCGACGTAATACAATTTAAATATTGTGTTTTGACCCAAATCCGAACCGCAAATTTTTACCGAATTCGAACCGCAAATTTTTACCGAATCCGAACCGCAAAGTTTTGCCGAATCCATAGCCGAACATTTGTTGTCACCCTGATAATGACCGCTTGCAGAACAAACCACGTGTTTCAAGTTGGAGCAAAATGGAAATGTCCCAAATTGTACGTGTTATTCGAAAAATTCAGTAAATGCCCTAACAGTGCACTTTTCTAGCCACAAGAAGATTCGGAAATGACCCGTTTACCCTTCCGTTTCCGTACGCCTTTGTGTCTGTGGTGCCAAGCGGATTCTTGATAATTGTGGCTTGCTTGCAAACAAACCTCATGTTTTACTCAAAAGTTGCCGAACCCAGTTGAACTGTACTGTCCTGATGTTTGAAACAATTTTTTTGTGAACGAAAATGGCTGTAAACACATTTTCAATTTTAGAAATTAGTTCTGTTAAAAACATTTTATTCTAAATTTGGCCAATGTTACATTTAGGGTCGAAACAGTAAATTAAGCGTATTCCTAAGCCTAAGCATATTAAGCCTAAGCAAAAAATGTAGTCCAGAATGTATGCCTACTCTTTTACAGATCCGCCAGAAACCGGGACATCCCTAAAAGTAACATGGGCCCTAAATTTTATTATTGCAGATAATCGCAGAATTGGACAGTTTGAGCTCATCGGCAGCGAATCAGTTTCAAGATATTGCTCAGTCGTCGCCGTTTCAAGCTCTCTTGTATACTCATGACCAAATAGGTTCGTCCATTACAATGAAAAATTTTGGTTTTTCTATTTTGAACCAGTCAAAGTTGTTCCAACATTTGTAACACCAAGAGTGAATGATACATACTTCAACAACAGTATGCAACTGGGTACATTCTGTGTAGAAAATAATATACCCGGCACGCGTTGTTTTTTTGGCCTACCCCCCTTTATTTAGAGGGGTGCGAACAACCTGTACGAACCATGACACTTTATGTATCCGTTAACAAAAATGATCCGCTTATAGTTGAATTTAGGGTTATTGCATGTGACAACGCCCGCCCTCTAAACAAGGAGGAGTCGGCCAAAAACGCAATGCCCGGTGGTACATTTTGTACCATGCGAAACCGCAAGAGTTGCGCAGTCTTGTATTATGCACTCTTGGTAACACCACGATCATAACACTATGCAGCATACTCTAAGTTGACAAGTGTACAATTTTGTAATTACAACCTTTTCAAAGCATGCTTATCATGTGGGGGCTTAAACCCTCGTCACAGTTGAAGGGTTGCGCTATATTTTGTTGTGCTAAACGCCGTTGCTCGTCTCGCCGCGTGCCGCTGAAAAAAATCTATCTGGTGAGGTTTTTGATATAAAGTTTTACGTTGCTGCCGGGGCGACGTCCGGCGCGTATAGCGCAATCCGAACTGTTCCGTTTGAGAAATTTGTGCCTTGGTGTATATGAATTGAAAATCGTAAGCCGTCCTGACTTTTTCTGTTTACTTTGACCCATTTTGAATTTTTGCTAGTATATATATTTCAGCGTTAAGACTTCAAGATTCGTGTCCACAATTGGTTGGCAATTTACTCGGTGTCAAAGAAACAAGCTTTGATTGGCGATCGAATTGTGAAAACATTCGAATTGTCAAATTGATCAAAGATTCTGACATACCATTGGTACGAATATAAAATTAAACTACAATGCAAGGCTGTTGGTTAAAGCAGGGTCGCTGATTGGTTATTCCGATGAAAGCTAAGTCTGAGTGCTGCTTTGAATCCACCAATGTCTATTGCCTTTACTCAGTCAACCCTGCGTTTTGCTGATTGGCTGGCCTTTCTCTATTCCTGCTTTAGTGAAGGGCTTCGCTCAGAGTGAACGCGTGGGAAAATTTGGGGGCATTTGATGAGTGGGTGAACGATTCTCACAGGCTCAAGCTGGGGGCATCGTTAGCGTTTGATATTTTTGTGCTCACTTTCACTATTCAGTATTGACTTCTGGAATTATTTATCGACATTTTGGGCTCATAAATGCATAAAATGTGGTGTGTTCGCTTTAGATTCTAGTTTTTCGGTTTGTCGTAAAATGTTAAGGTGCGGCAAGCTTTACATAGAAGTTATATGATGCTCCCACACTGAAAAAAGTGGGGATATCAACCTGGGGGTAAACCAAAAACTAGAGGACTATGGCTGTGTGGGCCCCCGCTCCTGGATAGGGAGAGCCCAGGTTAGTAGTCACGGGCATTTATGTTTCAGGGTGCTACAGTCAAATCTGAAGATGGTGCAATTGTTATCGGGCGTATCGTGCGTGGCGGAGTTGCTGAGCAATCTGGTTCGTTAGAGGGGGGTTAAAAATTAACAGCCCCTTTTCTCATTTTTGCCCGGGGGTTTTTGCGGAACTGTTTCAGTTGGTAATGCAGCAATTTTAGGTTCGAAATTTTTATAGAACATTCGCCCTTTTCAAAATGTTGACTTCGCCGAACAACGTTATATATTTCTTGAGTATGTTTTGCTCGTAGCTTAATGCAGTTTTTGTAACCCGAGTTTAAGCAACCATGAGTTACAGTAAAAGGTTGTGTCTTGAAGCGTTCGCGAGCGAAGCGAGCGGAATGCTTGACACGATATTAAAATTAATGTTTCCCAATGAATCATTTATGTTTTATGTGGATTTGAAATGGATGATTCAATTGCTAAATTTTCCACGTCCTATGAGTGTGGATCTGGAAGTAATTTTAGTCTTAAACGTCTTTACAACAATCGTAAACGGATTCTTTTGTTTCATGGATTGAAGGTCTTGATCGTGGACGCTTTGGGTATTCGCCTGATTGTCGTACATAAATATATTTGTTTCAGGTCTACTGCGCGAAGGCGATGAAATACTTGAAATTAACGGCGCTGATGTTCGAGGAAAATCGATTTCAGAAGTTTGTGATATTCTTGTAAGTTTTGGCTTTTCTTGTTAATTTTAAGTAGCTCAGATTGTTTAAAAGTGGTTTGTGCACACAGAATCGTGTGAATTCTTGTTAGTAGTACTAGACGTAATAATTCGAAAAAAGTTCTCAAATTGGTTGCCTCACATAAACACGGTTTTGACCTTGTCTGTGGGTTTAAGAAGCCGTAGACCCCCGTAAAACATGGGACTTTGGTAAAAAAATATAACTGCTGCAAATTCCTTAATGTTAATCAGCAGCATATACTATAGCAAGAGTGCGTGATACCCTTTAACAAGAGTATGCAACTGGGTACATTCTATGTAGAAAAAATGTACCCAGCGCGCGTTGCATTTTTGGCTTACCCCTCCCTCTTACTTTGGGTGAGGGCGGGTGTCAAATCTTCATGAAATTCATGTGCTGTTTTCAAATACTGAAAAGTGGCTCGATTATATTTTCGGTGTTGGCTGGCGGGAACACGTGTAATGAACGTAAAATTGACCCCCCCCCCCCCAAAATGAGGGGGGTAGGACCAAAACGCAACGAGTGCTGGTAGATTTAGTTCCATGCAAAACAAGGCGTTTTGCATACTCTTGTTTAAGGGATCATCCACTCTTGACTATAGTAACACAAATATTGCGCCGTATTTATAAAACTATTAGCCAAAAAATTAAATAACCACGAACATTGCCATGATGTAATTTCTAGAGGGTTAAAACCTTATGTAAAAGTTTTCGAACCTCTAAGATCAATAATTAATGGTTATTCTTAATGCTGTTAAAGGCACCTTATTTCTGCTGCAAATTTCGGTAGGAGATGTATCTCTGTATTGCTCCCCTTGTATATGTCGTAAGCCAGCGTGCTATTCAGGCCAATTCTAAAATGGCCTAGGCCAAAAAACCAACGCTCGATTGAGTAACGGTATATTGCGTCTGTCCAAATAATCAAATCTGATTGGTCTATAAGTGTAACAGTAGTTTAGCGTGGGTGAAATTGCAATTACGCAAAGGATCAGATTGGCTTACACCAATTAGTAATTGGCCTGAATAGCAGATTGGTCTACGACATATACACCGCTGGAAACAATCCATTAAAGTTATAATTATATTTCAGGGCAGTCTTACCGGTGTCCTTTCGTTTGTCATTTCGCTTGCGGAACCGGCATCAGATCCGTTTTCGGAAGATTCACTTAAATCCAAACGTTGTGTAAGTATTTGGTGGACTATTGTAACATTAAAAAAAAGTAAATGGAATGTATTATAAATGAATGCTCTCACAATTTTTGTTCAATCTTCGTTGAATAGTTTAGCGCAAACTATTGTTTAGAACAGTGGCAGATGTAGAAATGAGTAAAATAAAGGCCCGCGCGATATATAATAGTGGAAATAACTTGCGAGCGAAAAGCTAAACGCTATTTTATTGCAAAACCTTAATACAGAATCTACGTATTGTGGGCCTTGCTATGCGGGTGTAGGCCGGGGTGGTTTTCGCTTTGATCCGTCAGTGGTTCACAGCTATTGGAGTTTATTAAGCATTTTCTTGCATCGCGAAACTGTATTAATATATCTTTTTGTAATTTAGTAGAGATAACATTGCATCATTAGGTAACAGTCCGATTTTCTAAATATTTTGCAATATATTTAACTGGATTGTTCTCCGTTAGCAATAAGTTTTAGTACCGTAGTAGTTTCTCAATTGTGTGCTCATTAAAATTCTGATTTTTCAGTATCCCTGCAACCAGGATCTTGTAGTTGAAAGGACAAGGAAGTGTTTGAGGAACCAGAAAACATTTTGTTAAGAAATTTTGCGGCCGCCGTCGCTCCATATGTGTTGCTGTCTTGGTCTTTTTTAATGACATGAAAGTTATGCAGGGTATAGCCAGTACTTTGTTTCGGGAGGGTAGAACCTTATATGCAAAACATTTTTGCAAGCCAGCAAGAAAAAATTTGTGCGTGTAAAAGTGCTTATTTTGCATTTCTCTTGAAATTTCGGGAGGGATATAGTCCCAATTCTTTTGTAGTGGACCTCAGGGGGCTCAGCCCCTGTGGAACAGTTTCAATGTTGGTTGTAACTCATCGAAAACTCTTGTACGCCCTTCTTGAAAAAGTTTGGGGCCCCAGGTAAACTGGCTATGGGTCGGCTTTGTATACGCCCCTGAAGTCATTTCTGTAGAGAGTTTTTCAGAAATACATTCGTGCGCTATTTGATTACGATCCTGAAAACGACATCTACCTCCCTTGTCGAGAACTTGGCCTTGGCTTTGATTGTGGAGATATTCTGCAAGTCGTTCAAACATCTGATCCACGCTGGTGGCAAGCGTATCGAGATTGCGATTATGGAACTGACAATCCATTGGCTGGTTTAATACCGTCTGCAGAATTTCAAGAGCAGTATGTGTTTCTTCTTTATAACAACTTTTGGATCGGAGGTACGAAATTTGGACCCCCTAGGATTTTGCTAAACAGTGGTCCATTCAACACAGATCTCGACGAGTTGAATTTAACGGTACCATTTTTATAGCTGCATGACGAACGATACAGATGTTATGACCCTCGAAACTATAGTGAATATACGCACAGATTCACAAGTTTGTAAAGTATAAGCTTAACCAGGTTCATTCCTTACACAAATTTGATTGTTGTTTGCACATGTTTTATGTGGTAAAAAAGTTAAAATTTAAAGGGCCACAACTATTGGATCGGGGACCCTGTAGCGCTAAAAATGGCACTGTTGAACTCAGCGTGTCAAAATGTACGAAATGAACTATTTTTTATTAAACTACTAGTGGGCCCATATTCCGTTCCTCCGCCAAATTTTGTTCTGTTTTAATCTCATTCAAAAATGTGTGATATGGGCTATTCTCGCACGCACGCACACTTAAGCTTATCTCAGTGTTAGGCTTAGGTTTCGAAAACGGTTTTAACTGAGCTTAAGTTTAAAACAAATCCTTCGTCTAAGCCTCACCATAAACTGAACTTCTTCGTTAGAACCAGATTAGCCAGCCGATTTTAAAATGTTATTTTTCCGTTATGTAGTTGGTCACTTGTTTAGTCCCCCCACACAAAGTTTCTACACCACAAATACGGAATCTGGGTCTCCGCCTGACAGTCAGCCTTAGCTTAAGCTTAAACCAAAGACTAAGAGCCGAGCCCAAAACATGTAACATATATAATGTACACGATATAAACATTGCGGGGTGAAAACGTTTCGCCTTCTTGTGGTAACTTTTCGCCCTTCTATTAAATTAATATTTGTGTGGGTGGAAACTAAACAACTATCATTTGAATTGCATACCATTTTGATTAAATAATCAGTAATTGGATATTTAGCAATGGTGCAAATTGTAGCCGTTCGCTGCGATGCATATATGTACTTGACTAATATTTCAGACGCGAACGCTACAACCGAGAAGTATTGTTGGATGCTGAACACAATTCAGCTGTCGCACGAGGTATTTGCTGTTTTCGAAGTTATCCTGTTTAGCAGGGATGGTGGGAACGCGTTCTTCCTCTTGGGGTGCTAAACATAGCCGGAGCAGCTAAGCCCCAAAACACGCAAGCCATTTCGTTACGTCTTCAGACAAGCTCATCTTGCTAGGTGGTGACTAAAAAAATTTTCAGGACGGGCATTCAAGGGTTTTAATGAGTTACATGCAAGGTTGAAAATTTTCTAGGGTGGGGGGCAAAATTTTTCCAGGGGGGCTGAACCTCCATGGTCCCTCTTGGCTACGGGGCCGTACGGCTTAATTATGTCTGCGATATAACAGTAAACGTAAACCTTAACCTAATATGGGTGAAGGTGTACAATAGGAAAATCTGTTGCTCCTTTTTAGATTTTGTGTCGTGTGTATATTTATTGAAGACTACGGTCAAAATTGTAGCTGTTTTGCAGAAACAGGTACCGATTCACATTGGGTATGACGAAATCAATATTACGACACGTGCCTATTTGTTGTTTCAGGGAACTTTTTGTGCCATAAAACCAAGAAATCTCGCAAACCACACTTTAATTCTCAAAGTAAGTCAAAATACTCAATCTATCTCTTAATTACACAAGTAACCTACAAATAGTGCAAGCTTTTGGATAAATTTCATTGGAGAATTCCACATTTTTATGCTATCCGCATTATTTTTTACTAAATTAATCTTATAAATGCTTTTAATATATGGTATACAGTGGCGGATCCAGGATCTTAAAATGGGGGGGGGAGCAAAATTTCACAGGTAATAAACTTACTTTTGACCCATACAGAAACCACGAACTATTGTCACAAAATTGCTATATAATTTTTGTCGAGATGCTGTTGGTGGGGGCCACGGCCGGGGTGGCCCCCCATGGATCCGTCATTGATGGTATAAGTAATAAATCTGTTTTAGCTGAAAATGAAATCAAAACGTATGAAGAAGTATCGTTATATATGTCCCGACGCGGTCGGAAAAGGCCAGTTGTTCTCGTTGGTCCGCCAAACGTAGGCTGTTTAGAACTCAGGCAACGCCTTATTGAATACGACAAGCTTTGGTTTGCAGGCGTAGTGCCACGTGAGTTTATTTTAACCCATCTTACGGTTCGTTCAAGCATCTAGTAGACAGTCCTTAGCGTTGTACATTTTATATATGACGTTCAGGCGCGTAGCCAGCTCACCATGCTAGGGGGGCTAAAAATTTTAGAAGGGGCGTTCAAGGGTTCGACTTGCAAGCAAGGTTGAAAATTTTCTGGGGGGGGGGCAAATTGTTTCGAGGGGGGCTGAGCCCCCCCTCTTGGCTACGGGCCCGATGACGTTTTGCTTTGAAGTGAATACTGAAACAAACATTTTGTAATTCAACGTTAGGCTCGCAGGCATATAAATTGAAGTATAACACTATATATTGGATCGCGAAAGATGCTTCAAAATTGTTAGCCGGCATCATTCAAAGCGTAATGTCAACAATAAATGAGTGCTTTTTTTTGGAAAACTTCGGAACTCCGCTCGATACGTAATTTGGACATCTATACAGGTTATTTTAATATGTGAATAAAATTTTATATGACCAAATTGGGTGTATACTTTTCAGGACGTTGACGGTGATTGAAATGGAAGTTTTGCGTTTGTTTTTAGATACAAGCCGTCCAAAACGACCCGGTGAACAAAACGGCGTCCACTATTGGTTCGTATCGAAACAACAATTTCAAGCCGATGTTGTCGAGAGTAAATTCGTCGAATGGGGCGAATATCAGAAACACTACTATGGTACATCGATTAGTGCAATACGTGACGTCATGAATGAAGGTCGAACGTGTATTTTAACGCTTCGAGCTCAGGTTAGCATATCGAGTTTTAAAAGGTTTTTGTGGGGGCTCGAACCCGATTTTTTCGGATTTTTGTCTGTGGGATTTCAAAAGCTTTTGAAGTTGGCAACACAAGAAATCACATTTTGAAATTTTTATAGCATGTAACCCAATAATTCGTTCCAAAATCAAGGCTGCTACGTAATTTTTTTGAAGCTGTCTCGTATATTTTGAGTAAGGTTTAATGGAATGTTATCAATACTGCAACACATTCACTATCTATCTATCTATATATGTATATATATTTCAGTCAATACCAGCCATGCGAGAATCTGGTCTCATGCCATATGTGATATTTATATCGCCTCCTACGTTTGAGCGACTCAAAATCAGTAGACAAAAGAAAGGACAACCAAATATAACGGTAATTATATGTAACATTCATTAAAACATATGAAAACTATTGCTTTTTTGTTATGACAATGGTTTACATTTGGCGTTTACCTGTTTTGTTCGAAAAGTTAAGTATTTACTTAGGTCAGCGACTTAAGTACTTAAGCATAGCTTAAGTAAATACTTAAGTAAGATTTTAGAAACCCAGCCAATGTTGTCTTGATTTAGAAGCTTATTATAAACCGCTGTAATGGTGAATTGGAATTTTAGCTAATTTTTGAAATTTATTAAAAGGTCATCAAGCACTCTATACAATACATCAGTGTTCTAATTAATATTTTTTCTTTAGTTTTTTAACACAAATTAATTCTGTTTTATGATTTGAATTTTTTAAACACCAAACAGCGGTATATGTACGGTGACTGTTCTCATTCGAAATCCACAGTCCTACTGTCCCATTTGTCCCAACTGTCCCGCTGTCCCAATTATAATCTTTGAACGCACTACTGGTACATTGCTGTCCCGGGAAAATGGGACGGGTATTCCCGGTACATTTCTGTCCCGGAAAAATGGGACGGCCTTTAAAGTAACATTTGATAACTGTTTCTGTCAGTTGAAAATTTCATTTTAACTGTTTCTTTGAGTTGAAAATTTCATTTTAACTGTTTCTTTGAGTTGAAAATTTCATTTTAACTGTTTCTGTCAGTTGAAAATTTCATTTTAACTGTTTCTGTCAGTTGAAAATTTCATTTTAACTGTTTCTGTCAGTTGAAAATTTCATTTTAACTGTTTCTGTCAGTTGAAAATTTCATTTTAACTGTTTCTGTCAGTTGAAAATTTCATTTTAACTGTTTCTGTCAGTTGAAAATTTCATTTTAACTGTTTCTGTCAGTTGAAAATTTCATTTTAACTGTTTCTGTCAGTTGAACATTTCATTTTAACTGTTTCTATGAGTTGAACATTTGATAACTGTTTCTGTCAGTTGAAAATTTCATTTTAACTGTTTCTGTCAGTTGAAAATTTCATTTTAACTGTTTCTGTCAGTTGAAAAATTCATGTTAACTGTTTCTGTGAGTTGAAAATTTCATTTTAACTCTTTTTGTGAGTTGAACATTTCATTTTAACTATTTCTGTGAGTTGAAAATTTCATTTTAACTGTTTCTGTCAGTTGAAAATTTCATGTTAACTGTTTCTGTGAGTTGAACATTTCATTTTAACTGTTTCTATGAGTTGAAAATTTCATTTTAACTGTTTCTGTCAGTTGAAAATTTCATGTTAACTGTTTCTGTGAGTTGAAAATTTCATTTTAACTCTTTCTGTGAGTTGAAAATTTCATTTTAACTGTTTCTGTGAGTTGAACATTTGATAACTGTTTCTGTCAGTTGAAAATTTCATTTTAACTGTTTCTATGAGTTGAACATTTGATTTCAACTGTTTATGCGAGTTGAACATTTCATTTTAACTGTGTCTGCGGTTGTTTTACAGGACGATGAATTGAAAGAAATCATACACGAAGCGCGTGTTACACTCGACAAATACGGCTACTATTTTGACAAAGAAATTGTGAATTACGATTTAGATCGTGCGTTTCAAGAACTGCGTATTGTTATTGATCGTTTAGACTACGAGCCTCAATTTGTGCCAACAGAATGGATTGAAAAACAAAAATTGCAAGATTCAGCGGTTGTTGCCAGTACTGGCGGAAGCGTTGGGGCTGATAACGGTGTTCATCTTCACGGATACGGGTCACAAAGGTTGATTTCGTAATGTACACCATGGATCTGGAGTCCAGTTATAGTATATTGCGTTATTGAGCTTGCACTAGAACAGAAAGCCGTTTTACTAATATCTTCGAGCAGGTTGGCCGAAAATGTTTTCAACAGCATTAAAACAATTCTATGCTAGTAAAATTGACGTTGATCCCTCTAAATATTCTTGCTTTTGACACTAACAATGTACTCGATTGCTGGTGGGTCGTGTTGAAGCGTTTGAGGTATGTTTTCATGCAACGGTGAACTTTTATGTGCCGGTCTTGTTTAAATTAAAGTTTTAAATACAATGCTCCGATGATTGGTGGTATAAAGTTGAATATATCGTGATTATAGCCGTTGTTAACGCCATCGAATCCGCGCTGGTGTGATTGAAAAATGGACTATTAATTTGAGATTTTAATTTTATTAAAATTATTGAAACCTGACGATGAATTAAAGTTGTGATTATTGATTATGTGTTAAATTAAAAAACTTTGATACCGAAGCTGTCTCGTACGGCATCGCAACAAGACACATGGTACCTGTACAGCTTTCATGGTTCACGGTTTTCAAGGGACATCCCATTGGACCAGCTAAACCAGCCAAACCTCACCCTGAACTTCTCCTTTCGTACCAGTAGAGCGAAGTTATTGGTTTGGAGTTTTCGGTTTTCTTCTTTGCCAGCCAAATTTGTACGTTCGTGATTTTTCAAAACCAAAGAAAAGTAAAACCATGCCATTGAATATTTACTTTTTCTTTATTCAAACAAAACCTATGCTTGTGGCGCTTTTGCCATACCAGCGGAAAACTAACCCTTCATAATAGGAGTGGCTGGTTGCATTTTTGGTTATAAATATTCTTTTCTGGAAAATGCAAAGCCATTGTTTTATACATTGGTTGTTTTTCGTGTGCAATAAAGTGCATTATATAAAATTTTTACCATAAACCAAATAACGCCTCGGTTTTAAATTCTTAACTGTTGCTGCATTGTAAAACAAAGTAAACTCGTTCTAATCGAAACCGGCTCATGTATGATTCGGCGTGTCACAAGTGCACGGTCGGGACGACCTATTTCTTCGAAAGTACTGTGAATCGCGCTACCCATTACACCACGCGGCCGATATCTTAATTTCTTCTGGTGCTATATGTGCACGAGTATGTATGTGTCTTAACATTACACACTCTGCACATACACAAGCTAAACAGCTTATACTCACACCGTGTTGGACCAGGTTTGTCACAAGTTAGGTTGACCTACACGGCTGGTATATGGGAGCATTTTAAGTTTTCTGCAAATGCAAATGTATCTGCTTGGGTATGCTAGATACTGGACACGAATTATAGAAGCGGTCATAAAACGACAAAACATGTTCCGTTAAACAGGTACTGTAGTGACCCGAATAAAAGGGGGTAATAAAAGGGGTCCCCATTTTGAGTCCCACTCAATAGGAGTTCGTATCCTTTATTATAGTCCGTAACCTGATAGAGTCCCTAAGCACTAATTAGAGTCCGTAACTGTCAATTATCCCTAATTGTAGCGCATAAATGACTCCAGTACCAAATTAAGTTGAGATCGAAACTTTAAAGCGTACTTAACTTTTGAAAATATATTCGTAAGTTATAGCCTTGCATTATCGCTCAAGCTATTGACAAGACAAATAAACGTTTAATACTACGGATAGTTGCAATACCGGATATATTAGTAACGAAGGGTGACGGAGCGTGGGTTAAAAAGAAAAGTCTGTAACCGAATAACAGGGGGTACCCTCTGGAGAGGCCAAATAAATATCAGTCCCCCCTCTTATTCGGGTCACTACAGTATATCATTTTACACGTTAAGGAAATTTGATAAAAAATTTAGAAGTCCTACTTATATAGTTCTCAGAATGGAGCCTGACGCCTGACTCCGGCAAAAATCGACCTCCGGTCTGGATTCGGCTCCGATTAAATTTTTGCTAGGGATTCCGGCAATTTCACGAGTGAAATGTTTCGTACACTGCAAAAAATCATGAGTCAAATTGACTCTCTCCGAAATAGGCTTTTCCCGACTACACGAACTAAGTCAAATTCGACTCCGCCAGAGTGAAATTCGATCGAATGCGACTGTGGCGGAGTCGAATTTGACTCCGTTTGTGTAATCAGGAAAAACCTCTTTCGGAGAGTCAGTTTGACTCATCATTTTTTGCAGTGTAATTTTAAAAATAGTGAACTCCAATGAGTTTGTTAGTAACTTTGGGGCAACTTTTTATGGTTTAATTGCCGAGGCTTTTATAAAGGTAGCTTAAAACGATCTTATACATATTGAAAGCTTGTAAATTTAGCAGCATTTTTATTGCCTAATTTTAATCCATTTTCAGCTTGAGCCAAACTTCCTGACATCCGGCTTCCGATTTAACATTCTGTTTTTTTCATCTCCAGTTGTACCCTGAAGTTCATAATATTTTTGAGTTAACACCTTATATAACTTGACACCGAACGTTCCACAGCTTCTATATAGTTTCTCAGTATACAGTCGGCGCCGATAATTGGAGCTAATATACGTTAACCCTTTAACTCATAGAGTATACTATGAGCAAGTAAATACAAGTAATATATATGAGTAACACAGACACTGTGAACAGTGTTTGACAATTCTAACATATATTTGCAGTGCAAAATCTCTACAAGATCTGAGAGCCACCTCTGGCTCGAGCGTCATGCTCCTATTGCTGAGTGGTCATCGTAAACGCCTCCCACCCGTGAGACTGGGTTTCGAATCTTACCTTGAAATTACATCTCATATGAAATTGAAAACATTTTATGTTAACAATTAAGGTCAGTTTCGAAGTTAGCTTAATTTGGGTTTTGTATCAAACGTCGGCTAATGTATAGAACAGGGCAGTTATAGTAGTCAAGCATATTCCTATAAGCCTAAGCTTAAACATAAGAACGAGCTTCACCAACGTCTAAGCCAAAACCTAAGCAAAAAATAGTCTAAACCTTAAGCTTACTCTATTGCAGTTCGCAAACAAACGTTCCGTTTTTGATCATTACGTGGGTCCAAATTTTAAACATTATTTTGAATGCTTTTCGAGTTTAAAAAACATATTCCAAAGCGATTTAGTGGAAAAACTTTGAAACGAATAACATAGCATAAACGCTACTAAGTAAACGTATTTTAGCTTTTGTCATACCACTATTCTTTCAACAATATAAGCTTCAAAAAGAAAAACGTTTGGCATTTTTACAAGATTCTCGTTTGTTTCAGCTGCACCAAAAATCAGTTATCGCCTTCACCCCCAGATGAATTTCCAACCGCAAACATGGAATTTTGTGGTGAAATTGTACAATACTATTTTCAACTTTATGCATATATTCAGTAGTAAAAATTGCTAGTTTTGAGCGCAATCAATACTAACAAACAAACAAACCGTTCAAAACAACGGCTAAAGTAAAGAACAGGAGCGGAACAGTATTATAAGGTTATGCCTAAGCCTGCGCCTAATAAAGCCTAGCCTAAGCCTAAGCGAAGAAGGAGCATATTACTAAGCCTAAGCCTAAACCTAAGCGTAGCCTGGTCTTTACATGGGCCACAGTTCTAAAGCAAACTACAGAAGACCACTGGCACTGTGAGATGGGATTTTGTGCAAAATAAAGCAGTCGCAGTTTAATATGCTGATGCAAACAAATTCATCGACAAACCTCATGGCATATGATAAATCCGAAAGCTAGCCGATGCCTAACCCAACCAAAAAAATTAGTCTAACTCTTAAGCTTACTCTATTCTAGTCCCACAGAAAAACGTTTAAGGGCGGCGCTATACCTTTGTGATGACGACCGGCGCAGTGTATCACCATATGGCATCGCATGCCAGTGGCTCGCGTATGATTTCGGACGTTGCAGGACGGTGATGAACGCCACCGGACGGTGACAAGCGGATACGCACATGGATCACGAAAACTTTTCTCTTAAAAAATACCGGATGACGGTTAATGGAATGCCAAAATGTTCCAATCGTTGTTCTTAAACGTCATTGCGGACCTGGATTCTCGTTTAGAGTCCCTTTTACTTAATATTTAATAGGAAGGTCAAAATGGGCTGGATTTTTCTGATAAATATTCACTTCTAATTCGTAAACTGCGGCAATATTTTTTGCAAAATTCACGAATATGTTCATATCAATGTTTTATGCACACCTTTGTTGTAAATCATTAAAAACTATTTATTAAAAGTTTAATTTTATAGGTTGAGGCGTATACTGAAATTCGTTTGAACGTATCAAATGTAGAGTGAAAGTGTAATTTGAAACTGAGTATATTATTTTTTCTTTTTATTTTTATTTTGAAATAAAAAGTGATAACTTAAAAAAAGTGTCTTGTTATTAATAACCGAGTTTTCAGTTCCTGCACTTTGACAATCGACAACAAAACGATTACAATCAGTATTCAATCAGTTCAGAAAGCGATTTTTACTGAAAAACAAATTATACAGAACGTCGAAAATTTTCGTTGCCTGCAAATTGTGCACCGTTTTGATATGAAATTTAGAAATTCGACCCGATATTTTTTATTTCATCGTAAAATTAAGCCGCTTGGACCTCAGTTTGTAGCTTTGCTGATCGGAAGGGTTAAATTAAAATTTTAAGTTTAAGTGTGCAATTTATTTAACTATTTGTCGTTATATTTATAATTAAAAAATATGACTGTTTGCATAAAACAAACAAATAAAATTAGCGAAAACTGTATATTTGGTCAAATCGGTCAGAAGACAAAAACTTTTAAACATACAGTTGAACAGTATTTTCTGTATTTTGAAATTGATCAGTTATTATTGTAAGAAATGAAATTTTTCTGAGGCACAGTTGTTTATTAATTTTTGAAATATAGCAAGTGATAATAATAATTATTATTCGTGTTATTTTCATTTCCTGCTGAACATTAATGTTACTTTTTACTTTAAAATTTATGTTTTTAAACCGTAAAAATTGTAAAATTACGGTCGCTGAAAGCAATACCCTAACTTACAAGAAGATTGAATGTAAAAATGGCCGTATGCGGCCGAATGCTGCGAATGATGAAATTAGTTCGCTGAACATCCTTGCTAAAGGCCGGCTAAACTCCGCAGAAATTTGCGTTTTGGTCATCGAATGCATATGAGTATGCAGTCGTCTAGCAACAGAATGGTCTGGGTTGCACTTGTTATTTAAACTAAAAACAAATTTACTTAAACTCGTGTTAACTTTAGAAACACGTTAAGTAAAACGCAAAATTCTACTTTGTTTAGTCCGTCCAGCCATTTAAGTTTTACTCAAACTGATATTCAATTTCAGCTAAACTATAAATAGTAGCGAAACATGTCGTAAAGTTTTTTGGAAAATGCACGGTGGACCGTATGGCCGGTAAGGAACCAACCAAATCCCAATCCCGTACAGGGACAAGGGGAATAACCAACCTGCAGCAAAAATCATAAAAGTTATAGCCCGTGTTCTTTAGGATGGCCAAAGTTATTATGATTTACCCTTTAATACAACGTTGTGAAGTTTAAAATTTTTCTGTTGTGGCGTTCGTTTTTGAAATCAGTAGTATTTAGTATTAACATATTTGAAATTTTGGGGCAGTATAAAAAAGCGATAGTTGCCTGACCTTGCCGATATACTGCTTAATTTGACCGAGGTTTGCAAAGTGTTGAAGAAATAAAATTTACTTTCCATTTTTTATTGAAAACTAATCAGGCTTAACAAATACACTACTACTTATGATTTTTCGAATAAAACATATTTTTATCGACGCATTTATATTGTCGAGTCAGATCTGCAACTACGGCGATGGCGCCGAGGGGGAATACTGCCTCCTACAGACTTTGCCTCAGCCGAAAATTTTTTCAAAGGCAATAAAAACAATTCTATCTTTGGAAAATTTTCTGTGTCCCAATAGAAATGTATTTCCTTTTCGACTAGAAATTCGTGGTGGCGAAGTTGAGTCAAATTATATCAAATTTGCAAAATCACCATTAAACATTTTAACCTTGTCACTTACTTGTCGCGGTAGATTAAAGCAATAGTAAACGTTAAGCAGCTGACATGTAATATAACTTCGAGCACAAAATAAATTTTAACCAATGTCCAAGTAGGTAATATAAATAAGACGATTTTTATATTCCAATATGCATTTCTAACTGAAACTTAACCTTCACTATTGTGTTTTGCTGTAATTTTAGCACTGAAACGTTAAGATTTCTCAGTCAAACAGGCTTTTGTTTATAGTGCTGATCTTTGAGCTTATGCTACTGTATTCCTACATACACATTACTATGCAACTTTTTCATTGATTCATGACTACAAGGAATCAAGGTGTATTGTGAACTATGCGAGGCCAAAAGGTTAAGGAATATGCTCAATCTTACGCTTAGGCGTAGGCTTAGGCTAAGGAATATGCTTATAAACACTGTTCCGCCCCTGTTCTTTACATAGGCCATGGTAACCTAGAAGTTAAAAACTTACCTGCATTCTCAGTTAGGATTATGTTCTAATTAAATTTTGGAATTACGCTTGTGATTCTTGAGTTCGAATTTTACAGTCAAACATAAATTCAATTTAGGCAAAACTAAAGCCAATCTGGTACACCTTAGTCAGTCGTGTATTCATATTTAGCCAAAAACTGTTTTTTTAAGTTTATGTAACATAATGGTTTCTTACCATGATAAAGCGTCAATACAACGCGTTTACCGGGTAATTCAACTTGCGATCAGCGTGCTATGGCTCGTTTGCTTTACAAATGGTAAGTGCTGATTTAGGGACGGGCGGTCTCGGTTAAAACTGAGACCCGAGACCGCAACCGATACCGAGATCCGACGTCTAATTTAGCAAGACCGGACGAAAACGCAAATGAAATTTTTCTAACAAAAGTTTAGGATGCGTTTTTCGAATCTGTTCGTTGCCTTAGCGCAAAAACTTGCAACATTTGCTAAGAATGACTAGTTATCTAATAAACTAATTAAGCTACATGTCATTATGCGATAAATAGTCGCCCGCGAGCCAAACATCTTTTAGTACAATTTGGGTTTTCTGATACAGGTGTGGCGTTTGAATCGAATTTCGAAACTTGGTTTTCAGACTGTGTTTTGCTTAGCCACATGCCAACCTCGACAAGTGATCCTAAACATTAGCTTTTTCACTAGGTATATGTGCGCATGTCTTATCAGAATTGGCACTTACCTTGTGATCACATAATTAAAGTGTTTCACAAGGATAAGATTTGGCTAACGATCATTCCGCTGCGTGGTAACTATACAACAACATCCTTGGTGAATATTGTCAGACACATTACGGTTCCTTCACTGATAGATCTCAGATTTGTTTTGAGTTGAACTCCCATAAACGTACATGGGCTGGTATATATTCCAAGCGTTGTTGATTTCCATGTTCGACTTTGATCTTGTTCGGATTTCCAAGTAGAAGTTGTTTCCCTAGAGAAATGTGTCTAATACTTGTTAGGTCGTGGAGTTAAGAAATACAGATTTGCTATTTTAATTGATAGCCAATCTGCAGTTAAAGCACTCGACAACTGTTTGCTCAATAGCTGGACAGTGTTCGAGTGTGGACAGAAATTTTATAAGCTTTGTGTTCATAATAATGTCAGTTTAATCTAGGTTCCATGGTATGGTAATATGTCCGATAACGAAATTGCGATAGGTTAGCTCGTTCCCTCGATGAAGCTTATGAATGGTTCAGAACCATTTAGGACTTTTCTGAATTAGTGTAACAAGAAATTGACATTCTGCTTGTGGAAGTTGAATAAGTATCGCATCAGCTTAGGTGTTAGAGCTCTGAGTGGGCACTGTAAGTTGAATTATGACTTGCATAATCTTAAGTTGGCAACAACAAATGTATGTTCTTTTTGTCATAATGAGACAGATACAGGAAGCCATTTCCTCTAGAGTTGTAAGAAATATACATTCAGCTTTACGTGAAAAAGTCTTTGGGGCGCCGTGTCTTCAGCAGAATAGGTATTCTCAGCTGGATATTAGGCAAATCATATTGATTACAATCGTTCCCACTTCCATCTTCGACTAGATGAACTATACGGCACGTATTATTGCGCTATAAATCGTTAGTGCTAAACGTAACACCGGTAGTCAGGAATGTCATGGGTTGTTTAATTAGGTCAATGTTAAACACAAACATCTTCAACGATAAAGCACTATACTCGCAACAAATTTGACACGAAAAATTCAGCCGTTATAAAATAGATCCGGTACCATAGATAAACGATTTCGTTTTCGGCCCCGGCAAGGGTCGCTATTTGGCTGCCCTCTGTCTTGGAATTTCAGTCTCGGTAGGTTTCAAACTGACGCTAACACTCCAAATCCAAGTTTCCACTATTTCTCCTCTAAATGATCTGTGGCGAATTTTGATGCGCTACTGGGCTCAAACAAATAAGAGAGCGAGTGGTTTATGCTTGTTTCGCTCTCGAACTGTTATTTTTTCAATATAGCTCCAGTAATTTGGTCCACACACCTTTAAAATATGCCACACCGATTTTTCTACGGTTTAAGTTTTATTAATAGATCCAGAATACATTTTTAGTCCAAAGATTATTTACGCAATCTGATCCGGGTAATTGACGTTTATGGACAAATTCATGTCCAAAAAAGCTATGGTGCAATGTCGCTGCATGTAGCATCAACGTTACATATTTAAGTTGAACTTGAGTATTTTGGATTCGACCACGATTTTGCTCATTAAGTTAAAACGTTATTGAAATACAGTAAAGTAATATTTCATTGGATTTTAATTTTAGCGTCAAAATGCAATGACGGCAGTTACTATTTCGATATGCTCGAAGATATTGAAAACGTCCGTGAAGATCGATCTTGGTATCATGAAACAAACGCGAGTTCACTGGTTGAATGCGTCGAAAAATGTCGAGCCAAATCTGATTTCTGTTTTTCGGTCGGCTTCATTCCAGCGAGCGGTGCTGCAAGACGTCGTGGAAGGCCGTCGTCGGCGTCGGCTTGTTTGTTTTCGTATTCCGGCGGCCGGTCGTGTAATTCTCGCGATTTGATCAATACAGTTCCGAGAACGATTCGGCATTCTATTATCGTTGAATGCATTCGTTGTCGACTTGAAAATTCTCGAAGAGGTACTTGCATGTTATTGAATTGAAGTCAGGGTGTACAACTTTGTTTTCTTGTTTCAGTTGAAACTAACTTTATTTGTTATTTGCAATATGAATTTAAATTTTGTGGTGTATTGATTTGGTTGTCTTTGTCACGTATCAGATATCGTTGTGTTTGTCACACAATGGTTGTTTTGAAGTTGCTAAGTAACAAATAAATTCATTTCGAAGATTTAGCTGGTTGTACACTCTGATCCGGTTCCGATTTAATTCCAAGTGTAATTATCCTTTGTTTTTGTAGCTTATTAATTTCATTCTATCGTTAGATACGTTTTCACTTAAGTTAATTCGGTGTTAATTTGTACTTTCATAGCGTAGGTACCAGCAACTAGCAGCATACGAGGAAGTTTTGCGTTCTAAATGTTCAGATACTAAAATCATGGAGCGAATATATCGACATATATACATACATATATATGGATGTATGTATTTATTTATTTATTTTTCTTGTTCTTGTTCTAGCGTCCACCATTCCAGCTCGAAATGGCAGACGCGGAAACGGGAGATCTTTCGGATCGAATCAAAGATCTTCAAATCGACGAAACCAAAATCGCTCACGAACCAGAACCAGGGATTTACAAACCGAACAAGCGTCCCAAAATTCAGCGACAAGAACTCGTACCGGCGGCCGGAACCGGAATAACAATCGACGCAACAACAAAAACAAAAACAAAAACAACAGCAACACAAGCAACGAAGTCCGAAGCGCAAATCGACGAAATAATCGCAATCGCGGACGACAATCTCAATCGGAAAACCGGTCACGAAACACTGACAAATTGACAACTGTCAACAGAGTAGCAACAACTGCAAAGTCAACAAATACTCAAAACAGCGGCAACGGTAGGGTCAATCAGGTAAACGCCAGAGGGGCGACGACGACGACAACAACAACAACAAAGACAACAACGACAAACCAAGTACGACGCCCATCGACGGAATTGCGGCAACAATCGAATCGACAAGGAGGAAGAATACAAACAACAACTCAACGCAGTACAACTCCGGCGAAAGTCGGAAAAGAAGAAGGTATGTGTTGTTATTTAGTGTATGGATCAGGAGCGTATACAGTACACAAGAGAGTCGGCGGATATATGCCTAAAATTTCTGGAACGATTAGGAAAAACGTGGTACTTGTACAAGGCTTTAGAATAACCCGGCGAGGTTAAACAAATTTTTCGCTCACTGCGCTCGCTCGCTAAACAAACTTTCGGACGAGCTTATACTATTTATCCAATCGCTAAAGAAAATCCTGACTACGCCCCCCCTGGTGTGGTTACAATACTGTTTATTACGTGAATTCCTACAGCTTACGTATGCTTCGAAATTCGCAACATTTATCAGCTTTTAACAGTTCACTTACCTTTATACAAATTTAAATACTTTTTGGTAATTGATAAGTGAATATTTATTCGATCTCTCGTTTCTAAAACCGTACTTAAGTTTGGTAACTTACCGGCCGTATTTGCCGTGGTACGCATAACCATTTTTACATGTTAATCTTGGTCAAATTGAAACTGTAGGTTTTATAACCTTAGGCAAACTAGCCCCTCCGGAAAATGATCCGGCCCTGTTCTATACATACATGGGCCAGCTCAATTCGTGTGGTGTCGAATACAAGTTTAAAAATAGATATTATAATTTTAGCAGAGTTTGTGCTTAAAATTCACTCAAATCAATCGAAGCATGAACAGATTAAGCTTCCAGACGACGGTAAGAGTAAATCCAATTATTCAGAGATTGTATCCGAATGCAAAAAACGTTTCAAAACAGTATAACAGACTGCCAAAATTGGACTAAATCTACACACAATTAGATGACAATTCAAACAACTCCTAAAAATACTGCCCAATGTTACTTTTAGGGACGTAACGGTAGATGAAGCGTACTACTAAGTCTAAGCCTAAGCGTTGCAAAAACTGTGTTTCTAAGCCTAAGCCTAAGCCTAAGCAAATAAAAGTAATCTAGAATCTAAACCTACTCTTTTGTAAATCCACCATAAACCTGGAGGCCATTTAAAGTAACATGGGCCAAAATACTAGTCGCACGCGTAGTTTTGTTCCTAAAACGTTTATCTGCAAACACCCTATTGTAATTTTTACATTTCCCGACTTTGCTTCAACCGATACACATTAGCAACTCAAAAGTAAGCTTATCTACTTTTTAGCTTTGATTAAGAGAGTGTATATTCTATACTATTTAATTGCAATGGTTTATTAAACAAAATTTTTGCGAATGCAGATCCACATCTTACGCTTAACTGGTCTTATCCATTAGCATCCGAGGCAGATAACTTAAAATCCGCAAATATCTACCACTGTTAGTAAAAATGATATTTTGATAAGTTTTTTTAAACTTTAAATAATATTGATTTTGTTTTTCGTTTTAAAATAGGTGTGAAAATATGCTGGATGTGCCACACAGCGACAAAAACATGTCAACGAACGCTTGGTCTTGTATGCAATCCGCCACCAACTTCAGCGGTCACAGTATACAACAGCAATACTGAATGCTCTGCGTCTTGTGGGGTCAAACCTGTAGAAGAAGGTAGTCAATCCTAGTATAACCATCGGCTCTGCCCAGCTTGATACGGAAAGGCTGTGGACTTAATCACGGACTGTGAGGGTTGAGGATTTGTTAAGGCTTTAGGCTTAGTATTAGGCTTTTGTGTATACTTAGGCTGGCCCATGTAAGGATCAGGGGCGGAACGTTTTTCTGAAAGACTAGAATAAAGTAAGCTTAAGGTTTAGACTAATTTTTTTGCTTGACTTAGGCTTAGGCTTCGGCTTACGTTTAGGAATAGGCTCATTCTACGCTTGAGCTTAGGCTTAGGTTTAGGCTTAGGCTTTTTGGAATTTGCTTATAATACTATTCCGCTCCTGTTCTTTACATTGGCCCTTAGGCTTAGGCGTAAACTAAGCTTTGCCTTGCTCTCACTGTTACACTTAAACGTATTGATCCAGCCCTTATCATTGACGTGGGACCGTCAATCTAAAGAGCAAATCAATTTTCTCGTTAGATATGACATAAGAGTACAAGAATGGATATCGTTTGTCTAAAATATACCGCGCCAAATCGAGAAAAATAAAAAAAAAGAACTATTACATCTTATTTTGAATGAAGATTTGTGTCTGTTATAAAGCTTAAATGTCTTTTGCTTGAGTGAAGAACAGAAAAATAATCGCTGGCTTTCGAGCAATTTTGTATAAAGTAAAAGACAACGTACTCTGTATTTTACGTTATTGTTTCAGAAGAAGAAATTCAATGTTACGATTGTTTCGATATTGTCGGTCGATCAGGTATGTATTTTTCTATATTTTTTGCGCCGCAGCCAGAATGAGGCTAGGGGCTTAGCCCTTCTAGAATAATTTTGCCCCCCCGTCCCTAGAAATGTTTTATCTGTTGTCCCCTCTGTTTTTATGCTTTATTTGTTTTACATTATTTTCCAACTAGACTTTATGCAATTCGATTGTATACAGAGCGTTTAAGCATAATGGGTCTTGCTTCTTTGCGTAGCGTAACGATGGTAAAATTTGGTCAAGTATTAACGGCAAATAGCTGTTATCTGAAAAATTCCATGACACCGTTTTGAAAATTTCACTAGCGAGCAGAACTCACAGGATTTTGTGTTGTACTTTTAGGAAGAATCATTCCGCCGTCATCGGCTCAGAAATTTTTCGGACACGTGCCTACACAGACCGGAAACTGTTGGAACAATCCACAAAAAACAATATCTTGCCGCGGTTCGTGTGTGACCAATCGGCTGGTCAGTGTAAAGAAAGGTAAACTACGGAACTCCCTTGTACACTTCTCCAATTGCAGTTAATGGTTAACGCTCAGATTTATGCTTAAGCTACTCAGATTTTGTGCTTATGTAACTTGAGCCTAACCGTACAAGCCTAAGTGTGAGCCTAAACCTAAGCCTGTGTGGGAAAGCATCCATGAGCAACGGAAAATTATTTGTCAATGGCTGGGTTTCTAAAATCGTACTTAGGTTTTTTACTTAAGTTATACTTAAGTAATTACTTTAGTCGCCGACTTAAACAAATACATGAATTTTCGAGCAAAACCAAATAAACGCCAAATGTCAGCCATTGCTACAAGAAAAAAGTAAAAGTTTTAGCTTACATTATGGAGGCACCATGGATCTACAATTTCGTATAGACTAAGGTTAGTATGCCTGAACGGTTTATTTGTAGTATATCAAATTTAGCCAGCGACTAAAGTATTTACTTAACTTAAGTACGCTTTTAAAAACCACAAAATGGTTAAGCAATTACTTAGAAGGTAAGTATTTAGGTACTAAGTCGTACTTAAGTAGGGTTTCGGAAACCCAGCCCTTGTCACTTAGGTTTTGTTGGCTCAACCAAAAACATCCAAACTTGTTTTTGGGGATATAATTCTTGTAACGCACGCTTGCTTTTCGCTTGAAACATTGAAAAATAAACTGTCAGAACACTCGTTGGAAGACAAGAATACAGCGTCGATGACAACTAATTAATAGAAATACTAACAGAAAGGTCCAAAACAGAAAGTGGCTTGTTGTCGGGTTCGTTTATGTTGGTTTTAGGTTTGCTTATGGATGATGATAGTTTCAAAAACTGCTTCAATACCTGAAAATGCTTCGAAAATTGCTATTTCAAAATTATTTTGATTTTAGATCGCTCCAAAGAAACACCTAAACCTGGTGTGTTGAAAGGTTTTGGACTCTTTGACGATATGGAAATTGTCGTTCGTAACTGCTCAGACAGACTGAGACAGGTACAAAATATCACCTGGGTTCCGTATATATCTGACAGAACATAATACACTGCAAAAAATTGAGAGTCAAATTGACTCTCCCTGAAATAGGCTTTCCCGGACATCACAAACTGAATCAAATCCGACTCCGTCAGAGTCAAATTTGACTCACTCAGCGACTCACTGAGTTGAATTTGACTCTGGCGGAGTCGAATTTTGACTCAGTTTGTGTAGTTCGGAAAAGCCTATTTCGGACAGAGTCAATTTGACTCACCATTTTTTGAAGTGTATATATATTTCACTTCAGTTCAAGTTTTATATTGTTTTTAGTTTTACAGCGGGTCGTAGCTTTAAAGAACAATATAAGCTTCTTTTCTGCAATACCGCAAGTTTAGCAATTAGCATATAGCGCAATCAATGGCACGCCAGAACTTCGAAAATCAGTTAAGAAATTGTGTCAAAAATGCAAAACGCTGTTTCAAGTTTTCAGAAAAAGCGTTTAAAATGTATCAGATGAGAATGATGGCGGTTTGGCAAACCCTGAAACGCGTTTGTGTAAAAGTGTTTCGCTGCACAAGCGGTTCGTTTCAGAGTTTCCCTACTTTTACTTACAAAAACCGCTCTGGAAGATGCCGTCTTAAACGCGAAAAGCGTTTAAATGGCACTATATTTTTGACACGAATCCTAACTTAAAAACGTAGCGCAAATTTTGAACTTCTAAGGAAGTTTAATTGAGCGTTTACCCTTTTACTCTGTTTGTTGTTTCTGCCGTCGGCAAATTAACCTTTAGACACCTAAGCCCGTAATCTCAAATGTGTGTAGCACCAGTTAACAGTTGGTGATAGGTCTAGTAACTTTTGAACCAGAGAATGATGAGGTTTGAAATTCAGCACATTTATCGCGTTCGATTTACTTGACTTCTGTGCAACTTTTGAGATCTACAATTGCAGCAGTTCGTTAATTTGAAAACCTATTGCTAACTGGTGATAGGTGCTATATGCATTTGAGAATATGGGCCGTATAGTGTAACTATTTATCTGCCTTTATAGAACGAAAGTGTGACAGAAAACGAACGAAGTCAATACTTCAACATTGTTAATACGTACTGTGGTGAAGATAAGTGTAACGGTGTTGTTATGAATCAAAATGTTCCGACTAAAACGCTCGACTTCAAACTGATCAAACCGATATCGGGCGGTGATAAATCAAACGATACTGAAAAACGAGAAATTGATTCATTAAATGAAGGCATCGGTAAGCGGGGTACGCTTATTGCTGGATTTTCAACTTTTGCGGACGGTGCCGGACGGTGACGAAGATTTAGATTAATTTTTAGCTTATGTTTTGTCTCAGGCTGAGAAATATGCCTATGCTCAGAGATGGAAGTGGGCGTCAGACCCGTGGGATTTCATGGGGCTTTGCAGGCTGCCCATGTGTGAAAAATAAACCAAAAATCGGATGTTTTTACCTGACAAGTAAAACAGAAAATATTTTCAGTAGACTAAATATCTAAAATTTTTATCTTCATTGCATTGTTCTGGTCTGCCGGCCGCTTGCTAAATTCACTGTGTAAAACAGTACTGAATAAGTAAAAGTCGCGAAAATATCGATTAATTGCGTAAAATATAGAAATCAACACAAAAATAGCTTGTTAATTTTTGGCAAATAACTGCTATTTTTGCGGAAAGGTGGCGCACAGATTTTTCGTAGGGTCCATGTGACCCCATGCGGAGGCTAAAAAATGCCTCGCGGGCAGGGAACCGCATACTAACGCCCGTCGAAGTAACATTTTACCTTGAAGATGTGTCATATGTAGTATTAAGCAACATAGGCAAAGTGTGTCTGTTTAAACTGATTGCTAATTTAAGCTATCAAAGTCTGCTTGACCAAATGGGTTCCGAGTTACAAATTCCGTCTCAGGAAAAATCTTTCATAATCTCAAGATTTCGTTCTTAGGTTTAAAATGCTACTTTGCTTAATGGCGATCTATTTTTGAGACTGTACTTAGAAACCACTTCCACTAGCAACAGTTTTTTTGTTTAGCGAATCATTTACGTATTAGTTCCACGCAGATGTAGTCATTTTCAGAATTAAATTGAAATAAATATTGTTTGTTTAGGTTCTTTTCGATGTCACTCGTGCTTCGATGTAATGAACCGCGACGGCCGCATTCAAATCCCACGCCAGCTCGGAGCTTCCATCAAACAAAGGCTACCGGAACAATTGGAATCGTGTTGGAATAAACCACAGAAAACTATTAGATGTTCAACTCCATGTGCGACCACATTCGCGTTTGATATGGAACCAGAAATTGGTATGCATGGGTTATTTACGATTTCTTTATTTCTTTGGCCAGTGTAACGAACAGGGGCAGAACAGTATTAAAAGTATATTTCTGAGCCTAAGCTTAAGGCAAAGCCTAAGCCTAAGCCAGGCAAAAATAGTCTAAACCTTAAGCTTACTCTATTCTAATCCAACAGAAAAACGTTCCGCCCCTGATCTTTACGTGGACCATTTCTTTCAACGGGGTGTTTTGTATACACATATTTCGGGTATGAATTTTTAATTTTTCTCTTTTTGTTTATAAGAAATCAGTTGCATAAAAACATTTTTAACTCTAAATGTAGATATTGACCGGAGCTGGTCAGCTAAAATATTAACAGTTTGCGGGCGTGCCTAAAGCAGTGGAAGTTTTGAATCGATTCGTTTGCCGTAACTTCTGATAGAATTATTTATCTAGACAGTTTACCAGATTGTCAAGTTTAAGCTTAACGATTGAATATGAATTCAGGATCACATCTATACTGTGAAGCGTTTGTCCAGCCGTCTCAATCCCTAGGTCTTCCTAATCTATATTTGAATACTGTATTGACTCGAATAAGAGGGGGTAATAAGAGGGGGTCCCCATTTTGGGTCCGAATCAATAGGAGTCCGTATCCTTAATAAGAGTCCGTAAGCGGATAGAGTCCCTAAACCCTAATTAGAGTCCATAAATGTCAATTAACCCTATTTTTAGCGCATAAATGACTCCAGGACCAAATAATTTGAGTTCGAAACTTTAAAGCGTACTTAAATTTTGAAAGTATATTCCTAAGTATATCCTTGAATTATCGCTCAAGCTATTGACACAAGACAAATAAACGTTTAATTCAACGGATAATTGCAGTACCGGACATATATATCAGTAACGAAGGGCGGCGTAGCGTGGGTTAAAAATAAATAACAGTCCGTAACCGAGTAACAAGGGGGGTACCCTCTGGAGAAGCCAAATAAATATCAGTTCCCCCTCTTATTCGGGTCAATACAATAGTTTAAAATATCTTGATTGGTTTTTTTACTTAAACGTGCCTGCATTTAAACATTCCTTATTCTAAAGAAGAGTCCTTTATTTTTGGACTGAAATAAATTGAAAAATATTTTGCATTCAGTTAGCTTAAATTAACATTCCTCGTACTTCGATAACAAGCGCAACTGCAGTATTTACAATTTTTATTCGTTAGGTGGTCAATATTCCGCGTTGTGCCTAAAATCGTTAAATTTTGAAAATTTTTTTTGCATATTTGAACTTCTCATGAAAACCACCAATCGTTCCATATTGAATAAAACTCGTAAAAGTATATTTATAGACGGTTCGAATCAACAATTTCAAGAACAACAACAAACGATCCTGCGGTTGCTTGGATTTGATACTGTTTCGCTTGTTTTGCGTAATTGTTCTGGCATTACTGCACGCTCACTAAAAAAACAGCTTCGTCGTAAAAAAGAAATGTGCGCGTACTCTGAACAGCTTGGAGTTGCGGCAAATGTTTCTGTCTGTATTTGTGATGAACCGAATTGTAATGATGACAGCGCTAACGTCACAATTCCGCAAATTGGTAAGTTTAACCCTTTAACTCATAGAGTATACTATAAAATAACTAAATGCATGTAATATACGAGCAGCACAGACACTATGAGCAGTGTTTAACAATTCTAACATATATGCGCAGTGCAAAATCTCTACAAGACATGATAGCCTTTTCGGACTTGCGCGTCCAGCTCCGATAGCTCAGCGGTCATCGTGAACGCGTCCCACCCGAGAGACTGGGGATCGAATCTTACCATGAAATTATATCTCAGATGAAATTGAAAATATTGATGTGAGAAAGGGTTAAACTGTATTTCTCAGCTGAAATATACACGTAATGAGATCTTGCAGCTGTAACTTTTGTGCACGTTTATGTTGCTCCAATAAAGCTTTTTAGGTTGCAAGTGGCAGCTACAAGTTTTCGCCTCAAAAACTTGCACGTGTAAATAGGGATTTAATTATGTATCAATCTAATTAACAAGAGAGAACATATCCACGTATCAAATTAACAATTATCTCGTGTGTATAACTCTACGCAATACCGCCAGTGTGCTCCTTATAGCATTTCAAAATATTGAGGAGGGTAAAATAGTTTTCAGGGCGCATCCTTTAGAAGAATTTATGCATTTCTTCTAAACTGAAAACGCGTCAAAATGAAAAGGTCCGGCGAACACTTTTTAGGTACTTAATGATGCGTTCCACGTTCTGCTTTCGGCTGCTAAGTCGCGTCTAACATATTTGTGATATGTTTCACGTGTAGCATGAGAAGAGAAGTTAACCTATTTTATTATTTGTTTTAGAAACGGATTTGGACACAATTGTCGAGGAAAAAATCGTTCGAAACAGCAGCGGTAAGTTTTAGTTTCACACTTTTTTCTTACATTTCATTTACGAGATACTCTGAACTCAGAGGGCTGACTGTTAGTCATTTAATTTGTTTCTTATTTAATAAATTCTTGACGTTTAAAAGGGTTTGTTTCACAGTTGTGCCAAAAACAGTCTTATGTCCTTGTTTACATTCACAGTTTATGTTGTTTATTTTTGTGTTTCGCGACATGCTGTTTTTACTTTGAGCTATGTCAAAAATAAACCGCTATTTCAAACGTTTTTTGCCGTGCAAACTACACGTTTTCAAACGCTTTTTCACAAGTGGCGAAGCGCTGAAATGAACAGATCCAGTAGCTAAACGCTATTAAGTACTGTAGTGACCAGAATCAGAGGAGGGTGTGATATTTATTTGGCCTCTCCAGAGGGTACCCCCTGTTATTCGGTTGCGGACTGTTATTTATTTTTAACCCACGCTCCGCCACACTTCGTTACTGATATATATCCGGTACTGCAATTATCCTTTGAATTAAACGTATATTTGTCTAGTGTCAATAGCTTGAGCGATAATGCAATGTTATACTTAGTAATATACTTTCAAAATTTAAGTACGCTTTAAAGTTTCGAACTCAAATGATTTGGTCCTCGAGTCATTTATGCGCTACAATTAGGGTTAATTGACATTTATGTACTCTAATTAGGGTTTAGGGACTCTATCCGCTTACGGACCCTTATTAGGAATACTGACTCCAATTGATTGGGACCTAAAATTTGGACCCCACTCTTATTACCCCCCTCTTATTCGGTTCGCTACAGTAAACGCTTTTTAGCGTTTGCCAAAACGCAATTTTTTTCATCAGATAAACATTCTTTAAAACCCGAATAGCGTTTTGTATTTTTGACACGATTGTTGTTGCAATTTGTTTAAACAATTTAAATGTTGCATTGTTTAAGCAGAAATTAATTGGCAATGTGGCGGCGACGATGGTGATACGTGTGTTCCTTGTGAAATTGGCCGCTGTCGGCAAGACGTTGCAACTTTCGCCGACAAAGAACAATGTCGTGTATTTTGTCCTGCAAGTAAATAAGCACTGCTTTACGTGTTAAGTTTGAACTGTAATAGGGTATCTGTGTTTGTAAGTGAATTTTAGATCATTGCCTAAAAACGATTTTATACTTCATACGGTATATTTTGTTTTGCCAGTAAGCTGTTTCTTGACTATTGAAGTTTTAATTGTTATTAAAAAAGTGGCCTATGTATAGAACACGGCTGGAACAGTAGTATAAGCATATTCCTAAGCCTAAGCCTAAGCGTATAGATGAGCACATTCGTAAGCCTAAGCCTAAGCCTAAGCAAAATAATTATTCTAAAGTTTAAACTGACTCTATTATAGCCGCTCCGGAAAACGATCCGGCCCATTTCTGTTAATCACGGAGCGATCACATATCCGGTTCCTGAATCTGACAAAACAATATCCTGTCGCAACCTGCTTATTTAAGTAGCCTAGCCACATTTTGACGACAGTTCGTAATAATAATAATAATAATAATAATAATAATAATTATAATAATCATAATATTTGTATACCATATTTGTACTCGCTCATAGTTTAATGACTATTGTTTCTTGCAGTCAACATATTCATAACTTATCTAAACCAGAGTGGTCACAGTAACATAAAAGTTTTGTTACTAACCGAGAAAGAAATAGTCAGCATTGCCTGTAGATTTCTTTTTTCAGGGCCAAGTTGTTGGTTTTGTTCTCCAAAACGCGGCTCGTGCAATGGAGCCAGTCGTCGAGTGTGCGATTTCGCGATACGTGATCCAATTCGTGGACCTTTTGACAATCATGCTCAGTGTCAAACGGTGTGCCTTCAGAATCCGCAACGAAAACTGAAACACGAGTCTTTCTCCATTTCAGGTGCAATAAACTTTAAAACACAATGGCTGGGTTTCTGAAACCTTACTTAAGTGCGACTTAGTACTTAAGTACGTGCTAAGTAATTACTTAACGATTTTGTCGTTTTTAAAAGCGTACTTAAGTTAAATAAAGACTTAACTCGCTGACTAAATTCGATAGATTATAAATTTTACCCTTCCTAATATAAAGCAAAACTATAACTTTCTTGTTACGACAATGGTTGACATTCGGCGTATTTGAGTTTGCTCGAAATTTAAGTATTTATTTAAATCGTGTCTTAAATAATTACGTAAGTAAAACATAAGTAAATACTTAGGTAAGATTTCGGAAACCCAGCCAATGGCAAATATAGATTAATTACAGTTCTCAAAAATATTAGGCTTTTTCAGATAAGTGCCTGTCAGCAGGCATTAACCCAAAAATGATTTCACTTTAATGGTTCAACAGTGCGTTGTAGCGCCAAATCAATTGTTCAACTTACTTTTGTGAACAAGTTGTCCAACCGTGACAAACTGTTCACCATTACCAAGCTTTCTAGCTTCGTTGCATGGTACATTAATTAGCTAATAATTATCCAAAAAAATGTTTTCGTCCGAAGGGAAACTTTCGGTACTAAAAAATGAAACTTTGCAAAAACTCAAATTTTCAAGTGAAATGATATATGGAACGTGGTCATGAGAAGCTGAAATCACGAGGGTACAACCTGAGTATAGCCTGTGGCAGCGGCTCCACAAAAAATCGACTTCTGAAATTGGCTACGGTATTTTTTTACCTCCGGTTCAGCCTTGATATCTTGCTTGTAGCGTGAAAAATTTATATCAATAAATTAAGTCCCAAATATTAAACAGCTGATAATTAAGATATGTATTTTATAGGTTGTTTGGAACCACTGAAATTTGAAGTGTTAAACGAAACTGAGGGATTGGATCGGTTCCTGCAAGCTTCAAGTCCGTCTGAATGCCTGGAATTTTGCTACAACGACAAGAATTGTTCAAAAGTGAGCCAAATTTAATTCCTATTGACTCTCAAATTGTCACGTTTTTGTAACAAAGAATCATGAACAAATCTTAAATGTTTATACTCTTCTACGCCCATGTATAGAACTGGGCCGGATCGTTTTCCGGAGGGGCTGTAATAGAGTCAGTTTAAGCTTTAGACTAATTTGTTTTGCTTAGGCTTAGGCTTAGGAATAGGCTCATCCATACGCTTAGGCTTAGGTTTAGGCTTTAGGCTTAGGCTTAGGAATATGCTTTTACTACTGTTCCAGCCCTGTTCTTCACATGGGCTCTCGTCTACGAAAAACTTTACAGCTGAAAACAATTTTTGTCTTTGGACCAATGCAAGATGCCACAATGTCTGTGGTAATACGTACGGGAATTAGTCCTGTGTTCGAGAAATTTTGGCAAGGCACAATTTTTGCCAAATATAAATAATCCTCAAATATATTTTTTGTATTTCCTTATATAGCTGTCATTCTAGCACGACATTTTCGCCATGACTCTGCGAAGGATGAAACAACAATTTCGAACCTCATCATCAACTCTAAACTATATTTATGTTTTCTTGCTTTAAAAAACATGAACATCAATTTATCGTTCATTTTTGTATTTAATACCTACGAGAAACCAGCTGGAATTTTTTGGCAAATTGGGTTATCGCTTCGATTTTCAGTTGTCCATTCAAAAACACGGGCCAACATCATACTTGTGCAGTTTTGATTCTTCACCTAAAGACGCTTGCGACCGAAGTGCAGGAATGGCTACATTATCGAACACGGATTTTGACAACTCTGTTGCGCTTTCGTGTCTGCACTGCGCAGTTCGTAAGTGCTTTTTGATTTAGTAAAGCGAGTTTCTGCAAATTAATTGTCTTCGATGAAAACGCAACCGCTTCGCCGAGAGAATGTTTTTGTTGCAACCGGAATTTGGGTGTGAAATACCTAAATTCGTGCAAGGATCACTAAAGTTTAAAAACTATTCTAAATTTCGTCAGTATGCGTCATGTTTTGTGAAACAGTACCTAGAAACAGTATTAATTACACGACTCATACATAGCAAGGCCCATGTATGGAACAGGGTCGGATCGTTTTCCGGAGGGGCTGTAGTTGAGTCAGTTTAAGCATTAGACTAACGTTCTTGCTTAGGCTTAAGCTTAGGCTTAGGCTTAGGCTTAGGCTTAGGCTTAGGAATAGGCTCATCCTTACGCTAAGGCTTACGCTTAGGCTTAGGAATATGTTTATACTACTGCAGATTACAAACGTACAAACACCACGAAAGCTATACGCAGTTTATATTTCCAACCTAAGCCTATTGCAATATAAGCAACTAGTTATCATTGGTTTTATCGTAAACAAGCAATTCATGAATCCGATCAAAAACGTATTTTAATTTTTTAAAATTTAAAATTTTCACCTTTCAGCTGCTACGAATTCTATCGATTCCCAGCCTGAACAAGCTGTGAAAGATGTGAAAAACAAAAAACAAGAACGAGGTAAGTCGTTACGTATTATTACTGTATCTTGAAACTGGGAAGAAAATTTATATTGTTTCGATTCTATTCTAAAGGTACACGCAAAATAATGACGGTTTTTAGGAAAATTTATTTAAATTATGAGTAGCAAGGTAATACTTTACTTGAAAAGTATATATTTGTTATAACAGAAAAAATGTGAAAAAAATTTGAAATAAATTCTGAAAAACATTGTCTTAAAAGAAAATAAATAAACGTTTTCCTCTTATTTTTGGAAAAATTGTCTTATTTATCCGACACAACATTCCAGTTTTGTCGCTGTAAATACTTTTCTGAATAAATTTAGAAATACTTTTTTGTGTGTAATCTTGAACTATCAGTATTATGTGGTGCTTGTTTTGGATTCAGTCAGTAGCTAAAACGCCAATCGTTATTCAAACTGGAAATCAAATTCGAAACAAACCTATTCGTGTTTCATGTTTTGCTTTTTCAGCGTGCTCAGGCAGCATCAGCTACGGTATAATGAAATACACAAACGACTCTCTTGATCCAAGCGAATTTGACCAATCAGCTCGAGTTTCCACCGCTAACGACTGTGCCGAAATGTGTTTTGTTAATCCGAGTTGCTATGAAGCGTTGCTTACACCTTGGCTTCCTGAATATGTCTTGACCAACACGTCTGCAATCAGTGCTAACAGCAGTGTTCGTGCTGGTAACGGAAGCTACACGTGCTTTTTATACGCCAACGAAGTGCGATCTCCAAGCGTTTTTCCAATGAACTGTAGTTCAGATTCAATGATACGGGTAACTTCGATTGAAATGAACACTGAATCGGTACGGCTTGGATGTTTTAACTGCGGTTCAACCAATGGCGGTAAGCAAGTTGAACAGAATGCACGCAAAACTACACTGCATGCCGCTGCACGTGACTCTAACAGCACAATGATCGAAGAGCAAGCCGAATCTAAAGGGTCTGCTGAAATTAAAACGTTATAAAATAGCAATGTAGTAAGCTGGTAAAGTTCAGATTGTATGCTCTGATGCTCATACTGAAAATTAAAAGCAAAGAGGTCGTATTTTTAGTAGATATATTTTATGTAGGAAAAACTTGCGTTTGGGTTTAAACCAACCAAGAGTAAATAATGTCTCCTTTTCCCGAAGCGCATACAACTGGCTACATTCTGTGGTCTACCACAAAGTATCCACGTTGTGTTCCGTTTTTGCAATATTCCCATTTCTAGGGATGGGTTTAAATTTCAGAACAGCATGCAACTGGGTACGTTGTGTCAACAAAAGAAAGGGCCCATGCATAGAACAGGGCCGGATGGCCCGGATCGTTTTCCGGAGGGGCTATAATAGAGTCAGTTTAAGCTTTTAGACTAATTTTTCCTTAGGCTTAGGCTTAGGCTTAGGAATAGGCTCATCCATATGCTTAGGCTTAGGCTTAGGCTTAGGCTTAGTAAGATGCTTATACTACTGTTCCGGCCCTGTTCTATACTTGGGTCAAAGAAACTGTCCAGCTAGTGTTGCGTTTTTGCTACACCCCTAACTCTGGGGTTGAGTTGAAATCTGCTCAAACAAGTTTTTTGCGGGGACTAAAGCACTCCCACTATATTTATAAATCACCGATATTATTTTATATTTTCTTAATTTCATATTTTCTTTTAGCACATGTAGTGCCAATGATTTTCTATTTATGCACTATTATTCGCGACCTCGCCGCAGCGAGGTCGTATTTAGATGGTTGTTTGACTGCAAAGTTGTGGTAAACTAGTTTGAATGATGTGAAATTCGAAGTATTCGTCCTTAGGAATATCTTTTGGGAAAATTTTCGCCAGAAACAAAAACGTAGTACTTAATTCAGCTTTCGAAATGATGAAATGATTTAATGCTACATTATCTAATTTTTTACTGTTTTATTAGTGTGCAAAAACTGCGTTGTACTGCACAATATGACATGATATTTAGTAGAATTTTGAAATATCATATGATATTCGCATAAATGTCCCGCGGTATCATATGACATATAGCTATTTGTATACAATGGTCGCATGAGATCCGTGTTTTGTAAGCCAATATCATGTGACATTCACATTTTGTCGTTTATGTTGACTTCGAATTAACATGGGACAAAACGTGTTCCGTGCTGCCCATGAGCACCTGTCACCAGTATAAGCATATTTAACCACGGGCGTTTAATCGTTAATTCTAAAATCACGCACTTTGGGCTAAAAGGTTAAGTATAGTTGCTTGCTCGTGGTATTCTGCCGGAGCGACCTTATCTGTTTAAGATTGTGATTTAGATGTTTCATTTTTGCACGTTCTTTCACTTGGTTTATACTGTGTTAATGTGATTATATTATTTGCAAGCAATTATTTCGTTTGCAAGCATAACTGCATATGTATACACATATTTAATATTTATCTTTATGAGACATGTATGGCCGATGTGATTTTCTGTGTTTATTTTTGCAGCGTTCAGCTAAAAGTCGTACCCATTGTGTGAAAACAAAAATACGGCTCGGAAGAATAACGAGCATTCACGCAGTAGGATATAAATATAAAAACGGAATGGCCCATGTATAGAACAGGGCCGGAACAGTAGTACACTGTAAATACCACACAGTTAATTAATCCACTCAGACGGAAAGTTAGTTATTTCTGAGTTAATAACAGTAAACTTTAACTCACATTGAGTTGAGTTGATTTTCTATGTGAGTTGAGTTGACTACGGGGGAGTTGATTAATTAAATCAGAATGAGTTGAATCAACTCAGAATTGTGAGTCCTGATAGTCCTAACACAGAATGAGCGATTCAATTCATTCTGTGTTAAAATCAGCTCACTGGAATTTAAAGTGTATAAGCATATTCCTAAGCCTAAGCCTAAGCGTATGGATGAGCCTATTCCTAAGCCTAAACCTAAGCTTAAGCCTAAGCCTAACCATAAGCAAAAAAATTAGTCTAAAGGTTAAACTGACTCTAGTATAGCTCCTCCGGAAAACGATCCGGCCCTGTTCTATACATGGGCCAGCTAAATTGTAACTCTAAGCCCCTAAATACTCAGCCTAAAGTATGCTAAACTTTAAAAATTTAGAAACCGTATTAGACAAATTGTGCAAGAGCCAAAAATTCTACCCTTAAGCATACAAAAGCGCTCAAACGTCTTATATTTGCTATTTGTTACTTAATCATCGTACAGTTTTAGTTTTTGCCAAAATAAGTGCATTGCATGATGATTATGGTTCTAGGCTGGGTCAAATCTAATTTAAAGTTTGGCAATGAAATAAAAAAAATTCAACGACCAAACTCAAGCACTTTACACCGTTTTATACTTTTATTCCTTGATACACACGGTTGACGCTTAGTAGATTTTAAATTCCGACTGTTAATTTTGCAATTCGCATGCTTAAAATCATTGTTGCTTCAATTCTGGCACTCGAACATTTCGTAGAAATTTATTGTTTGTAATAGTTATTTAAACATAGAGCGGTACCACTGTCGATTAGACCATTTTATCAATTTTTAATTTTCATAATGTTTCACAATGTTGATCTGTAATACTTTAAACGTATAAAACCAACTGTAATAACTATGCGGAAATTTTAAGTGAAAACTAAATTATCCCTGTGTTAGTTGTACAGGACTCAACGTCACATCAGACCCACAGAAATTTATTCAATGCCTTTGGACAGCAGCTTTTCTGTAAGACGTTGAATGATACGGGAGCCTTTTGCAACGCTCATAAAATGAGAGACGACTGTAACAGAATTTAATATACACGGCGCTGGCTTCAGAATTGCAACATTTTTTCAAAAAACAATCATTTACTTAAATTTAATTGTATACATTACATGTTTATTTTGGCATGGTGACACCTTGAGACATTTTTCTTGAGCTTTAAACTGCTTATTTAATAAGCAACTAAAATTTTACTGTAGTGACCCGAATCAGAGGAGGGGGTGATATTTATTTGGACTCTACAGAGGGCACCCAAGAATATACTTTCAAAACAAAGTATACTTTAATGTTTTGAACTCGACTGTATATGGTGCTGGATTCATTTACACTATAATTTGGGATAATTGACATTTATGGATTACAGTCAGGGTTTAGGGACTATACCCATTTATGGACTCTTATTAGGGATGCGAACACATATTGATTGGGACTCAAAATGAAGAGCCCCTTTTATTACGCCCCCTCTTATTCGGGTCACTACAGTACTGGATATACCGTTTGACAATTTAGTGAAGGGAACATATCAACAAAGCCTTTTAAGCTAACAGCTGCTAAAAACAAACTTTTCGAACTTGTCATTTAAATCTCTCAAAGATTTACGTACATACTATAAGCTTTTAGACGTATTAGTTTTAAAAATCCGTAGTATTGTTGAAAAATAATCAGGTATATGGTGATGTTCTATTTGGCTATACTCAATAAATATTATAAAAGAGTTAAAGGCTAATTTTGTGTGTTAATGTGGAAACCGTTGAAAATAAAGCTCAATTAGGTATACACCAACTCACGCAAACCTTGACCAACAACGTGTTATTTGTCCCAGCTAAACAACTGGGACATCCAAAGCATCAATTGCTGTTGTGGCAGAGCAACTACAGCAATCCGAACTGATTTCGATTGGCGGATTGAACAGCCCAAACAACTGCTGGAACGCAAATTGATTATGCTTGGTTGTTCTGGTTTGATCAAAATTTGAAATAACTGACGCAATAGTTAGTTGACCTTATTACATTTGAAAATTATAAATAAAACAAGGTTTGTATGGGCTAAAAATAAGGGTTGCGCTATACTCGAAGCGAGCCGTCGGACGTCGGCACGGGAAAAACATTGCCGCACGCTGTCGGACGCCGTCGCGCGGGGGTCCATCAACGTCCGGCAGCGTCCGCCTTAGTAAAGTATGGCGGAACCTTACAGAGCGGGGGATAATTTGATCGTCTATTCAGATAACGGAAAAATCAATTTAAAACAATACGCTTTTTAGTCCCATTTCTTATTAGTTTAATTTGATTTTTTTATTTGAGATTACGTGTGACTTTAACCCCTTCTCACATTGAGTTGCCTATAGGCAACTTTAGCGCAGTGCATATACGTTAAATAGTATATATCGCACCGTGTTTAACAATTGCAACACGTATACATAGTACTAAATCACCACAAGACGTGAGAGCCCCTCGGGCTCGAGCGTCAAGCTCCTATAGCGGAGTGGTGATGGTATACGCCTCCCACTCCAGTCAGTGGAGTTCGAATCCTAGCATAAAAGTAAGTGTCAGAAGAAACAGAAAATATTCATGTGAGAAAGGGTTAACAACCATTGCTCAAGTTAGTTTATTAGAACATTGTCAAACCTGTGCAACAATCACAATCAGTATGCTTCCACCAACTGTTCGGACAGCCTAATTCTGCAATCGAAACTAGTTTGCATTATAACAGTTGTTGGGGGGGTTTTTGTTGTGGCAGATAACTGTTGGGGCCCCATGTAGGACATCCACGTAAACTGTCTCGCTACTGTAAAAAATTGTCCACACACCTGTTTTGCGGGACTTAAGACAACTATCCTTAAGCTATAAGGACTTCACAGAAGGTGTAAACTAGTTGTCAACTGTGGCAGATGAAGGGGTTGTTGTTTGGCTGTTTAATGCAAAGCGGGAAAGTTCCTGGGCTTGGGGTTTGAATAGTGTGTCGTCTGGAAAAGTTGTTTTAAAATTTGAAATAAGGGGGAGGGTGGAAGGGTATAGAGAGTGGGGTAGAGGGTATAAAGGAATGTGAATTTGGAATGAATTTGGAAAAATAATTAGGTTGGGTCGGTGGGGACATTTTTTTAGTAGGTAGACAGTTACGTGGATGCCCATGTAATCATCTATATAATTAAAGCTGGAACGCCCCGCATGCTTATTTTGGCCAATGTTACTTTAAAGACCGCCCCATTTTCCCGGGGCAGAAATGTACCAGGAGTACCCGTCCCATTTTCCCGGGACAGCAATGTACCAGGAGTACATTTCAAAAATATAATTGGGACAGCGGGATAGTTGGGACAGATGAGACAGTGGAACAGATGGGACAGTTGGGACAGCTGGGACAGTTGGGACACTTGGGACTGAGATGGGACAGATGGGACAGTTGGGACAGATGGGACAGCGGGACAGATGGGACAGATGGGACAGTTGGGACAGATGGGACAATTGGGACAGATGGGACAATTGGGACAGATGGGACAGATGGGACACTTGGGACACTTGGGACAGCGGGACAGATGGGACAGTTGGGACAGATGGGGGACTTGGGACAGATGGACAGATGGGGCAGTTGGGACACATGGGACAGATGGGACAGTTGGGACGCTTGGGACAGATGGGACAATTGGGACAGATGGGACAGTTGAGACAGTTGAGACAGATGGGACAGTTGGGACACTTGGGACAGTTGGGACAGATGGGACAGATGGGACAGATGAGGCACTTGGGACAGATTGACAGATGGGACAGTTGGGACAAATGGGACAGATGGGACAGTTGGGACAGATGGGACAGTTGGGACACTTGGGACACTTGGGACTGATGGGACAGATGGGACAGTTGGGACAGATGGGACAGATGGGGCAGATTGGACAGTTGGGACAGATGGGACAATTGGGACAGATGGGACAGTTGGGACAGTTGGGACAGCGGGACAGATGGGACAGTGGGACAGTTGGGACAGATGGGACAGCGGGACAGATGGGACAGTTGGGACAGATGGGACACTTGGGACAGATGGGACAATTGGGACAGATGGGACAGTTGAGACAGTTGAGACAGATGGGACAGTTGGGACACTTGGGACACTTGGTACAGTTGGGACAGATGGGACAGATGGGACAGTTGGGACAGATGGGACACTTGGGACAGCGGGACAGATGGGACAGTTGGGACAGATGGGGCACTTGGGACAGATGGACAGATGGGACAGTTGGGACAAATGGGACAGATGGGACAGTTGGGACAGTTGGGACAGATGGGACAATTGGCACAGATGGGACAGTTGGGACAGATGGGACATTTGGGACACTTGGGACAAATACATATGTATATATGTATATAATATATATGTATATATATATATGTATAAATGTATATATATTATATGTACCTACGTAAATATATCTGTGCATGTGTAAACAGGAGCGCATAAGTGTGCACTCCGGGTATATTTGTGTCGCGGGCAATTGGGACGGCCTTTATAGTAACATGGGCCCTTATTTTCGGCGGCCTTCCAACTGATTTTCACCTGTGCAAATTAATTATTTATAATTCGAACAATGCCATCTTGGCTTGGGCTCCCATGTCCAGGAATCAAAACAAAGGTTATACAAGAAGATTGCGGAGCTAAAACATTGAAACCCTGTTGCTTAAAGCCCACATGTTGGTTGTTTGTGTTTTATTCAGTTCAGATCGTCACTTGCTACCTGTGTACAGATCGGCATACTTGCGTGAAATCATCGAAAAGTGCGTGTTTCCCATCAGCGAGCAATTCACTTTCAATATTTCGGACAGAACACGAATGCATTACTAAATGCGGTAAGTTATAAAACGTAGAAACAATGAAGTATAAGTTAGTGATTTTTTAAGCATAATGAAATATGCATTTTGCAACAAGTCAACTACTTTGCGATTTGAACGGTGAAGATGTTGGAAGTGTGTGGTTCCGCCTTAATTCTAGTTTGTCCGTTGGGCCCATTCTAACTCGAGCCCCAGGTTATTTTTTTGACACTGATTAGGGTTGGTTTAATAAAATATTACAGACACTCAATGACTCAATACAAACACTTCTCAAAAGACTAATACATGACAAACGCTGTGTGTGCGCTGTCACCACTCAGCTATAGGAGCTTGACGCTCGAGCCCGAGGGGGCTCTCATGTCTTGTGGTGATTTAGTACTATGTATACGTGTTGCAATTGTTAAACACGGTGCGATATAGAAGAACAAATAAAGAAGTAATATTGTACCATGTTCAAGGTGCAACCGGAATCCGGTTCCGGTAGGGAAATCCGGTGTTTTTCACTATCCGCATCCGGTAAAAAAATTTGGTATTTTTTCACGGGAATTTTCCGGTATTTTCGGCTTTGAAAATGTTTTCTTGTTTCAAAGTTTAAGAAAAATTGACATATTACTGTAACTATACTTTGATCATACGTTTCCAGCTACTGCATTTGTTTCAGGTTTTTAGTATCCTATATAGTGTGTTTACACCGTTAAAGCGTTGAAATACCGTTAAAAATGAATTTTTCGGTAACAAAAAAATTTTGTTTACCGCCTCCGGTTCCGGTATTTTTTAACTTTAGGGTTCCGGTTCCGTTTCCGGTATTTTAGAATTCCGGTTGCACCCTGATCATGTTCTAACTAAGACATTCAAAACGGTAATCTTCTATCTAATTTTCGTATGCGCAACCGGTTTAGTTTTCAGAACACCACGTAATAGAACAATGATCTGAAAAACTACCTTCTACCAAAAAGTCTAAACAACAATGTTCTATTTCTATTTCCGCAATTTTTATGTAATTTAAATAACGATATACTAAGCCTAAGCCTAAGCTTAAGCCTAAGCCTAAGCCTAAGCCTAAGCTTAAGCCTAAGCCTAAGCCTAAGCCTAAGCCTAAGCCTAAGCCTAAATGCTAAACAGCTGGAACGCTGCCCAAAAGACGTACGTGGGGCGTTCCAGCTTTAATAATTAGATTTTAGTGTATTAGTTTCCATTTGAGTTGTACATCAATAACTTTTCAGAAATTTGAAGTATACGAATATACGTATTTTTATTGCAGTTTTGCTTGTTCAAAATTTTTTCACGTTATGGCATTTTTACGCTTCTAAAGTAGTACTTTTATCAGTGCGCAAAAGATGGTACTGCGATCAACTGCGATGCGTTTTATGTGACTTTTCCGAATGTCCAACAGTGGTTGCTGTTTATGTTGAGCTATCAACGTGTGAAAAAATTTGCCCGTTAGGTATTTTATATTGTTTGCATTTAATGTTGCAAGAAAAACTTATTTATTTGCTAATAAAAGCGATGCTTTAGTATTTGATTGTTTCACTGCATCAATTTTACATCAATCTGCCAAGGGCACAGGGCACTGCATCAATTTAACAGCATAGGAAACCACAGCAACTCTTGAGTTTTCCCGGTGGTCAAGGAAATAGAATGTAAGGAAGAATTTAACCACGTCTATTCAAACTAGCGATGTATGTTACTGCAACCGAATGTGTGCAACAACTCTTATTTTAGCTCCACATTGCTGGTATTGTAACGCTGCCACAGGTAATTGTACTGGATCCTACGGCAGCAATTGTCAACCTCCGGCATCATCTGTTGTAACGGCACACAGGAAGCTTGAGATGTGCTCAAAGTATTGTGCTGCTACAGGTTCGAAATGTACATATATACGCAGAATCATAGTGCGTATCCATTGAGAATACATCAAATGGTGCTGATTGAGTTGCAAATGAAATATTCAAAATGTTTTAACGAAGTTAAAATAAAATTTGAGGTATCATTAATTTTGCTTATCAAATCCACGAATGCATGTTTTTTTAGATAAGAGAAGAATTCGCAACCTTGTACATAGTACCCGCGCGCTCCAAATTTTGCTCATACCACACGATGTTTAAAAGGGATTTCTTTATACATGGATGTGTAGAATTCAAGGTACAACCGGATGTCTGCCTCTGGCTCCGGCAGGAATGTGACCTCTGGCTAAGCTAGAATTTCTTCCAGAGGTTCAGACAATTTTAAGAGGAAATTTTTCACTTTTACAAACGTAGCATTGTTTTGTGCGTTTGATATTATCTAAATCAAACTTTCTGACAATATTTTATAGATATTTGCTAAAATTATCTACTTTAATCGTTATTTTAGCTGCTAAATTTAATTCCGCCTCCTGTTTCATTGTTTCATCTCCGGCTCCGGCTATTTTGTCGACATCCGGTTCGTGCATTTTTGCCTCCGGTTGCACCCTGAACAGATGGTTTAAATTTCAGGAGTCCACACCTTAACCAGCAATGTTCAACAAGGAACTATTTTATCGCAGCCAAAACATACACAGGGTCAGGCAATGGAAAGTTCAAATGCGGCTGAACCTTTTGCAAACCATGATACTGTTGCAAAGTCCGGAAGCCTGTCAGCTGTGCCATTTATTGGCAGCGGTGACCACACACCTGCAGGTATAAGCGGTTGTACATTTATACATGTAGCTCGGGGTCAAAACCAGAACTTTGGCCCAGTGCTAATCTGTAAACCAGGGTGAAGCCGGTGAAGAAACCAAAGGTGAACGACTAAAAATACTGCGAAATTCATGCTTTCAACTGGCCCCAAAGTGAGCAATCAACTGGCTGAAGGGCACAATTATAAAAACAAATTGCTGGAACCTTCGTCAAATTTCTATCATAGCTGGAGCCGGAGAGCGGCCTTTCGCTGGAGCCGGAGGCAGAGCCCCGGCTGTATCGTGGTAATCAAACATCATTGTATCTCTATAATTTGACTTCACCTCCGGCTCCGGCAAATTTTGTTGGCATCCGGTTGCGATATTTTTTCACCTACTGTTGTACTCTGATTTGCAGATTAAAGGTTTTGATTTTTCGCAATATATCCTGCGGGATAACCTTTATATTCCGTCTAAGTACTTTATGAAAAATGGTTCATATTTCATCTGCTTAAGTACTTTGCTATTTTGTTTCAGGACTACTGGTTATCGAGGATTATCTGTGGATGTGTGAACCGTTAACAAGGGAATGCATTGTTTGTTTGACCTTTAACGGTTACGCGAGAAAACGATGCGAATACTGGCGGCACTACTTGAAAAACTCGGTTCCTGTTGAATGCATGAAGTTCTTGCCTTGTCCAGCGATACTATCGATGTTATATTTCGGGAAGATAGAGTGCTTGCGAAACTGTGCAAGTTTGTAGCCCACACAGACAGACGCATTACCTCATCACAACACCTCTGATTTGACAAAGCACTGGATTTAATGAGTTCATCGTGATGTCAATGTAATATCATTTCTTTCTGTAATTCTTGAATCATACTGAAAACCAATGTTTAACCACTGATCGAACCCTTTTTAGGAAGAATTTGCAATCGTAAGCGTAAGAATGAGCTTGTACCAAAACTTATGCATTCTGAAGCTTAACTCTATTACAGTCTGGCAGAAAAACCTTCCACCCTGATCTTTACATGGGTGCGTGCCTGAAATAGTTCATGTTATAACCAGGGCAACTTATAAAACATTTTTTACCTTTATTAGACTATTATGTAAAATTTTATCTCTTTATAAACCCATATCGTAGCCAAAAAATAGTAATGATACTAAAATTTGAAATTTGACATTTGATCTTTGTTCGTTATTTCAATAGAAAAGCCTGAATTTTAACGCCGAGGGGGAAGAGGGAGTGGCTTAGGTCTGTGTTTTCCTTTTTTGGGGGGGGGGGGGAAGAAAAAAAAAAAATTTAAAAATTTATTATTTTTTTTTTGTTGTTTTTTTTTTGTGTGTTTTTTGAAAATGTAGTTAAATATACATTGTTCAGCTTGCTCCACCTTAAAATTTGGCCTGCGATTCTATTTACTCCTAAATCATAATGGAACTGTAGGCACAATTCGTAGCTATCGCAAGCAAACAAAACGTAAACCTAAACAAACTTTATTTATATTTGTTGAACCTCTGGTTATGAAACTTTTACTTCTCAAAATCCTTGGTCGGTTTGAAAATTGATATTTACAAAGTAGGTAATATTTCAAATTGCAGCTAAAACTTTTAGGATCGAAATATAAATGATTAGAAATATTAAATTAATGATGCCACTTTTTTTCTGTGATAAGCAATTACTGGCCAGCATTGGCCGGATGACCGGTTCCTGGCCGGTGCGCAACACGTGACAATCCGTTACATGGGCACCCCCTCTTATTACCCTCCATCCCCTCTTATTCGGGTCAATACAGTACACCTCATGTTGAATTTTTAGAAGTAACGAACGCGTAAACCTAAATCGCCCATTAACTGAACAAATCACAAAACTATTCTATTCTATTCTAAACATAACGAAACCTTTGTATAAGCAACATTAATCGCAAGGTCCGTGTTACGACTGGACAAAGTATGTTCCACTGAATCTAGGTGTGTTCCAGTGAATCTAGAGAATTATGGTTTAATGATAATCTAAAAGCCATAAACATAACAAAATCCAAACGATTAAGAATAGCAATCCGTGAATGTTACAACAACAATCTTGCGACTAAGCAAAGCTTATTTGTACATCGTAACATGGACTGATATCATCATATAACTGACCATATTTGCATATGCGAAAAATACTGTGTGCATTGAATAGTAAAAACTTTAAGTGATTTTAAGTTAAGCAGTATAGAACCACTCTCGACAATTTTGTTGCAGATACTAAAACAGCGTTCTGCAATCTACAGAGCGTACTACTGTGCGTTTGATTATCTTAAATTAACCTTAAATATTTTTGTACAAAAGACACAGCCAATGTATAGAACAGGACCGGAACAGTAGTATAAGCATATTCCTAAGCGTACGCCTAAGCGTAAGGATGAGACTATTCCCAAGCCTAAAACTAAACCTACGCAAAAAAGTCAGTCTAAAGCTTAAACTGACTCTATTTCAGTCCCGCCGCCAGAAAATGATCCGGCCCTTTTCTATACATGGGTCAAAGACACAATACGGACACCAAAACACGTGTTTAAATTAACTTTCGGTAACATTTTGTAATATCACTTTTTGACACGAAGGAAAAATAGTTTTGTTGAAAAGTGTTAATGGGTTGTTGAGTCAATTTTGTCATTTCTGCTTGCACTTATCGATGATCGACGTTTCACTTAATTTGTCCTTCTATAAATTGCCGGTTACAATCCAGATTAAAAATAGTCATTAACACACTGTATAGAATCAGATGAATAATAAAGTAAAAATATGGTATGAAAATATAATGACGTACAAAATAACAGAAGTGACATTATTTATCAATGACAACACAACCAACAAAATACAAGCACCAAACCATATTAATCATATTCTGAACAAAACCAGCACTGTCGTTGCACAAATCACAGAATATTCATCAGGATTGAACTTATCATTTTTTAACATCACTCGACAAATCAACACCCATCGAAGTCTGAAACACGTCATCATGGTATTGTGATAGCAGTAACTACACATACGTAACTAAAGCCTAATATAATTAGCTATGTTACTTAAGTGTGCTTTGCGTGTTCAAATTTTCGGCTGAGAAATTTTGTTAAAATAAATCAGCGACGTGAGCGAAATTGTAATTTTAATTTTGAGAATAAAAATGACACTACGTAATGCATGTAGTTAAATCCAGTGTATTCGAAGGCAATAAACTGTTCATAGCAAAGACAAACCAGAAAGAAAATATAGTGGTTATAGGAAAAACAAACCACATCTCGCTTTATATGAAACTGAGCACCTAATTCGTTAAGTCTATGAGCCCATATATAAGTTCACGTATTTTTCCACAATATTGTGACTATAATAGTACGTTTAACGTACCAATTTATTTTTCAGCTGTGTGCTGAACATCATTTCTTTTTCCAACAAAGTTTGGACTTGTGACAGTTCACTCGCCATCTAAAGACACGAAAGAACAAAATAGATTATAAAAAATAGAACTACAAATCATTTAAAAATAGACACCCGGACCCGGAATTTCACAAAGCCAAAACTCGAAGGCGTAATTTTTTTACAAATACTTGGTTTTAAAATTTATGAAATAAAACACACAAAATTTTATGACAAAAGGATACAACGTCCGGACTAACGATGTCCCACTGTCGCGAAATTATAATCGTGGGGCAAGCGGCGTAGCCACGGGCTAAAAACTAAGGGTCCAGGGATGGAGAAAAACATATGCTGGGTTTAAGTTCACAAATGGTCTTACAACGCTTTGAAATGAACCACCGCAAGTGGAGTGCTTCCTGCCTCTAACGAGTTAACTTGCAAGCAATTTATTTCATCGAGTTTTTTTACGATTGGCCTTGCAAGTTTTGTGTAACCGACCTAACGTGTAAGCACGAAAAGTGGGGTTCAACATAGATGTCGGACCCGTGCGCTGTGTGGCCCACTGGCGATTCCAGCATTTCTCGGTGGGAGATCCGAGGTTGCCCGCGCACCTTCGAGTCCGACGTCATCCTAATGAAAATGACAATTTTAGCTCAAGTGGCGAAATGTCGGCCGTATTGGGAAGGTGTAACGTTAGGTAAAGTCTTTTTCGAGTGAGCGTAGCGAGCGAGATGAAGTTTTATTATGTATGATGTACCAGCGAATTACTCTTAACTAGGTTGGATAAGTCGCTGGCATAAATAATGAAGAAAGGAGGAATTGCGGACGCAAAGCCAGGCGAGATTCTCCGGTAGGGAAATCTATCTAGATCCACCCTTGTTGGTTCCTAAAGATGACATAAAAAATTATACGTTCATTATTGATCCGTATCTTTGCGCAAACAGACGCTCTCGGAATAGTAGGGAGCAATAATGGTATCCCGTATATCATACATAGAGGTATGTACATCTGTACGAAATATTGATGCACGTACATATGTGTAAATAATATAGGTGAAGTCGGCCTATTTGAACCTTTCGCCACGTAAGCACTAGCAGAAAGACCTCGCAAGCGAAACGTGCAAGAAACAACACAATTTTATGTTTAAATCCAGTACAAAATCTTAATTTGGAAAGCGGCTGCTTGGATAAATTGGCAATATCATTTTAGTCTTGTCCATGACTTTTGTTCCATCATAAACTTCAATAGCTTACCTTAGCAGCATCGTGTTTAGAATATTGCACCTAAAACAATATTTTATACTATACATACGTACATTATGAACACAATAGTTTTATGGAACATTTAGCGGCCGTGTGCAACTGGACTGGAACCGGAAAATGAGAAATACATGTCACCGATAAATTCATTTTAATTTTCTTTTTTGCAATATTATTTGTGAAATAACCCTAGTTGGAGATATGTTTTCACTAGGTACATTAGATTTTCATAATCCACGGAAGTTAAATCTATCTTCGATAGTTTATTTTCAGCCATTGTCACAATTTACATACTATACTAATGAAATGTATTTAATTTTTACCGTCACTTTTTAGTAAAATATCTTAATTTCCAGCGGAATTTTTAATTTCGGTAAAAATTTACAGGAACCGGAACCTAAGGTGAAAAAATGCCGGAACCAGAATTCCGGTGGCACCCAGTAGTAGAACCATCATTGCCAGATAACCAATCATCTGGCAATTCGCTAGTTTAGATGAGGGTCTTCCCTCAATAAAGTTGTCAACTCGAGATTGGGGACGCAAAATGCCAGATGAATATAACTTATGGAAAACTTCAAAATCATTTTTCAATAAACCAACCTCTTGCAATCTTTGTATTTCTTGCTGGAGTCGCCGAACAAATTCTTGCTCTCGTCGCAACGCAGCCTGCGATGTTTTGAGCATATCACGCAATTTCACCGCTTGAACAGACAAATCTTGCCCAGTTTTGCGTTCCAGCTCAAGTTGAGACTGCATTCGTACCAATTCCTATATCATAAGAGCAATAATTATGGCATTATAACATAATGAATGCGTACAATTATGACGTAGCACATCAAACATTTTTTTACAAAAATAATCATCAGAAAATATACAAAATGAGCTTTATAACTGGTAACTAATGATTACACAAAAGTACGCATGGCACATTACCTTTTTAGTCACCGTTGTGTGTTCGTGGACTTCAGATTTGATGTTGTGACTAGGTGACATCTGAAAATATATAGTGACAGCTGCTGCATACAAGATTTATCCCGTCATTTTGGAAGAAACGTTTATTATCTTAAAACACTTCTTCTGCTACATACGACACCAAACTGACGGAGCGAAAACATAGCATTCATCCTATGAAGACCAATGAATCTTAAGTAAGACACTATGATTGGTTTGACCGTTCAACGCGCTGTATCAAAACGGCTCGCTCAAAATGAACCTATATATTTACCTTCTAGAACATTTTTCAAGTATGATCAACCTTAACTTTTGTTAAATTCAAAATTTGTGACTTTAATCCAGAGCGATATCAATAATTTTCGAAGGAAAGTATGTAATCAAATTAAAACATAATTTACGTTTGCCATCTTTTGTTCTAAGCTTAGAATTGTAGCAGCTGACTGTTCTGACTCCACGCGATATTTCTCCGCATTATTGTCAATCACTTTTTGGAGCTCTGAGACACTATTTTCTGTCTGCGCAAGCATCTTCTTGTACCGTTCAAGTTCAGCGAGCAAAGTCTTTAACGAATACAAAAGTTACACAATCAAAGGCAGGGACGTAGCGAGGATTTTGGAAACGTCAATAAAAATGCCAATGGAGAACTTAGGTAAACGATGACAATTATTTGCAATATGTTTCCTAATGCTTGTAGAACCTTGGAAAACAAGATGCACCTCACTTTAACCTTCAGGTGCGTGTAAAATGAGAAACTGACGTGGCTCGTAACTGCAATATGTACTTCTGGGCCCGTGACCAACAAAAAAACGTTTACCGTAAAAGAGAGCAAGCAGTAGTACACTAGCCCCAGCGACCACAATTTCTTCATCACTTTTATTTTATGGTGCCTGTAGTACCTCATTGGATTCCTTCACAGTTTTTTCTGTATGAATTGTTCTGATCTCTTTGTAAAATCGCGTTTCAATGTCGTGAATCCATTCTTGGTACGTCTATAAGTAGATGGTATTCTGTCCTACTGGCTTCCGCTTTATGGAGGGACTCGTCCCGACACTTCTTTGTGCTCCTCCACGAGTGCCATTTACCCCGCAAATATAACGTTTTCACAGCTCGTGGTTCACTTTTGCCGCGAAAACATTTTTATAACAACATTGTTCAGGTAAGTAGCCTCATTTCCAAGATATACGCATTGAGCTTAATAAGAAGACACGTGGCCGACTAAGTTTTGTTATTCGTGCGGCGAAAATCTCGTCAGTTCAATACTAAACTTTTGCAGAGGCTTTGCAACATATTGTGCCCCTTATTTTACAAAACCCTCAGTTTAAATTGAAGACCAATGCAATGTTGACCACTGAAGCATTTTATAAAAGTTAAATGACATCATTACAGTGGCAATATTCCTTACAGTGGCAATATTCCTTACAGCGACAATATTTAAAGAGGAATTTTTTAATAAAGTTTTACAACGCCGTGCGCCGGCCTCTGGCGGCGTGCGGCAAAATTTTTTATCGTGCCGCACGCCGGCGTCTAGCGGCGTGCGACCGCGTCCAGCGGCGTGTTGCGAGTACGGTGCAACACTAAGTCTTAGAATACTCGACTTCGACAATTACAATCAAATTGACAAGGTCACAAATTCCAGAATTTTTAGTTCAATAAGCAAAAATACAAACTATTTGTCTCACCGCAGTTTCACCAGGAAGTTCGATGGTCGGGAATGCAGATTTGAATACTTTTTCAACAATTTCTCGCTGTTCCTTCAGACTTTCCTGAAACAGTTAAATCTAAATTACTTGTAAAAACTAATTTTAATTCAAAGAACAAGTTATTTCAAATATACATTGAATGCGTAATGAATGGTTACTCAAAAATTACCCGATTATTGAAAAGTTTTTCAATACAGCGAGCATTGCGTTACCTTTCACCAAACTCATTATACCTGCAGTTTGGTTTCATATTCTTTTAACAAAGTGTTCAAGCGAGCGTTTTCGGCTTGCATTTGAGACAATTCCTGTTGCAATCTGAAACGTGAAAACGATGTGCTACAGTCAGGGTGCAAAGCAGAACTGGATTATATCGGTATCAACCAGAATCGGAATCGAAACAATTATTGTGTCATAAAGTATAATAGTCATTCAAAGCATCTGTTGGTTGGCAAGAATTTTCAAAGACGTCGCATGAACAAACTGGCAAATTAATGCTTTTTTGGTTCTGTAAACCTGAACTACAATCAAGTTAATGTAAGCCTCTATTGGTCGGTTCAGATATAAAAATTGCAATCAATGGATAGATCATATTATAACAAGCAACTGAGGCTGCGATTTCGGCGCTTCAGCTTTATAACGTACCATTGACGAGTGTTTGAAAAATGGAAATTTTGAAGAAACTATGTATGTGTTACACGCACCTTTGAGCTTCATTACACGGATCACTTTCTGTAGTTTTGATCGTTTCTGTTGTTTCTACTCTTTCAATTTTAGTCTGAAACACACAATATTTATTAAATAATTTTTTCATTTAAATGAATTGGCATACTTTTTTAATGTCAGAAAGCTTAAAGCAGGACGAGGCGTATCAAAAATTACCATTTTATTCAAACCCAATCATCTGATTTGTTAAAGTTACCTTCGGTTGTAATCTTTAAAATTTTATTGTTACAGGATCATAATATGTAAATAGCTAATTACCCAAAAATTTAACATGCATTAACTCGCTTACTGTCTTTGAACGCGATCAATTTATCCAATGATGCTTTTTCTGACGAGACAGATCCAAAATTATGTTGGTTGACAAATAAAAATAAGAAACTATTCGAGAAATTCGAAAGGCGTTTTAGCAACAAAAGAAAAATAGTTTGCAAAAAACCGATACTTTTTTATAATTGGGCTTTCTACAACAAAATTAATATTTCTTCCGACCTTTAATAAAACAAAGTAAAAAAAATCAAAGTGACCACTGACGGAAACGGCTTGAAGCAAAAAGTACATAGCTAGTTGTATATTACCTTTGCTGGTGACTGACAAGCGTTAAAACCAGGAGACTACCGGGAGAAGGCATTAGAGTGGATTTGGAGCCTGGCAAGGAGACAACAACGCTGCAAACAGTCACAATAATAAAGTGCCATATAACGCCCACTCAACCGCTTACCGTTTTCTGTTTGCTGGCCATTGTTTCTTCGGTCATTCCTGTAACTGCCTTCAAAAATTCTGGCCACTCAATCGTGCCCGATTGATCCTCGTCTGCTTCGCGTATCAATTCCTCAACCCATTTTGTTGTCGGCGTCATGCCACAAGCTTCAATTGCCGCCGAAATCTCGTCTTTTGAAATACGACCGTCACCATTTTCATCGAAAAAGTCGAACGCCGCCTTGTATTCTAAAATGAGAACAGGCAACCAAAATAAACCGAAAATTACAGTAACATAACAAAATGATCAATAATCGAAAAAGCTTGAAGAAACACCGGATTTACATTTTGTCAGAACAATAAATATTGCGGTACCTACGTTTATTAGTCAAGCGGTTCGAAATAAATCACAATCTGATAGGCCAAAATTTCGTTCAGGTTATTTTTTACAGAATGTGCATGATATACACACATCAGGGTGCAACCGGAATTACAATTTACCGGAACCGGAATTTGAAAATTTTACCGGAACCGGATCCGGAAAGTGAAAAATGCATTTCACCAAAAATTTCATTTTAATCTTAATTTTTGCTCTATTATTTGTGAAATAACCTTAGTCGAACATAGGTATTTATTTTATTTGTTGTATTTTAGATTTTCGTCGTCGACTGAAGCGAAATCCACCATCAATGGCTTATACTCGGAGTACAAGTGTCTTTCAAAAGAGATTCTTAAAAATTAGCAAAGTTAAGAACACGGCCAAATTATAACACCGGAATTTTTAAATCCGGTAAAAATTTACCGGAACCGGAAGGTGAAAAAATGCCGGAACCATAACCGGAATTCCGGTTGCACCCTGGCACACATCAAAAGTAGTCATGGATATCAATAAAATAATCGCTGCCCTACAATCGGTCCTGTTCACTTACTTTTAACCTGGCTTTCAGTAAACCCGTAAACCTGAAATTATAATATATCGTTACTAAGTTAGTATAATTTGACCATTCATAGCGTTCATAACTCATTTAAAAACATTGATAAAAACATTAATGGTACGCAGAATAAATCAATATTTTTGTTCCAAAATCAACTCTAAAGAAAATAGCAAATAGATACTACATTACGCATTAACACAAATTTCCAAAATTGCGTTTCTGCAGTAACATGGTTTCCTCTCCGAAATAATTCAAATATAGTAAGCATTTCATTTGTTCAAAAATAAAATGCTACAACATCTTCTCGGTAAAACTTACAGTTCTTGCATACAAAGACTTATATTCCGATAGTTTTGTTGACAAACGATCATTGGACCTTTGTATCGATTCAAACTTCGATTGAGTTTCCAGTAATTCCTAGAATAATAATCACAGTTTGCGTGCAAATGCAGAAAAAACTACTTAAATTTTGGATATCCACCTAGACTAGAAGTTAAAACGAACAGTTAAGCTAAGCAAAGGTCACGTGAGATACTTAACTATCTATTAGCACACTTACACATATTGCTTTTTTGAAAATAATTATGCAGCCATCACATTATCCCACAAACGTCACCAAGCATGCTCCCCACTTCAGTTGCCAAATGTCACAATATTTTTATCAAAAACCACAATACTAAAACATTTCTTCCAAAACTAACTCGAATTTTTGTTTCCAATTCAGTTATCTTTGTACGATACGTTTCGATCTCAGTTTGCTTTTCGGCCAGTTTTTGAGACAGTTCATTGGTGGCTTTTTCAACTTTCAGTCTAGAATATTAATACAGTCTTTTATCAAACATCGAAAGCAAACATGCTCAGTAACAAAATTTTTCAACTACATACGAATCCAAAATAGGCTGCATTCGAAGACACAAAAATTTGATTAGCACAAACAGCGGTTACATAACTATAAAAACTACCGTTGCGTATTTAAAGCGAACGTCTGTCGATCAAATACAGTAAACAACTAGAATTTAAAACCGGAAGGTGGATTAGAATATTGTCGACAAGACAGATCTCCTACAGGTGGCAGGTGATACTAATTTTAAACAAGATTTCGTTTTTTAAAAATGTAACTTCGGAAACTGGTGTAAATACACTCGATATATACAAAACCAGTCGCAGTGGGAATGTATTGAACGAAGCTCGAACACACTTAAGCAATTAAGCTAATATGCAAATCAGTTATTAGCTAACTAATTATCAGTTTTGGAGATTATACAATTTATTCAGATTCCCCGCACGCGAAAAACTCTTTATTGCTGAAGTTAGACAGCTTGTAACACTAATAAGTAATAAAATATTGTAAAAAGTCCTTATTTAGGCTTATCAATTATGCTGTTTGTAGACAATTGATTCAGATTCCTCGCTCCCAATAACACTTTACTGCAGAAATTATATCGCTTGTAACCGTAATCATTAGTGAAATAACTTAAAAAGTCACAATTTCGGCTTAACCAATTAAGTTAATATGCAAATTTGATATTAGCTAACTACTCATATCGCTTCCGGAGGTTTAAAAACCTTTTATTTAGATTCCTCACACCCAAAAACCCTCCAGTAACCCAAATAATCAGTTAATTAATTTAAAGTTTTAATTAGCTAATAAATTAAGCTAATATGTAAATTAGCAATTAGCTAACTTTTCAATTACACGTTTTAGACGTTTGTAAACAATTTATTCAGATTCCTCGGACCCAAACCCCTTTATTGCAGAAATTATATCGCTTGTATCCATAATAGTTAGTGAAATATCTAAAAAGTCCCAATTTAGGAATAAGAAACACAATGCCACCATCATCCCGTTCGAACGATAAAGTTGCAGCAGACAATGACTTACGCATCGTTAGCCTGGACTGCTTCCACTGTCTGCTTTTTCATTTTACGCTCTTTATCCTGTAAAAGTTACAATATTGGTGCAATGCCAAATGTGAACCATAAATCATTTTTGAACTTTGTTCATTCCACTTTAATATTTGTCAACTAAAATAATGTCAATTGACCTGAAGCATACCTCAAGCCTGATTGCAATAGTACTTGCGCGATGTTCTATAGAAACGATGATTTTGTTAGAACACTATAGAAAAACACTTCCGTTACAAATCTTGCTATATATCTACTAAGGCTTATGGAAGTATAATTTTCATTCATGGCTAAGCTCAGATTATGACTTTGTAGTAGAAGTACGTAATACGTGTACCACACCATCAATAACATTAAACGCTCCAATGCGATTGCTATAAAGATATCCTGGCTACAATATGTACCTGTTTCTGTTGGTTTTGTTGAAGGAACAAAGTTATATTTTTCACAAATTCAGGCCACTCTATTGTCCCTGAGTTATTTTCATCAGCTTCTCGCATGAGTGTGTCAATAAATTCTTGTGTCAGTTGGTAACCACATGCAGCAACCAAGTTTGTGATTTCTGATTTTGAAATGCGGCCGTTCTTGTTCTTGTCAAACTTATCGAATACAATTCGTAACTCTGAAACAGCAAAAAAGCGTTTTTAAGTTTTATTTAAAATCACTTTTGAAACACACAGAAAAATCTCGACCAATATAATATAATTTTGACTACTCTCAAAACCCAAACTGAAGGCTGGAAAACACAATGGTGAAAATATTAACCGCTGCATGCAGTCAAAAAGATACATGTAATAAACTGGCACATGCGCCCGATTGCCGAAACACATACCAGTAACATCTTCGTGAGTGAATGAGGTTGTCTAAAACAAAAACGAAACAACATATTACAGTACGAAGTTTCTACAATGTCATGTGATGCGGGTTAAAATTACAAACGTGCGTAAAAATGACTAACGAGATCTCATAACAAATTTAAGACCATGCAATATACCAACACGAACTGACGGGAAGGTTGAAACAAAACCACTCTATTCTAGGCCTGTCGACATTATTTAATAACAAAGCAGACGTTGGCCGAATCATGTTATTGCCACATTGTGCTTTAAAGTAATCGCCGGACTTGGCCCAATATTAAACAAAACACTACTCTCCCGTTTATCACCAATAGCATGGATATAAGACTTTAAACCAATACAAACGTACCCATTGCGTGCATAGAGTTCTGTATTCAGACAGCTTCTTGTGCAGATTAACGTTTTCTGCAGCTACACTTTCGAGTTTCTGAATTATATAAAATTAAACTAATAAGGCATTTAACCACGGCCCAGTCAGATTTATTCGTTTTACGTGCTTTTTTTCTTAAGGATCGCACTACTAAGATACACCTGAATATGGGATATATACCGATCGGCGACTAACATTTTAAGGCGTGTATAATACAACATAATCTTCACGATAAAAAATGCAAAATCATAACACAGAGATTCGAACTAGTAGCGTTCGTTATTTAACAAACATGTAGAAAAATCCAGTTCTCTACTTGGCGTTCAGCTGTCAGTTTCTCTAGCTGTTTTATCGTAGCTGCCAGTTTTTCCGAAATCGATCGCACAGTCTTCTTTTCATCATCCTAGTATTATTATGATTACGATTATTATTATTATGATTGTTATTATTATTATTATTGTTATTATTATTATTATTATAATGAACGTTGTTTTAACGTTTTTATTATGTTTTTCAACTCAGGGTGTCACCTAATTCAAACCCATACTCCAACACAAATTTTTGCCGATTCCGAATTCAAATCTATACTACCAGAATTTATTGCAAACATAGCATTGTTTCAACCTAAATAATACTAAATTGTATAATTGGAGTTTATTGGAAATGCTAAGCGGTGGCAAAATGGCGGCCGCCAACATAGGGGGAATATCTGTTCGGCGAACCTCCAATAAAGAACAAAATTGCTTTAGCTAATCTAATTATGAGCAAACATAAGAAAGTGGAATGTACTAATTATCAGCCTGCAGCAACCTTAACACTGGTAAAACTATACCGTGTTTTGCCTTGAACAGTGCGCCGAATTACAAATCTCAAGCGAGCGAGGGTTCTTGGTTCCAAACCAAGCAGCCAACCATCCTAGGCAACCGGCTCCACCACCCTTTTAGTAACGAACCTTTGTTAGGGTACGACCGGATACTAACTTACCGGATACGGGATCCGGACAGTGAATTTTTACCCCAACCTGATATTAACCGAACATGCTATCTAAACTTCTGCAATGTTTGAAGTATTTGAGCGGCGCAAAATAAATGACGTATCAAAATTTGAGCTTCTTGGATTGCCCGGAATCCAATCGCTGCACGACGTTAAATCTGTACACTTGTAAAAAGCAGTTTAATGTTGATATTCGGCACCACAACCATAAATATCTGGTAGGTTTAATCGAGATACCGGGACCGGATATAGATTCTTTTTGTCGGATATTAAACCGGTTCCAGATATCCAGTCGCACCCTGACCTCAGATGAATCTGTCACTTCCGCAGGTTAAACCCGAACCCCGCGACAATTCAATGACGAGACGCCTCGCCGGTATCTCAAGTTAATTTCACTGAAACATCTACGACACAACCGAAAATTTAATGTTACTGTATATAAGTGAGGAAGAAAGTGCTAAAACAATATTCAGTGTCTCAGAAACGTACCAAAAGTTGGTTCATCTTGTCCATTTCGGCCTTGTTGTTTGGGGATGATGATGTCACACTGAAACAAACACATACGATCATGCTAAAAATTAAGCGCACAGTAATGGCGTAATGGCGGCTGCGTTTGCTTTCACGTTTTTCCAATTGTGGTTGGATTTGTTTGTTCGCCACCAGTTTGTAGCTTACAGCCGTTTGAAATGAGATTAAAACTAAAGAAGTTAGCATCGATTAAAAGAATGCAAATATTTTTTTCTAATAATTTTTAAACTAACCGAAACACATTGGTGACAAGACAACAGTGTCAAACGCTGACTTGTAATCAACACAACACATACGCTGTCTTTTACATAGAATAAAATTTCTGCTCAATTAGCTGCTAAACTAGTCGTTTGGAAATTGAATCCCATTGTAACAAATTACACACGAGAGTGAAGCATGCTCTGTGGATTGCTATAGCGCACAGCTTTAATATTATCTCTTTGCAATAATTTTTTCAAAGTCTAAACATAGCTTAAACATAATAAATAAAACCGAATGCTTTTAACACACAAGGTTTACAATAAACACAATAACTTGGTGCTCTACGCAACACAAAGCGTTAGAGTTTTAACTTACTGAACAGCTTGACGTGATTTCTGCATTTCTTCGTCCTGAAATAGATTGAAAAACAAAATTTTTTAAATTCAAATAATGTAACCAAATTAGTTGTTGCATAGTGGTATCTGCTCTGCTAAACTCGCATTATATATTTTTAATCACATTACATTATTTGTACTGCATAACATTGAAACAAAAAATTATTAACATGCGTCGGCAGACGATAAACTAGATTTTTGTTAAAGTTCCCGAATCTAAATTTAACGCCGCCCTATATACAGGAGTAAATAAACAAACCAAAACCGACAATTGCGAACATATTACTTTAGTAGTCTAGCTGAAATATATATCCTTTAACTTACCGCGACAGACAAACGATTTTTGAGATCAATGATTTCCGACCGAGCAGTATCGAAATCAGATTGTCTTTGGGCGACAGTCACAGCAGCTTTCTGAAATTATTTTTCCAGTTTTGTTTCACTTTTTTTCAAATGAACTTGTGCGTATAAGTATGCATGCAAACTGTTTTTATCCTTTTCACGAACTTGCAACAAAACTGTTGTAATTACCTTGTGGTTCTATAACCAATTGGTTTTAGGGTAGAACTGCAGTAGGCAAAAACGAGCGCAGCAGTGCTGCAAAATGCTGCTTAACAAAGTTTCGGTGCTGTGTTGTGAAATTCTCTGTTGGTATCAAAACGTTTGAGGTATCTCCGATGCTACTTACGCAAAAGCTAACTAATGTTTAGATTGAGCATGAAGAGCCCGCAATTAAACTGACCTTTAGGTCTTCGCTCAATTGTTCAATTTGCTTTTGGGCAGTTTCATATCTGGCACTCAATTCTTTAAACGTGGTTTCGCTGAAATATTATCCAAGGTTAACAATCATTACTGCTAATTTATTTGTTAACACAGGCAATCAATACTGAATTCTTTCTTAGTCAAACAACAAAAAAATTACATCATGTTTTCGTCAAAAAATGTCGTTGCCACAAAGCTTTGTGATATACTGATTTGGAACAGTGTACTCCATCACTAAAAGTTCCCCCCCCCTACAAATAACAACAAAACTAATAAAACAGGCTTACACTGCTTATGCATAGCTTTAACGTTCGGCTTTGGATGAAGCTAATGAATAGAATTAGCCTTACACTCAGACTTAAACTTATTCTGCCAATTTATTACATTAGTGCCAATAGGAAAGCAAACAAGTGCCTAATATTTGACGGTTACGAGTTATCATTACCTGACCGTAGCAGTAGTCGTAGTTGTAACCGCTGTAGTGGATTCCTTAAACAATGCGTACGTATTTGAAAAGAACTATAAAGTTGAACAGAAATTATTAGACTTGATCCTGGCTCTTTAATATGAATAACCGATGCACGCCATCATTAGGTATTACACGCTTAGTTAAACTACATACTGTAGTATCCTTCAAAACATTGTAATATGACGTATTAACCTATATTGAACAAACGGTTCTAATTAGTTCCTAAACTGGAACTTGATTATGCTTTATGCCGAAAAGTATGTTCTTTCGGTTATTATTCAAAATATATTTCCCGCCAATCAATGTAAAGCAAAGGTTATAAAAACACTGACAATAAACCCAAATGCAGCCAAACCCCTCGTCTATCTGAATGCCATTATATCTTACTTTAGGAGCATTTGGATCAAATCCAGTCATTGCCTTCAAAAATTCAGGCCACTCTATGGTACCCGATCCTTAAATAAATTAAGTCGTTGATGAGAACCCGTTTAAGTTACTGCAAAGTGCCCAGTGCAGCCGGTGTATTTAAATTAGCAAGAAAAGTAAGCATTGCGCAATATTGCGCTCTATGAATTGCATCATTCTGCAATACTGCGCTCTAAGAATTGAATACAAGGGCAAAGGCAAAGGGGCTTTTAGAGGTAAGGTAAACACTCCTCTTAACATTTTTGCACTGATATTTTAAAGAACTTTTTTACTTGGCAACAGCACTTCCTTCGAAAATGTTGTAGAACTTAACATGTCCTTTTCAAATCTTGGCTAAGCCCTGATTGAAATTAATTGCTAATTCAATGAAAATGATGACGTGTTACACTTGTTTAGATACAGTGACAAATGACATGCATAAAAGCCAAAAAATAAGCCTCACTCACAGCCTTTGCGGAATAGTATACCAAAAGCGGATCCGTATATAAAACAGTTTCGCTAGTTACGCGGCGTAATGTTTATTGTGGTCGCAAATTTATCAAGTGGCATGTACAATATGTACAAATGAAACCACGATCGTGGATTACGCGCTGTCAGGAGGGGATCAGAGACCATTCCCGCTTCGTGATTTTTTGTCCAGCGGTTTTCAGTACTTCTTAGTTTTTATAACAGAAGAGATCCATTTCTCAAATACTGGCAACACCACTGGATAACGTATTAAATGTATTAAATAGCAGATTTTCAAACTAGCAAATAAAACATAAACTGAAAGTAAATGAAATCAAACATTTTGCACCGTACCATCAGCATCTGCTTCGGCAATGAGTTCTTTAACCCATTTTGAATTTGGCTTCAAACCACACGTTTTAATGGCCTCTCGAATTTCGCTAGTCGTAATACATCCATCGCCGTCCTTGTCGAACAACTTAAACGCATTGCGATAACCTGAAATGCGAAATTAATCACAGCTCACCTAGTGTAATATTATATTCGAATGAATGACAAAAATTTATCTGTAAAACAGGAAGCTAAAAGTTTTTTGTGACCATTAACTTATGAATAGTTTCTCAGGCCGGTATAAACGATTGAGTAGATATTGATTGCCAAGAATTCTATGTAAGCAAAGTGCACGACTTGAATTCCGGTTTTTTTCAAGTCATTTTTTGTCTTCTGCCGTTTTCAAAAAGCGGTAAAACTGTTTGAAACTTTAAAAATGTAAAACTTTTTAAATAATAATAGACACATCTCAACTGTTGTAGCAATCATATTCGATTAATGCTTAAACCGACACAAAAAGAATAACTCAAACAAAGGGTGCATCGTATAAGGGTTGCGCTATACCATACTGTACTGGATGCTACTGCGCGCAGCTGCCGCTCGCCACTGATGCGTTGTAACAAAAATATGCAAAATCTATTTGGTGGCGTGAGACAATTTTTAATAAAACATTTTTACTGTGTCGCCTGCCGGCACACAGCGGCGTCCGGCGGAGCGCGGCGAGTACAGCGCAACCCTAAGAGTCAAGCACCGCTCAAACATAATACCTTCTACATGAAATTTAACAAAAGAACTCACGTTCTATAATTTCGTCTGACAGACCATGAGTCTGAAAAGAAAAACACAGCAGTGATAATAGAGGAATACAAGCACAAGCAAATCATTAAATAGTTCAAATATCCGACAATTCGGTACTGCAATGTTAAGTAGGGGCGTTTTTCAAGTACACCTTTCCTATCCTCATAGCGGAAAATTCAAAGTGAAGGCTTACAACAAAAAAGCCTTTAGGTGGATGATTTTCAGCGCATTTTATTAAACAATTTTAACTTACAATATTAATTTTAGCGTCAAGCGTGGACTACATACGTTGTAGCTTCAGATGAATACGGTAATTGAAAATATAACATTGCAAACCAGGCGGCATTTTCGTACAATTAGTTGCTGAACTAGGACGGATTTGTAGAACGAAACATATTTAGGAACATGTAGTGCTTCATGTTGTGTGACAACACCTAGCCAAATTAATAACACGTGTAATCGCTTACCGTTTTGGCGTAAATAGTCATGTATTCGGTAAGCTGTTCTTCTAACTTTGTGTTATTCGTCCTTAGAATTTTAACTTCCTAAAATAAAAATAGAATCGACTTAGTGACTGAGCATTTTGACCAAAAAACGGACTGAAACAAATTCCTCAAATTAAATTACAGTTTGCCATACGCACAATAATTCCCAACATGTAACATTAAAGCGTAGGGTTAGCTAGGGTTTAGATAAAAATTTAGGCTTAGGCAGACACACGTATGAAGGTCTTTCCTACAATCTAAGCGTAAAACCTAAGCTTGCGGAAGAAATCGTACGAGAAGCGACGATTTTTATTTAATAATGTTGCGAAATTCGAAGATTTTTCAATTTATTCTTAAATAAATACATATTATGCATACTGAAAATACGGAAGTAATCAACTATGTCACTATATAATCGAAACAGTAGTGATCGTGCGATACTACTATTAATAATAGTTTGTTATGTAATTAAAAATTAACAAAATTATACAAACAAACTTACTTCTGACTGTTTACCCAATTCTGTGAGTTGTTTTCGCAGCATGTCGATTTCTTCTTGAGCTGTACGCAGTTTGCTAGTCAAAGTTTTCACTTCTTCCGTCCTAAAACCAAACACAGCATAAAGATAATTTACAATATGAACAGAAAATTAGAATTAAGATAAGTGTCCGATTTTCTATAAGTTGCCATCAATATGATAAACCATAATATTGCTTACCGGTGCTATATAATGCATGTACATACTGAATGAACTGAACAGCATATTTTTACACCATACAATTTATGCAAACTGTACACATAAAAATATAAAAATCCAAAATTTTCCAATCTGGTTGAGGTACATTACATAGTCTAAAAGTTCCGGCAGGATGCAACCGCAATTCTGGTAACGATTAGAATTCAGATTAAAAACGAGTTCCGATTCTGATTCCGACTGCACAATCAACCGGAATCGAAATTTTTAAATTCAACTTTTAATTCCAGTTGTTGTGATGTTGCATCAGAATTCTGTATCATTTATATATTAAATTGTTTTCGATGAGTTAACTTGTCAATATATGGATTGTATGTAGTTTAGCTTTACGGAACCAAAAATCATCGCCAATTTGTTCATGCGAGGTTTTTGAAAATTGTTGTCTGCCAACATGCACTATATCTGTTAATACAAGTTATTCGTACAGTCACAAAATTTCTAGTTCCGATTCCGATTACGATCCCGGTATAAATTTGATGTTCCGATTCCGATACGTATAATCCAGTTCCGCCTTGCACACTAAATTCCGGTAGTATAATAACATAATCAATGGCAGGTTCTGCGCCCTAATGACCAAGAAACTTCGTATGGGCTTCGATTACACCCAATTTACAGGTGACGTGATATTTTCCAAATTAACTGAAAGTCATGTATTCCATACTAGAAACATCTTTATTCATAAATACAAGGTCCGTAATGCCGTTTCGTACATTGACATCTTTATCGTTTTCAAGAAGCCACTCCAATTCTTGTCACATGCCTAAGAGCCGTCGGACGATCGAATTCTACGACCATATAATGACATAATAATGTTGTTGTTGTTTCATTCAGCGAAGAGTGGATGATCACTCTTTATAACAAGAGTGTGCAACTGGGTACATTCTGTGTATTAAAGAATGTACCAGCACGCGTTGCATTTTTGTTCGACCCCCCTCAAACAGGAGGGGTTTAAGCAAGAGATTCACATAGTATGCTTCAGTACACCTACCCCCTTCATTTAAGGGGGGGTCAACTATATCACACTAAAGATGTTTGTATGCGTAAATAACGTTTATAAAACAGCATACAGACCCCCCTAAACAAGGGGGGTAGGACAAAAACGCAACGCGTGCCGGGTACATTCTTTAATACACAGAATGTATCCAGTTGCACACTCTTGTTATAAAGAGTGATCATCCACTCTTGATTCAACTAATGTAATAAAAGCGTTATACTTACGACGCAAAAGCTTCAGGATGTCCATTCTTGTCACTGTCAGAAACACCATCGGCAGGCGAATATGCGACATTGTATTCAGCAGCCTGAAGAGTCTCGCGCTCATTGGACTGTAAAAGTTTTTCAGTCATCGCCGCGTTTTCCACTTGAAGTTCCTAAATATAAATTAAAGCATTTAGAGTCAAAAGTAAACACACTGAAGCATATTTGCTTTGAAACGTAATAAAATTTGTTTTAAAGATTAAACTCTGTAGGTCCAGGGCGGAGGGCAACTATAAAAAGATGTGACAGATATATATAGATTATCCTGAAAATAACTCAACGCAGTTCGTTACTAAGCCAAATCGTAACTGACTCTGTTACTGAATTGCAGGGATGAGCGGTCTCGGTTAAAACCGAGACCGAGACCTGACTACCGAGACCGGCCAACAAATGTCGCGGTCTCGGTCAATTTTTGGCCATCGCCGAAAAAAATTACAATTTTTAAAACAAATTAATCTAATACTTTTTTCGTGGTTTTTGTGTGATTTTCATAGTTTTTTGTTTTTCATAGGTTTTTGTGTTTTTTTTGCAAAATATCTGCTCGTAATTGTTGCATAACTATGAAATGTCAAAATGTCACAGAAAAATTACATTCATCAGCCAATCACTTACTTACTTCAACAGTACAGTCATACATTTGCTGACTGTTCGAATTCTGGTCTCGGTTTCAAGCCACCCGCCAAGACTCAAAACAGCGAGACTGAGACCGAAACCAAGGCTCCCATCCCTGCTCAATTGATACGAACAAACAAACTCATCGGTCAGTAAATGGTTGAACGAAACAAATACTGAAAACTACCAGTTTCTAAATCTAAACATATATATATTTTATATTTTCTTGCGACGGTGCAACAAACACCATAGCATATTATTCACAACAAGCGTACTAAGTGCAATGAAAAAGTCATTGTAACGTTTAGACAGCCAGCGGCGACTATGTAAGTTGAATTGACATCCGAAATTTGCACGTACTGCAATTACCGCAAAAATGATATCTGACGCAACAATAACGAACAATGTCAGTCACCAATCCAACCCAAACGACACTTATATTACTTGCAATCGTATTTTAAAATATGTGAAGACGCCCGAAATATCTGACATTTACTAACGCACACCCATCAGAGTAAGCTTAAACACTAGACATTCTAAGCTTAGCCTTATGCTTACGCTGACACTTAGGTTTAAGCTTAGGCTTCGAAATATTATACTACAGTTATGCTCATCAACAAACCAACATTGGCCAATTGTCCAATTACAAACAAATTTATATTACTTGAATCAACTCCGTAAAATCTACGCCGAATTACATAAATTGTCGCCTCAAAAAGTTGTTCGTTAAATGCGGGATCAAGGCAACTCATGAGAACATCAAATATGCAAACATTTTTAAAACGAAACTATTCGGGCAGTCGGCGACTGACATCACAACCAACCGCTGCATTTTAGTGGTTTCCGGTCTGTCTTACAAGCGGCATCAGTCGCCAAACCGAGTTAACGCTATGTGAGCTCAAAAATGTACCTAAAGTTATACCCAGCAAGCAGGGTGCAACCGGAATTAGAATTCACCGGAACCGGACTGGAACCAGAATTTGAAATTACCGGAAACAACGGAACCGGAAAAGGGAAAACACATGCCACCGAAAAATTCATTTTAAGTTTCTTTTTGCAATATTATTGGTGAAATAACCCTAGTTGGAATTAGATATTCACTTTATCTGCTGTATTTTACATTTTCAGAATTGTCGGATAGGAAATCTACTTTCGATGGTATATTTCGGCGATTGTCAACGTTTGCATACTATACTAATAAAATCCATTTAATTTTTATCGTTTTTTCGTAAAATATCTTAATTTCCACCGACCAAATTTTAATACCGGAATTTTTAATTCCGATGAAAATTTACCGGAAAACGGAAGGTGAAAAAATGCCACAACCATAATTCGGGTTGCACCCAGCCAACAAGATATTTAACTAACCTTTCGCTTTGTTGGTTTGGGTTTTTTCGGCATGTTCAATAAAGTACCTATATACAGCTCGTTACGTTAATACGTATATATTTGTATAACATTAGCTCAACGAATGTAATAACTGCCTACTATAAACCGAGATCAAATTGATTCGTTTATTAAAAATTATCACCGCTCACGCATATTGGGACGGGGCAAGGGGCAGACACCGTTTTGCCTGCGAATATTTTCGCTCCCTTGGCTAAATAATATTTTCGCTCCCTTGGCTAAATAATTGTTGATCGTTATCATTCAAAATCATTCTTTGTTACTAAAATTTTTTATCGCCCTATGCCAAAATTTACCTGCCTCTGGGCTATCCATTCCTAGCTGCGGGTTTGTCGCAGTTTTAAATCAGTTTACGGTACGTAGAGTTTGGGAAGGGAACCAACCAAATTAGCTGGTAACAATTTAATGAAACCAGAGAAACTATTCAAATGCAGAGTAGTCAACAATACTAAACAGTATATACGTCTGCAATTAAAGCGGCGTTTCAGGCTAAGATGGCGATATTTGCATAAAACACAAAAACTATAGTAACACATTTTGTTAAGTTTAAAGAATAATACTAAACTTCGAATCGAAAACGTATATACGTAATGGCACACGTACATCAACAATAAAAACCAGTTATCTAACGAAATAATTAACATTTGAGCACCTTTTGTATTATACATGTCGTAGCCCAAGCCGTAATTTAGCTCGACTATGAATTGGGCTAATCCAGCGCAGAATAACGACTTGGGCAAGCGCACGGCGTAATTCTTTCTCTGCAAGAAGTACACGCCTTGTGATTGATTACTACTTTAATGCCATACTCAAATACGATGAGCGGATGCGAACCCTTTTTTCTGATTGGCTAAGTATTCGCGACGTGTTCGCTCCTAATCATTTGGTTTTACTAAGCTGTAGCCAATCAGAAAGCACAACTTTATTATTAGAGATAGCTCACCGCTAGTCCAAGTCGTAATTCCGGTTTGGACTCTTAGTGCAATTCGGAATTGTGCTAAAGTACGACTTCGGCTGCCATATATATACAATAAAATTTGTCCATATTGTCGCGACAGTTATTTATTGTTCGGTGGGTCCGGGCCGGGGGATTCCGATTCCAATTGCGTACACCAATGCACACATTTGACTCTGTGAAAGAAATCATCATTCGAATCTAACGCACAGTTGAGTACTGTGTTCCAATGGCGGATCCATGGGGGGGGCACGGCCCAAAAATTCTATAACAATTTTGTGACAATAGTTCGTGGTTTGTGTATAGCTCAAAAAGTAAGTTTATTACCTGTGAAATTTTGCCCCCCCCCCCCCATTTTGAGATCCTGGATCCGCCACTGCTGTTCCATCTGGAATTTTGCCGAAATTTGATCCTACGATTCTAGTTTTATTCTGGCGTCGATCAAAGGCGAAAAACAATAGAAAAACATAAAATGCCAGCTTGTTCGAAAGGAACATTAAACGCAGATACAACAACAATAACAATTAAACTTCGTCACACGGTGACTCAATGTATTATATTGTGCAAAGATGTTGCAGATATATCGTACACTAAAAACTAAAATGTGTGTTACATTGATACACTTCTTAGTCAGTCGCCTGCTGTTATATAACAAAAATGTACACAAACTCAAAGTATCGTTAAAACGTCGAGAAACTTGCTTTAAAACAACACCGTTGCGGTGTGAATTGACGGTGCAATATTCAATACATACAGTCTTGTTATGTAAATACGTATTTTCCAGGGCGCGGCTGGATATTGACCGGATAACTTATCAATAATTGATTGTAGTTTAGCTTTAACGAACCAAAAATCATCGGCAAATTTACATGTGACGTTTTTGAAAATTGTTGCCAGCCAACAGACACCATAAATCAATATTATACTAAATATAATTTGTGAATACAAATTATCCGCTCCATTCCGGTGTAAATTTGCTATTCCGATTGCGGTATAATCCAGTTCCGCTTGGCACACTGGTGCATCAAACCGAACTCGAAGTTCTTGACTTGCCAAGAAATGCCCTCGCGGTAAGATGTTAAAGATGCTCGCTTGAAAAACGCAGTTTTATTAACTTCAGGCCCACCACCGTATAGACCTGGAATCCGTTAGGTTTATACATTGGATACTGGAGTCGGATATCGGTTTTTTGTCCGATAATAAACCGGACGCGGATATCTAGTTGCACCCTGATGCACCACTGACGGAACCGTCGTGATACCACGATGCGACCGGATATTAATTTACCGGATATAGCATCTTAATTTGTGCAATGTTCAAAGTATTTATTGTGTCCATTCGTCAAACCAGATTTATCATATTTGGTACCCCTTGATACCGGAACTGGATTCGGATATCACGTTTTTGTCGGACAGTAAAACCAGAACTAAATATTCGGGCGAGCGCTCCGAGTTTAACCCAGGCCCAATCCTCCAATAGCAATCTAAAATTTAGTGTTTACATTTAGAACTAAACTTCAGGGTGCAACCGGAATTACAATTTACAGGAACCGAAATTTGAAAATTTTACCGGAACCGGAACCGGAAAGTGAATTTCATTTTAATCTTATTTTTTGCTCTAATATTTGTGAAATAACATTAGTCCAACATAGGTATTTATTTTATTTGCGGTATTTTAGATTTTCATCATCGACTGAAGTGAAATCCACCATCAATGGCTTATATTCGGAGTACAAGTGGCTTTCAAAAGAGATTCTTAAAAATTAGCAAAGTTAAGAAAACGGCCAAATTATAACACCAGAATTTTTAAATCCGGTAAAAATTTACCGGAACCGGAAGGTGAAAAAATGCCGGAACCGGAATTCCGGTTGCACCCTGCTAAACTTGCGTTTTGACTGTCATCGCTTGGTTTGGGTTATACTGCGCGGTCACCCACCCGTCATAAACTTATGAATCCGTCACTGTCAAAAACATGTTGATGTTACAGTTGATCAACCTATACGTATAAACTTATCTCACTGTGTAAAAGAGTGGACAAAACAGTTATTTTACCGCCGTCTCGACTTTAGTTCTACCAGGAGCGTTAATGCATCATTGACGATAAAAGATTTAATTCTGCCACCGAAAATATTATAAGGTAGGGTTAACACGTGTCCAATTTTAAAATTGTCACGCATTAACCCTACCATAACGCAAAAATTGCATCAACCCTACCCTAACGTAAGTTACAAAATGCTCCGCGACACGTATTCGAAGAATAGGGCTGTGACATGTGCTAGGGTAGGATTAACGCAATTTTTGCGTTAGGATAGGATTAACTCATGACAATTTTGAAAACTGACACGTGTTATCACCAGCTTATATTAATGTTTTCGGTGGCAAACTGAAATTTTTAATTGTGAACGATGCATAAATCGAACAAACGCGAAAGCAGACGTACTTTTATAATTGTAAAGTTTAACCGTCATTTAAACTATTTTGCGAGCGCCATACAGTCTGGTGTCCACAAAAATTTGAGTATCGTTCAAAAAAATCGCGTTCCGAAACTCACTAATGGACTCAAAACCCTAATCCGCTACTAGCATATTGAGTTGACTACCAGCCTGGTTGAATGGTAAATAAATCGCCAAATTTCGCTGAGATTTTTTGTTCGCGGCAAACTAGGTTCTTATACGCGTTAAGATAAAAAAATAAAGACCAAACATTTGTTAAACATATCAAAATATCAGCATATATATAATTTGGGATGAGCCGATTAATCGGCATCGGCATCGGTAATAATTGGCAATTTTCGTGAGTATCGGCATCGGCACTGCAAAAAAATTGCCGATTATTTGCGTATACTTTTTGCATATAACAGTCAGTTGGAATGCTATCAGTTTCATTTCTAGGCGCATATCTGCTGTCTGGTCAGGAAAATTGCTACCTCTTTTGCGTTTGTGTTTGATAAAATTTATTGAAATGAACCGTTCTTGCAAAATTCTAATCGTTTATGATGGTTAGAGTTTAAGTCTTCGTATAATGATGTAATGTAGTATCCCATCTGTTTATTAAGCATGGTGTACTAAAGTTGGAATCGGCATCGGCATCGATTCGGCAAAATTTCAAAATAAGAATCGGCATCGGTATCGGCTTCGGCAAAAATTTTGGTATCGGCCAATGGCGGATCCACTAGGTGGGGCACCCCGGCCGTGGCCCCCCAACAGCATCTCGACAAAAATTATATAGTGTTAATTAATTGCTGTTCTACGCTGTTTATTTTTCTGTTTTATACACAATAGTATAAAGCACGCTTTAAAGTTTCTTGGCCCTGGAGTCATTTATTCGCTACAATTAGGGATAATAGACATTTATGAACTCTAACAAGGGTTTAAAGACTCTACCGACTTACGGATTCTGATTTGGGATACGGACTCCTATTAATTGGGACTCAAAATGGGGACCGCCTTCTTATTTGGGTCACTACAGTATGGGTCCATAATAAGTTTATTACCTGTGAAATTTTGGCCTTCCCCCCATTTTGAGATCCTGGATCCGCCACTGGTATCGGCACATCCCTATATATAATCAGATTAACTCAGTAGAATTCAAGTATTCAACAGCTTTGAATGACAAAAACAATTGCGTTACCAAAATTCAGCTTGGGTCTCCGATAAAACGAAGGCCTCCTAGTATATATGGAAAACGGAATGTTCAAGTAATTATACGTAGTAGTCAAGACATAACTTAAAAACAGGCATACCACATCAACGATATACGAATAATACAAAACACGAGACATAATAAACAAGTACGTGCAACAAAAATCCAGGAAGTGAACATCGATGAAATAATATATTCTCTCAATCGCAAGGACAAAAAACTTAAACAGCTCAGCTACGGCTGGCTACCCGGGCCCGCAGCCAAGGGGGAGGGGCTGAGCCCCCGTGGAAAATTCTGCCCCCACCCTAGAGAATTTTCAACCTTGCTTGTGTATAACTCATTGTAAAACCCTTGAATGCCCCTCCAGACAATTTTTTAGCTCCCGCCCAGCAAAGTGTGCTGGCTACATGCCTGAGTTACGGCTACCAAATTCGCTACACAAAAGCGCTGATGTGTTCATTTCATAGTTTATAACGCACATACACAGCCAAGCATTTATATACTACAATTTTACACCACCCACACCACAGTTAAAATGTGAAATATCGGAAAACGAAAACAAGGACAAGGATTAGCGCTGTTGTAGTCAGTTACAATAATTCTGTAGGGCCGTGAGCAGTGGCGGATCCAGGATCTCAAAATGGGGGGGGGGGCAAAATTTCACAGGTAATAAACTTATTTTTGACCCATACTGTAGTGACCCAAATAAGAGGGGGGTCCCCATTTTGAGTTCCAATTAATAGGATTCCGTATCCTTAATAAGAGTCCTTAATCGTTTGTTAGAGTCCTTAATCGTTTGTTAGAGTCATAAATGTCTATTATCCCTAATTGTAGCGTATAAATGACTCCAGGGCCAAGAAACTTTAAAGCGTGCTTACGCTATTGTGTATAAAACAGAGAAATAAACAGCGTAGAACAGCAATTGACACTATATAATTTTTGTCGATATGCTGTTGGGGGGTCCACGGCCGGGGTGCCCCCCGTGGATCCGCCATTGGCCGTGAGGTAATGCCGAAGCTCTTACCCTGGCATCTTGGGGGACCCGGCAAAAGCGATCATTATGCGATTTCAAAACATTTGCCCCTTGAGCGCAACTGATACGTAGTAAACGTTGCGTTATTTGCGGTTATTTGGCTTCTCACTCGCTTCGCTTTCGAGTTTTCTTCAGCCATTATACGTGTAATACAGCCGTGTGGGTGCTCGGATACCCCCCAGACGCGGCCTTGGTGCGCGATGATATGTGAATGGAAGGGGCCGTTTATCGGCTGTTGTCTATATTACCGATACAGTTAGAAATTTCACAGTTACCCGGTGTAAGCATAAAACACTGCAAAAGAACCAAAGCCACATGCTTGGCGAGAAGGTTTCGGGCACACCAGGGTGCAACCGGAATTCCGATTCTGATTAAAATTCCGATTCCGATTGCACATTCCATCGGAATCGGAATTTGATATTTTAATTTTAATCCTACTTGTGGTACGTTCAATGAAAAGTCTGTATTATCTATTAAATTGCTATCAATGAGTTAACTTATCAACAGTTGATTGTAGTTTAGCTTAAAAGAACCAAAAATCATCGGCAAATTTTCATGCGACGTTTTTGAAAATCGTTGCCAGCTTACACACACCCTAAACCAACATTATATTTGTCAATACAAATTATCCGTACAGTCACAAAATTGTAACACAGCGAACTTAATTACAAGTCAATTCGGTCGGCACTCCGGGGAACACTTTCCTAAGTTCGTGGTTACCAAAGCAGGGAAAGCGCTATATTTCTCACAAAAAATATCACAGTGCACTCGACAAATCAATTAAAGTCAATACTCCCACGCCCAAAATAGAATACGTACACACTCTAGGACTTCTATGAATATCGCAAACCTTTTGACGCAAAACTAATACGTACCACTGTCACCCCAAAATGACATAATAGAAGGAAAATGTACGATTCCCTTACAGGTTGTATTACTAATAGAGCAATGAAACCACTGTTGATCGACAATTTCAATCCCTGGACAGTTACCACCAAAAATATCTTCCAAGTTACTGCGAAACTTCAACAAGATTTTTAGTTCAGCCCAGTAGCAACAGGTTCCCAGAAATTAATTAGTAGGTTTGTTTCACACCAACACTAGACCAATATCACGTAATTTCTCTCGAATACACGATTCCGTTCTCTTTAAATATAAAATAGACAGATATGGTACCTTTACAGGACCAGAACTTTTCGTACCCAACTCAAAATCTGCGCGGCTCACAATTAAAACAGTCGGCAATACCTACTCTCTAGGTATATCAACAAAAAATTACCGTTGCAAGCTTTAACAGCTTAACTATACGCCAAAATTTCGCTTCGAAACGCGCACCCAAAATTTCAGTACAAAATACACACGCGTTACTCGCGTTTCGTCAATTCAAATCACTTAGTAATTACTTAAACACACACCATTCTCTAAATATGCCGGATCAAAAGCGCCCCTTACAAGTAAAATTAAAACCAGTGCACCTTAACAGCCGCGTAATCAAGTACAGATAGTCAAGCAAACCGGCGCTAGTAAAACCTCGATACAATCCAACAGCACTTCCCCAAACACCTTCTCTACCCACTAGTGCCAAGCGCTTATATACCCGCTATTTTAAAGGTTAGTTAATAGATGAAAAACTATGGAATCTTTACAGATTCTGCGCATACCATCGATCTCGTGATTAATCAAGGATTTCTCCGCAATTTTTGCAATTAAAATTCACAAAAACTTTACTAAAAAGCTGTTTTGTCGTCGAGCCTAAGTTTTTAGAACAGTTTTTGAACTTTCAGATCCCATAAAAACTTTAAAATTTTATGTTTTGACCCAAATCCCTTAGTTTCAAAACAAAATTTTCCTCGATAATTCTCAGAATTTCATAAAACCCACTATTTTGACTTCTCAGGGCTTTCGAGTCTATTTAAATTCTAAGAATTACCATTTTCTAAAATTATTCAAAAGGGGCTAATCGATTGTTCTTTAAGAAAAAATTCATTCTGCACAAATATAAGCATCCACACTTTTATGATCACTATCCGTAAGGAGGTCATAATTTTAAATCACAACTGAAATACATCACTAATTTATAACTACTACTGTCACCGGCATCCCAAGAACACTCTGCTTTGTTAAAGCATACAAACTGCAGCACTGAGATTACCGAAGAAATGCTCATACATCATATGTTATCCCGACTGTAGCATACACAACGAACATTGGACATTTTTCCAAAAACAGGGGGTCAAAATTTGTCAAAAATTGTTCACTTTAAGGGCTTTTCTAAATTATTTGCAAGAAAAAATAATTTTAATTATTAGAATTGGTGGTTCATTATTGCGTGAAAAAGAACCACACGATTTTTGGTAATCACAACTGCCACTAGTCAGAATGTTCTGCTAAAAATCCCTACTTAAACGCAATACGACTTTATCTTATTAATTTTTAGATTACACAAAGAAATCTCCGCTGTACACAATAAATACAATCTGCCCCGCATCGCATGTATTTTCACACATCGAAAACATAAAACACAATAATTACACACCAGCACTCCTCACTAAAAACCCGCTGCACATTATATGCATTCCGTGTATACATACCCACACGCTGTACACAATACATAATAATGGGGATAAGCCCAACAATTCCAACAATAAAAAAGGGGGTGGCCTACCACTTCAATTTTTCGCATTTTTTTTAAAAAAAGGGAATCAATGTGGAAACAGGGGCGGAACATTAACATAGGCATGAAAATTTCCAAAAATTTTAAAAAGGGGCATTGTTAAAATTTTCAGACAGCCCCCCGCTACAAAATGTCTAATTCCAATTCCGAGTCCGATTACAATTCCGGTATAAATTTGCTGTTCCGATTCCGATTCCGATATAATCCAGTTCCGATTCCGGTATAATCCAGTTCCGATTCCGGTATAATCCAATTCCGATTCCGGCGGCACGAAAAACTGTCCCCTCCAAAACGTGTCCCCCCGTGACACTTGTTTCGAAAAATTCTGTCCCCCCGGATAATTTTTTAAAAAAACTGTCCCTTTGAAAATTTCTGTACCAGGATGCAGGACGTGGACCCAACTTATCATGCATCCCACCGCCGCACCCCCTTCCTACCGCCCGATCGGCGCGACACTTTTTTAACACTTGACTCCGCATACAGCGTTGAAATGTGTGCTGTCAAGGTTGATCAAGTATACACCATTCTTCGAATATATTTTTTTCATTTCCGATGCTCGCTCTGTTCTGTAGCGAACCCGACCAGCTTTGTCGCCAGATTTGCCATAAACTTCAACGACATCATCATACACTTTTGATCCTCAGTAGTAAGCCTCCGAGATGTACTTTGTAACTTTAGTAACACCAAAACGACCACAACGGTCATGATCGATGTTAATGCTTCCGTTACGCTCCGATTTGGAAAGTATCAGACGTTTTATATCCTTTGTCGACTTATGATAAATCATACCATCCCAAAGTTTGAAATGTTGTACCGCTAGTCTTAGTGCCCGCTTATAGTCTTTTACTCTCGACAACGATGCATGTTCTTCTTTCCATTTCTCAAGTGGATTAATGCCTGTCTTCCAAATTTCTCATTTTTCTGTTAATTATTTTATGGTGGATTTTAAAGAAGACAGAGATTTTAAGAGGGGGACAGAAATTTTTAATAAAAATTGCCCGGGGGACAGAATTTTTCGAAAAAGTCTCTAGTTTTTTTTCGCGACACCAGTATAATCCGGTTCCGCTTTACACCCTGAGACATACCATTACGATCAAGACGAGTTCCGCATGTTAACCTATTAACATAGGCAGCTGAGATTGTGCTTGCAATAACTATAAATTTAAGGGCCAATGTTACTTTTAGAGGCGTAACAATAGAAAAAGCGTATTCCTAAGCCTAGATGACTGAGAACCATTCTCGCTAAGTTCGACGTGTTTCACACAATGCAGCAGCCTCCTACTATGCGCTTAAACAAAAATCCAAATGTTTCAAATGAAATGTATTTCTCACTAATAGAATGTAAAAAAAAAGCTAAACATACACAGACTACTGTTTTCTTTGTTTAGTCTCGGTCGAAGAAATTATACAAATAAAAACATAATGTATATATATGCACTGCAGCATAGGAAAACATCTTCACATATTACACTTCATACCTGTATGCGTCAGATAAGCTTCCAACCGGAACAAATTTTGGTTAGAATTACACTTGCCCCTGGGCTGGAACATGATATACGCAATACTAAATGGTGGCTAACAATTCAACAGATGCAAAATAAACAATTGTAGTGTGTATGTCGTGAACCAAACAGCTATTTGCCTCATTTATCAACTAGGGCGCCCAAACGACAATTGCTATTCGGGACAGCCCCCCAAACACACCCTCACACGCCATCGTTTGTATACTATACAAGTGCTATAAACCTTGTTTAATTTGATCAATTTATAGTTTACAAATACGGTGAATGCAAATAGTTATTGTCTAAGTTAATTTCTCGACCATAATTAAACCTGAGCAACAAATCACCGACAGTTTGCATCCCTGCAGCTTTTTAGTCTGTAAAATCATCGTCCAATCAAAATTGGTATGCATTCCAGTATTTGTTTGGGCTGCACTGAGCAACAACAATTGTCGCTCGGGACGTTCCAGTTGCCAACTGGGGTAAATAGCTGTTTGGAGCACGACATGTACAGCAAGCCGTGGGGAAACTACCAAGCGCCGTTTACAGTAACCTCATGTGACTGTCATATTTTTAAACGAGAACCGAACGTGATAGAATTGTTTTTATGCGGGTCAAAGATTGTTATCTAAAACTAGCGCTGCTCCCGGCTACGTTTTTGCAAATACGGGTTGACCCATGGCACCTCTAGTTTAGAACCAGGGTGCAACCGGAATTACAATTTACCAGAACCGGAACGAAATATGAAAAAATTTCCAGAACAGAAACCGGAGATAGAAAACTTACAAGTCATCGAAAAATTCATTTCTATTTCCATTTTTTGCAATATTATTGGTGAAATAGGCAACCTTAATTGGAGATAGGTACATATCGACTTTATCTGCTGTATTTTAGATTTTCACAATCCACAGAAGCGAAATCTTTAAGCCAATTGCTCTACGGACCACGAGCCACTACCAGAAATTCACCAAAATCAGAATTATATTGCAATCATTACCGCACTTTACGTAACAAACAGAAATTGAATGATTGGTGCAAACTCGATTCAGTGGACCACACGAGAAGCTTAAAGCTACAAAACACATTCAAAATCGGACCAGTTTTAAGCAAGAAACAGCTTAAAAACAACACCATAGGCACAATCGTTAGCTGCAGCACTACGCAGCGCGCTAAAAAATACTTTTAGGCCAATAACTTAATGAATATATTTGCTTAATTCGTATTGAAAATTACAGCTTACGAACTCTAAGTAAACGAACAAATTACACTTAACAATAAACCTCTCTCAGGATTTCCCAGCAGCCAATTTGTGGTTGGCCGAAGCCACTTCCTGGCTCTGTTATCATCTGGTCTTTTGAATGCTTCATTCGTTGAATATCAGCCAAATAATTTCTTAGAAACGAACAGCGAAAAACACCTAATTACAAAAGGAAGGAAGAAGTCTGACCGCGCTTTGTTACAGTGGGGCTTACAGTCAGGCTTAATTAGACCCGTGCTAACTGCGCTACTGGCTACACAGCATCAACCCATTTCTTCGGATCCATTATTCCCATGGTATATTATAATGAATGCTTCGTAATTATTCAACTCCGGCTGCACGGATGCGGATCTACGCTATATTCCGTACGTCCGCCGAAACCTATTTTGTTCGCAATTTTAGTTTTAAAGTGCGTTTTTGGCTAAATTTTTTTCCGATATTTTAAGATTGATCAATTGCGACGAAGCCGTAATAAAATTTTAATTTCGAGTTTTATCCACGAAATATTTATTGTTAGGCTAAAAAACCCACATTGTGAGCTTCCATTGAACCATTTGAATCGCACAATTTTTGAACAGCACGGCACGGCCTGTGGGGCCTGAGGCGAAATGCACTTTTGTCAGCAACCCATAGTGGAGAAGTTTTTAGGTTCCCCCGCCACAGCAATTGGGTGTTCAGTAGGGCTGCTGCCCCTGGAACCCGATGCGATTTGAAACGATACTATGCAGGACGGGTGGGGGCGCCGCCACCTCAAATCCGTTCGCACTAAACGGTTTTCATACTTAGCGCCAAAACAGTTCAAAGCTATTTCAGTAATTTTAGGTGATAATAAAATGCTTAATGCAGGGGGGCTTGGAGGACAGCAAGCATCCTCCATCTTGCTTAGTATCCCTTCAAATCACAGGGGTTCAGAGGGGCGGAAGCCCCCGCCCCCTAAGAAACGTAAAACGCAAAATTTTCGCACTAGAAACAAGTTTTTAAAACACGGAAACAAAATATTCTTCTGTGTTACAAGTGAAAAAGTTTCCCACACATTTGCGTAGTACATGGCGGGCGAACTACAAAAGTGCCGGTACAAACATTGCCCTTCCTCCGGATCCGACACTGCCGCAGCACCATCCATATAATTATAATTAATCACGATGCGTGTGCCCGCACATCTGTTCACCTTTTACTGCTTAAAACACGCCTTACAGGGCCAATGTTACTTTGAAGGGCATAACAGTACGTTATGCGTGTTCCTAAGCCTAAGCCTAAGCGTTGCAAAAATATATTTTTAAGTCTAAGCCTAAGCAAAAAATGTAATCTACAATCTAAACCTACTTTTTTATAGACCCACCAGAAACCTGGACGCCCGTTAAAGTAACATGGGCCCCTAACAGCATAAAAACACTCACAAAACATATAACATTATTACACTAAACCCTTGAATATACTTGAGAATCGACTATTAGTGCTGCACTATATATAAAGTATAAAAAATGTACGGAACGTTAACTGTGGTGCATAATGTTTATTTGTGCTACCTATTGCTGTACGACCATTTAATAAAATTTAAACACCTGCTACGATGACATAAACCGTTTTGCGAATGAATTATTGGTGGTTAATATACTGTTATGAAAATGGTTTAAAAGGGTGGCGCTATACTTTTGATGATGTCCATCATGTCCAGTGCCGTCCGTCACTGTACGTCACCGTGCGGTATCGTACGCGAATTACTCACGTACGGTAAATTCACGTACGGTATATACCGTATGGTGACGTCCGGCGCCGGACATGTATAGCGCCGCCCTATACCATATGCGCTTGCCATAGCCATAACCAGAAGTTCATTTTAAGGGGCTGTACAAACTACATATATATATTTTTATCCCGTCATTCGAGAAATTTTAGCCCTCTCACTCATAGAGTATACTATGAGCAACTAAATACAATAATATACGAGCAATATAGAAACTGTGAGTATTGTTTAACAATGTAACATATATGCGAAGAGCAAAATCTCGACAAGACGTGAGAGCCTACTCGGGCTCGAGCGTCAAGCTCCTATAGGTGAGTGGTAATCGTAAACGCCTCCCACCCGTGAGGCTGGGGTTCCAACCTTATCTTGAAATTACGTCTCATTTGAAATTGAAAATATCCATGTGAGAAAGGGATAATGTGGAATTTGCATCTCCATAGGGTGCACCCTGCTATTCAGTTGAATGGTATTTATTTTTTATTCATTAAACGTTCGTTGGACACAACACCGTTCTCTTTACACTGTGTTTTGTTCAAAACTGATTTGCTCCGAAGCATTGTTGTTAGTTGCCATGTCCCTTAATTTTTTTAACTCAATGAGGTTATGGTGGGAGGGGGGTTTGTCTGCGTGTCTGTTACATAGGTATTTGAACAGACTATACCAGCAGTGTAAGTCGGCAAAAATTTCTTTACCCGGTCCAGGTATACAGCAAACCACCTTTACCCATACTCATTTTTCTGTGGCTAGCATAAATTTGTTAAATTATCCAGTGTATTGATAATGATATAAACAATACATAATTGCTTGTCATTGGACAATGTCACAACACAATAAACTACTTCACTAGGAAGTAACTGGTATAAATATAAAGGCCAATGTAACTTTTAAGGGCGTAACAGTAGATTAAGCGTATTCCTCAGTCTAAGCCTAAGCCTAATCGTTGCAAAATGTGTTCCTATGCCTAAGCCTAAGCCTGAGCAACAAAATGTAATCTACAATCTAAACCTTCTCTTTTATAGACCCATCAGTAACCTGGACACCCCTATATGTAACATGGGTCAATATGAAAAATGTCACTACTGGAACGCCCGAGTCGAATGCAGATAAAACAAACCGATGTTCGATATATAACTAAAACAACGTAGACAAATTTAACAAAACTTTGACAAAATAGAGTTTAAATGAAAGAAAGCAAAAACGGATCTAAATCAGTTTAGTAATTAGTAGCTAAAACAGTAGTGCAGGGATGGGCGATCCCGGCCTCGGCCTCGGCAAGCGTCGGGATTTGGCTGGTCTCGGTCTCGTAGTTGGGCTTAGTTTCATTTGTTGAAAGGATGCAGGCAATTGATTTGCTCGTATTTTAGACTACACATGTACACACGTAAACCACTAAAAATTCGATACTTGTTTACTTCCATTAAACACGATAACTGTATTATTAAACGTTTCAAATTCTCTCATAGTGATCATCATACTACATCATGAAATGTATGGCTTATGTTTTGGTCGACGCTTCAGCTTAGGTATGTATGGAGGTGTGGAAGTGCGTAAACAAGTTAATAAAATTGCCTACCGCAAACAAAGTGTGAATGAGTTTTTTTGCAGAATTGACACCAAGTAACGTTTTCATTGGCATTGGCACTGACGGTCCTATATAATCGGCTTAAGTTCATTTTCATATATGCGCAATGTCAACTTTTGTTCGAAAAATCTTTTCATTTTCGGTGACGGTTATAAAAATTGATCGAGACCGAGAGAGACCGAAAGTCTCGGTCTCGGGCTCAGTGTCGGTCTCGCTTTTTGGACCGAGACCGCCCGTCCCTGCCACAGTGTATCCTACCAAATACAAACGGTAACATAGCAACACTCAATTTTGTAACTAGTTGCAATATTTTAGTTATCATCCTTCAAACTAGAATACCTGCCAGATTGCACAATTATTCAAACTCAAAACTATATTACCGAACCCAAACCAGAGTATTCGCTTCAAAAAACCATTAGTAAACAAGTGTTCTATTATTTAGTATTGGTTACCTTGTTTCACTAAAAATCGAATTTCATTCATAGGACAACATGTGTACTCGTTTTACATGCCAATTCAGCCAGACGGATCTAATGCAAAATGCCACTTCCGAAAAAAATTTTAGCCCCCCCCCCCTAGCAAGGTGAGCGGGCTACGGGCCTGACTGAATAATATCAGACACTGAAATTACGAACTCGGTCCACAGCCCCAAATGGTAAACGTTTCCGATAACTGGTTTGTTTAGTCGAATTCAAATTTATCCTCCAAGCCACAGTCATACATTATCGAACCACCATGAATTCGGCTTTCTCAAACCAGAAATCAATTTCTGACGAATCCGAACTTTTGTTGCCCCCCCTAAATACTCGAGCTAAATATTTGTGTGGTCACACACTGGATAACCTTCAGCAAAACCTGCGCCCCTAATGCGGACGGACGTAGCCATGATTATGATCCAAGACGGCTACGCGAATTGTCTCGTATCGTATGAAAATCCATTTGTCACCGCTAGGATTTAGTTGAAATAAATTTGCCAAAATCATTGGACGGGAGCAATTACCCTGTTTTTTAGTTTTGTCTCTGGCTTGGCTACGTCCCATACCCACGAAACAGTTCCACACAAACCCCGTTCCCACTTACGTTAATTCGATTCCGAAGCTGTTGTATCGTTCGCTGATCAACAACAGTAGTTTCAGTTGAAATCGTTTCGGGCTGTTGTCGTCCCACTGATGACCAGCTAACGTTCTCTGCACTAGTCGTCGACTGTGTTACTGATGATTCGACTTGTTCGTTGCTACAAAATACCGAATTAAGCAATCGTAAAATTTGATGTGATGTTACAACACTAAATTGCCTAGCTCAAACAGTTAGAAATTAATAATCATCATCATCATCATCATCATCATCATCATCATCAGTATTGTTCGGTTCAAATTTCCTGTAATCAGCACGAAAGCTTAGTAATAGTAGATTTAATAGCTGAATGCAATTTTCACACTTTTGTTTACAAAGCTTCCGGACTGAAAAAGCATGCATTACAGGCACTCGAAACGACCGGTTAACAAGTTCCGGTTTGGAAATGAAATGACCATGAAACGTCATTACAGAGATAGAAGTGCAGAGTGCGGCCACCACGTGGGCCCCACGAAGCCTGGCGGGGCGGGCTTTTAGTTTTGAAATTTGTACCTTAAAATTAAGCTAAAAAATTTTTTTCGGTCTATTGGATATATAAAATATGGCGGAATTTTTCTAGTACGCCGCTTGCTAAAAAATTCAGTTCACGCGAATATAGATTACGCGCATAAAACATATTGAAATCAAAATAAAACTTAATGAAATGCCGTTATTTTTTTGTTATATAACCGCTATTCTCGTAGGGTCGATGGGAGCCAGTTTAACCGTACGTCAGCGACTGGCGCCACGGCAGTCATATCCCACAACATTAACGTGTCACTGATGAGCAATTCAGAAATGAAAAATTTCAATGGAGAAATATATTTTTGGTTCGCATTTTTGCATCGGTTTTGTTTGGGTGATCGCACGACAAACCGGCCTAACGGGTGGCCGGGGTTACTTTACGATCGTCGGCCTTTGAATGACAACCGATACGACCTGGAACCTTATGTGCTACACAATGACATTGAAGGTTTCGCTAAACACAACTTGACGGCAAAACGGCGACACCTAAAAATATCAGGAGAAAGCTTGGAAAAGAAATATAAAATTCAATAACAATAATATTATGCGCTCAGTACGCGCAGTCATGAGCTCTTTAGAATAGCTATGTTGATATTGCAACCTTCAAGGAGTTATAGCTCAAAGTGCAATTAATACTTCTACGTATTGTAGGTGTATATTTATTTCTCTTGTCCTCAATTTCATTCAACTAACACAGAAATTTCAAATACAGCATGACTCCTAAAACAATACTAATGCTTCATGGCAAAGCTAAAACAATGACTACGTACAACCAATTCTAAGCGTATATATTTCACCATCCTCCAGTTTCATTCAACGACACCGAACTTTCAAACACAGCCTGATCCCTAAACGAATCGCCATGCCTACTTTACGACAAAACCAAAGTAATGATCATGATTTAAGCTTAAAAGCGGTAAACCATTGTGAGTTTACAGCTTAAAAGCGGGTAAACCATTGTGAGTTTACAGCTTAAAAGCGGGTAAACCATTGTGAGTTTACACTAAAATCCAATGAAAACTAAACAAACCAAAATTGCTCAAAATAATATTGAGTTCGATTTCAAACTAAAATTAGAGATGTGATTTTCACTTATTCACAGTAGGTACAGTTTTAAACTAAAATTTGCACGCGACGTAACAAAAAGCTTCGGTAAGTGCTAAAACTCAGATAGTGAATCAATCAATCAGTTTACCTTTGAAGTTAGCAACAAATCAAAACCGACACAAACCTCAACTCGTTAATTTTGCCCCATATGAGGAGGCTTTAAAACCCGCCCCGCCATGCTCCATAGGCGCCCACACCTCACTTCCATCTCGTCTGCTCTTGCACGTAGTACGTACAAACAAACCCTTAACGACACAAATTCAAAAATCGCTAAACCCAATTTTTTCGAACACAAACCAACCATCTTAACTTTTTAAACACAACGTAGATACCAAAACGTATACGGCCCGTGCATAGAACAGGACCGGATCGTTTTTCGGACGGTCTGTAATAGAGTCAGTTTAAGCTTTAGACTAATTTTTTGCTTAGGCTTAGGCTGACTCAATTATAGACCCTCCGTCTATAATAGAGTCAGTTTAAGCTTTAGACTAATTTTTTGCTTAAGCTTAGACTTAGAAATACGCTCATCCATAAGCTTAGGCTTACGAATATGCTTATACTACTGTTCCGGCCCTGTTCTATACATGGGTCACGTATACTATACAGCACACAGAACCAAACAGTTATCCAACCCCAGCATACGCTACTCAAATGACCACAGGAACTCGGTATATTTTTCACACCTGTACGCCAACAAACCGCTCGTTTACAAACCGGCAAAAACACACATTTTCTTAATTAAAACCAAACCAGTAAGCATAATTCTGTTGACGACTACTCGAGTTATAAGTATACAAAAGCACATATCGCTCAGGCGTGCAGAGAGAGCAAGTGTGTACGCGTTACCATTCCGCGCTCATCAGGCGAACTAACATACGTTAACGCAACGCCAGGCAACAAAAACACTTAAATCGATGAAATATAATAATAATAATAATAATAATAATAATAATAATAATAATAGTAATAATAATAATAAGAATAATAATAATATGTTAATTGATATTTTGCCATTTGATTAATTCAATAATGTGAGTTTTTAATTTATAAACCAATTTAAATGTTTTGTGGATTTGAAATATACATAAAATATCGTAAGACGACCACTAAACGAAGCTTCAAGTCAAGCGAAGCATTTGTATTTTGTACCACGGGCAGGAACGAAATATGGACGATTGCCCAGCAGGCGATCTGACTGAAATCTTACAACTTGCTAAACAGATTTCCAGGATTAATTGAACGATTTTTAAGACGAGCAATATATATATTGCTCAATTCATTCAAGTATATGGGCTTTATTTGCTTTTGTTTGTATATATATAGTTCCTATTTGTAAAATAGCATATTATAAGCTATGCTACTAATCGCAATTAGGTGATGACTGTCTTTTTTAAAACTTGGGTTAATGATGATTTTGTGTTACACGACTTGTTCAAATAACCAACATATGTCGTTGGATATAGCTAAATTTTTCACCCTTCGCTTTGTTTTCCAACGCGACATTTCGGTAGTTTATTAGCTATCAAATCAACTCTGGTTTTATACCCTCTACTTCTTAAATCCGTTTCAAAATCAACATACCAATTAGCAAATCCCTCAACCCGCGACTCTGGATCGATGCTCGGCTGTTCGACAACAACAAAATTATTCAAACAATGCGGGCCGTAGTGTGTAGGAACGGTTGCATAATTCGACGCAATTTGCCAGTCGCCGTCGATCAAAAATTTAAACTCGTATCGACCTGGTGATAACCACAACGACAGCGAACGATGCTTCATTGACGCATCGCTAACGTGAGCTTGAACAAAATTAGCGCTCGGTTGATACTCAGACGCGTCGATGCTGTGATGTATTTTTGTTGTCACCGGGCGCTGCGGCAATGTCAGCCGCTCTGAACGACCCCAGCCCCAAAAGTAACCAGTAACACGGACGTCGTCACCCCACGGATGAGGCCACTCGAGTGTGATCAACTGTTCACCAGGCTCACGCTGCCAGCGTGATACATTAGTAGGTGTTGACGATACAAGAGTCATTGTTGTCAAGTTATTACATACACATCAATTAAAATTATAAAACTATCACAACACAAATTCGATTATTTAGACCAGTAAACTACTGTAACTGTATCAAATAGATCGGCCCAGCTGCTCTGAAAATAAGCATACACAAACCTACTGGTGAACACAATAAAAACTAAATGAGTTAAATATGTCTTCAGTACAACTGAACCATTCTTTCAACCGAAATGAATCCAGTTTACTACTACTACTACTGGTGTAAGGACAATTGCAAAAATGGCGACAATGTAACTTAAACACACAAGTTTCATACAAAATGCATGTGTGGGGCCCTATATACCCAAAGACAATTGTCTCTTTTTAACACCTTGTCAACAACGCCGTTGCTAAAAATCTTCAAAATATTATTTTGTCACAAGAGAACGCGTTTAATACAGTTGTTCGCGAAAAAAAAACTAAATTTATCAGCTGACTGAACCTAATTTTTAACTGCAATTAAAATTAGAGTTAAAGAATCAATAACATTGCTTCTGTATTTTAAGAGTAGACACCCAGCGAATAATGCTATTATTACTGATAGCTGATTAAAAAAATTGGCGAGTCTTGTATATTTGATGTATTTTTCACATGCAGCTAACGTATTGCAGGTTTGTGATTTTTTTCGCGAAAAACATTAACCAAACTGTGTTCACAAAAAGTCGACGAAAAGATTCGTCGCCAAGTAGCTTAACACCTGCCCGGAGCCCGAATATGTCATAATAAGCTGTAGACCAATCTATACTGAACAAATAGCGGTGTTTGGCCAAGGCCATAAATGTGAGGATATTTAACAAAAAATAAGCAACGTAAAATCAACGCTGATTGCTTGGAGGTGTTGCGTCTGACAGAATAATCAGATGTTATTCATCTATTAATTTAATAACAGAAACTGCTTTTACATAAAGTAGCAGATTGACCTAAACCAATTAGTATTGGGCCTGAATCGCGTATTGGTACTGGCCTACGACACACATATACTACTAGCGTACAACCCGTCATGATTCTGTTAATGTTTGCCTGTCTGAGACTCGATAAACCTTTGAACAATTACCAAAAAGGGTTATTAACCTGATATTCGTTTGCGTTTCAGGCAAAAATCGGCGTCCCTTTGTGTTTCCGTTATAGAAATAAATACACCTCAAATTTCTTTGTTATTTTATATTCATAATTGGTTGAAAATTACTTAAAATTCACATGTTTTTCTTTAAAACTTTAAAAATCCTGGTAAATATATTTGCATGTCACAATTTAAATTAGCACAAAACAGTGAAACTTATACCCTTCGTCGACATCTGTTTTCGGTTTCCGATCCCGTTATTTTTGCTTCGTATCCGTTTACACCCAGTCACCATTATGCTAAATGAGGAAAACTTAATCACTCGCCAAAATTTTTAGTTTAAGGTACTACTAGTACGTGATGAAATATTCAAGAGCGATAACACAAAAGGGCTTACGATGTGTCGCGTACCTTCCATATTCCATTCCGGTTTATATCCGGTAGCAACCGTCACCCGTAACCGGTATTGGTCGATGTTTTAAGAAATGGTTGAATGACAACGACAGTGAGGTTCAGCTCGGCTCAGCAGCAAACTGCGTCATCGGTCGCAAAATGGACATGAAAAAATCTTAATTTTCAAAAACTCAAATTTGGATATATATAAAGATCGCTGAATGTCAGATAAACTGAAAAATGCACAACTTTTCACAATCGAACCGTTTGGGGACAAATCGCAAACGCCGGATGTAGGCGGATAACCAAAAAGTAAAACGATTCAAAGTAAAAACAAACAAACAAACAAACAAACAAACAAACAAACAAACAAACAAACAAACAAACAAACAAACAAACAAACAAACAACCTTGGACACTCGTGTTGCAAACTTAAACTAAGGCGTATTCAGGGACATTCGTGAATAGTGTTATGCAGCTTATTCACCAGGATCTTCACATATAATTTGGCTTCCTAATTGTCTGTTGGGATATCTGATCAAAAACTTAAAACCTGTACTAATTCAGTCATAATTTTAAGGGACAGGGATGTGCGGCCTCGATCAAAACACCGAGACCCAAGACCGAGACAGACTTACCGAAACCGAGACTTCTGGGTCTCGGTCTCAAAAAACTATGGACGGTTACCGAAAATATAAATAATTTTTTTGTAATAAAAGTTTTAAGCGATTTTTCACATTTTTGTGCTGTTCTAGTTCCAGCACAATAAATTAATGTATATATTTGTTCACCAATTGCCCGTTGCACATCTCAGTTAAAGATGATAAACCTTCGGACGTGGACCACAAATCTACGTGCAAAATCCGGGATGTGCCAATACCGAAATTTTTGCCGATGCCGATACCAATTCTTATTTGGAAATTTTGCCAATGCCGAACCGATGCCGAAGCCGATTCCAACTTTAGTATACAATGCTTAATAACCAGATAACATACTACATTACATCATTATATGAAGACTTAAATCCTAACCTATTTTTTCAAACACAAACGCAAGAGAAATACGCAACAGTTTTCCTGACCAGATGCGCCCAAAATAAATAGATAGCATTCCAACTGACTGTTATGTGCAAAAATATCGACAAAAAATCGGCAATTTCTTTTGCAGTGACGATGCCGATACTCACGAAAAGTGCCGATTATTACCGATGCCGATTAATCGGCACATCCCTATGCAAAATGCACAGGGACGTGGAGACAAAATATCTCTAGAAAGTCAAAACTTTATCATATTCTTAGGTGACCAACTGTTCGGGGGTGGAGCCGGCACAAAAATCAGCAATCCAGAATGCGTGCATTTAATCATACTCTTATGAGTGCCAAATCTTCGGATTGCGGTCCAAAAATGGGCATACCAGAACGGTCCGGCAGAAGAGCAAATGGTGGCACCCAATCCACGATTTCACCCAATCCGAGTCTATTGCTAAGCTCACACACTCTGAGAACGCAATAAAGTTAGTACATTGCTTTTCGACCTGCAAAACTTAACATTTATTTTACTGTTAGAGCAAATGTACGTTTTTGCAAGTGGATTTATTTCGTACCCGACCTCAATTTTGAGAGATGTGACCTGAAACCAAAAAATATTGATTTATATTAACTTAGTTAACATTTTTTATTGTTTAAAATTGTATGCCGAACATTGTTGCATTCGGCTTTTCACAACTGAATCCGAACCGAAAATTGTTTGCCGAATCCGAACATTTGATGCCACCCTCGGGCGCATACTGGTATGCCGATGTTTGGCTCCGCGGTCAAAATCTAGCGGGGCATCTTGGCACATGTTACGCTCTTACGCCGGCACTAAGTACATGTACAAACGCACGTCAATCGTTAAACCTGACGTAAAGACGTCAGATTTATAGCTTCAGTTTGATGTATTACATACGGCTTAAGTTAATTGTCTACCCACCGGAAAATAAACTTAAATATCCCTCTACCCACAAGAAAAAACTTAAATATCCATCTACCCACAGGGAACAAAACTTAAATATCCCAGACATCCGAAAATTCTGGAAACTAAACACAACAAAACCTTCTTTCTAAACATACATAAACTAAACAGATTGTAATACCACCAACGTTGCTACTAATAAAACGAACACATTACACTGTGAGTTTTGTTATCATTAAACACTGTATTTTAATGCACAAACACAGCAAAATAACACACAGCGTCATAACAAACTTTATTTTGATTTGTTTCAATCAGCTCAGCAACGAAACGCGCCCGTTGTTTGGCTGCGGTAAACATCAAAAAATCACTGTAAACAACAGTAAATCGCCTACTAAATGATGGCGAGACAGCTGCAATTTATTTACTAAAACTTAAAAACGTCGCCGATTGCTTGTTTCAGCATAATATATTATTACTGTACGGTACGGCGATTAATCGGCACTGCTCAGCTGTCAGTGTCGCGAGTATTAATCAGTACTTTTTGTGAGGATATAATACAGTTGGCACCGCAAAAAAATTGCAATGCGAAACGTTTCGTAATCAAACAGTGAGGTACAATGCTATGAACAGTGAGCTACAATGCTTTCAACATCAATTGCTAACTTATATCAGGGCTGACGAGTATGTGAAGCTGCCTTTTCTGTTGCCTTTATGTTTGTTGAAAAAAATTGACTGAAATAAACAGTTTTTTAAGGACATAATGATACACATTCCCTATATTTTAAGCACTATGAAAGCTGGTGGTGTGAACAAGTTCTAAGAACAATCGTAACTAGAATGGAACAGTGCAGGACATAGGCGTAGCCAGGATGTTCGTTTAGGGTCACACAAATACTTTAAATATAGTATGTTAATCGTTCAAAAACAGTCACTACACACAACGATAACGCGTGAGAAAATAAATTTTGGTACATATGTCGTACGCTAATCTGCAACTCAGGCCAATTATATACCAACGCCAATTTGCAATTGTGAGATTTCGCAAAACAACGGTGATGTAATACCAACGCTGATTGGTTAAGTGTATCGCATCTGTCCAAATAATCAAATCTGATTACTTCATAAGTTCAATAGCAGTTTAGCCTGGGCCACACTGCTATCACATAACCTAGCAGTTCAAAATAGGCCAATTAGGAATTGGCCTGAATAACAAATTGGCTTACGACGCCTTATACCACTAAAGCAATGTAAAATAGAAGAAAAACAAGAGTAAATCAAGCTCCAACAGTATGTTTTACATACCCAGTAACGGCCTAACCATTGCCAATAAAGTCAACCGAAAGATAGCATATTCAGCCGAAAGAAATAGCCTTGCGTCATACTCCAACGCAATAAAACACAATCACTACTGAGAATAGGGTCATAACATTGAATTAAATACAAACATGTGTGTAGAAATTCCTCATGCAAATGCTTAGCTTATGATATGCGCTTAGCTAATTAGTTTAACAAACTTTGCTCGGTGCAATTTTGAAGCATAAGCATGTGAAAATGAAACCGGTACAGGTTATGTCTGTATGTTTTTGGTTCCAGCCGGCGCTGTCTCGATAATGGTCATCAGGTATCGAAAACATTTGCATATTTGAGCTTATGATACCCTTCATGAGATTTTGTTGCAATAAGTCTTGGTCTAGAGGGCTACACTGCTGAAGTGTTTGCTTACTTATACGAACTAAACTTTTCCAGGGGCGATTACTATCATCGGATGCCGGGTCAAAGCCGGGGCGACGTGTTCAGACTAAAGCGCAGCTGTGTTTGTTCACATTTGGTTCATACAAAAATGTACCCATGACACTGTGTGAGAGCAAATATGTCTGCGAAATTAGATCTGTGATTAGACGTAGTTCATTGCAGTGTTCGATTTGACTTGCGTCTAATTTAAAATTCCTAGCTCGGATTTTTCATTGAGCGAAGCACAGAGTTTCGCAAATTTTTGGTTTGAAACCTTATTTTCTACTAATTAGGCTACCAAACAACATAATATTCAATTTCGAAAACACATCCAGACCACAAAAATAAAATAAAATTATACAAAAAACAAAACAATGTAACATAAAAAAACTTCTCGAAATTTTGCTAAGCAATAACGCATCCTCTGCAATGCACCAAAAACAACTACCACAGTTTGCACACTACGACGCACAAACTTGCATTTATAACAGCTGATCTGCAGGTGACTAAGCTGCAAAAACTCCTTGCGATTTTGCTAAAAATTATGCATTTTCAAACTGTTTAGTTTATAATTGTTTTGTCAGCCGATGGAAAACATTTGCGAGCAAGGCTTGTCAAACACACAGACACAAACACACATACAATGATTAATTAATCTCAGCCATCGCAATAAATGTAATGTCGAATCACCAAACGAAAAGTTCTAGATAAACACAACAAACAGCACAAAAATCTAGAAAACCTTCTTAGCGTTCCGAAAAACAATTATTGGCTCGAATACAATTTCTTCACACAAAGTTAACCCAAAAAGTCATAAGTCTAGTCGTAAAGACATGTTATACCAAAATATGAATATTTCGAGAACTGTGGGGTGAAATGTACACGTGCCCCTTGCACTTTATGCTGGCGAACAGACATTAATTTTAGAACATATACGTATGTAAAAATTATGTTTCTTTAACGTCATACAATTAAAATCAAAATCAGGTGTAGCAAAACTGACAAAAATTGACACATCCAACCTAATAAGCTTACCACATCAGCGATACAAAAGGCACCAAACATCAAAATATGTTCATAGTAAGCAATAACAACAGTACAGCTGTAATCTGTGGTAATATGCACAGCAAATGCGATCTTTTTTGTACATATAAAAACTTCGACACAATGCGCTATGTTGACCACGCGTGTTTGAATTAAAAACCAAACAATTCCAGTCTTTGAAACGCCCGAAAACTTACGCAATATTCAAGTTTCTTTGCTAGCAGGTAAGAAAAACAATAAAACGTACAAAATTGCATTTAAACCAAAACCTAATTTTAAAATTTTCAAACAATACTTACCAATTATCTTCACCACGATTACTCTGCCAATATTCTTCTGTTGACCGATCAGGTCCAGCTACATCCTGTTGCTGCCCGGAACGTGCCTGGATTTCGTACTTTAGTTTCAACTCTGCCATTTCTTTTGTGTGCTCACTACGCAGCTGGTTTATTCGTTGTTCGCTCTCGATTCGGATCGAATCCGCTTTACTATTCAAGTCATTTAGCAACTGCGTTAAATTTGATTTCTCGCTTTCCAAACTAGTGATTTCAGACAGCTTTTCCGCCACTGTTGTGTTCAACTTGAGCAAGCTGTTTTCATGATCCGAACAACTAACCATAAACTCATCGTTTGCTGCGCTTAATTGTTCAAGTTGCTTCAATAGACGTTTTTCGGTCTCGAATAATTGTGTGACAGTTTGACGCAATTTTTCCAGTTCTGCATCTTTGGACGCCAGCGTTTCAACACATACCGAATGCTCACCTGATAAACCGAGCAGCTGGTCCGACTGCGATATGAGAGTTTGTTTTAGCTGCTCAATTGTGCTCTCGAGTTCCGCACGCACTGAACTTAATTCGTTGCGTTCGGTTTCGATTGCATAATGCTCTTCAATGCCACAACCACCAGGTTTAGCACTTACCTGTAATGTGCGAAATTCAACAAAAGTATTACTCAAAAGAAAAAGTGTAAACTACAGGCCACACACAATCTATAAACAAACATGTTATCATGCGACCCAATATCCATCCGGTTCCACTTTAACGTTTAACAACAAATCAATATCCTGCTCAGAATTCAAAATCTAGTATACAGTTACCACTAACCGAAACAGTCAGTCGAATATTTTTTATCTGGACTCATGTACTTTATATTCTAACTCCAATATCTACATAGTATATGGTATAAGTTCCGTGCTAAAATAAAAATACCTGTTTCGATCCATTTAGAAAATTCAATACTAGAATCCGGACTAGGTATCCAGGTTTTTATCATGCGGTAGCTTAACTTCTACAAATTATTGCAAGTCCTCTAACTGCTGTGTGTATGAGTGCGTATTTCTGTGCCTAATTCGCTCTGTCATATGCACAGAGTTGTACCGTATAAAGAATCCAGTTTAACAGCTAATCTAACAAGAGTAATAACAACAAAATTGTTTGGTCACATCTCGATTCCGCCAATGAGCAATTCCGGATCGATACACTCCAGCTCAGGTTGCTCCTTTAATATAAGCTTTCAGTTACGTATGTAACTACCTGTTCGAATGATCATTACCTGAGAATTGAGATCATCAACCAAAGCACGCAAGGACTCGCACTGACTGTACAGCTGTGTATTTCCAGATTCAAGCTTTGAAATTTCATCATCCTTTAAACTGATTTGCTCTATCACTCGATGCAACTCATCTCGAACTTTTTCAAGTTCTGATTCTTTTTCAGTCAATGCTTCTGTCGTTTCAATGTTCACTCGATCGATAGCTTGAGTACTTTGAATCTGAACACTCAGCTTTTCACTCAAGTCATCAACAGTGCCTTGTAGGTGTGCGTGAAGTTCACGAACTTGTAAATTCTCCGCTTCCAGTCTTAGCAATTCAACTTTGATATCGTTAGTTGCTGAGTTATCAACGCTTAACTAAGAAAAAAATAAGTTTTCACATAACTGTTTCTTTTCAAGCATAACAAAACTGAAACGAAAACTTAACACACTACAACTATATACATACACGCGCTTTCAACTACGGGAACTAAATTTTGACGAACAGAAACAAATATTTTAAGATTATAACCTGGTTTTCCGTATGTTAGATTACAAAACTATAAAGGTAGTTGCACAAATGTGCAACTGGACAAATACTTCTCTGGTCCTAGGCTAAATTGTTGCGTGAGCCCCCCCGTATTAAGTTAACAAATTAAAAAACCGTTTTTGAAATGCTGCAGTGCTTTGTAGGAATATAAAACACATAAAAAACGACAGGTATTCTACTATTCTCAATGCATAAAGCATAGTTTCAGTCTTAATTTGCATACGTAATACCGTAATAGAAAACAAAAATCTGTTGAAACGCTGCCTAAAATACGTATGCGGGGCGTTCCAGCATTAATATATAGATGTGAAATAATTTACTATGAAAATAACAAGACTGAGTGAGAAGGAAAGCATCGATCGATACTTGGCAACCAATCGCAGATATGTCCGTGAACAGGTGTTGTTTGACAATGTACTTAACCCTCGGAAGATGTTTTACCATGAGTTGCACCCCTGCGTTACTTACAATGCAACAAGTAAACTGAAACTAACGTCAATTTCCGTTTGTGTTGCCGAATTTGCGGAATCACGTCTACGGGCACATGCGTCACATCTATCCACAGACTGTTCAAAGTTTTGAACCCGTCGATTATCTTTCAATTGTTTAATTTCATTGCGCAGATGTGTGATTTCTTTTGATTTCGCCTTCAGATCAGATGATGATTTTTCTTTATTGATAGACCCACGGGCAGCAATCATTCTAGTTAGCCTGATAACATTCGACTGTAGTTGTTTGTGCTCCGAACGAAGCTCACAATTTTCAGCCTCCAATTTCGAAAGTTTCTCTTCGACATTTACCGTAGGCGCTGAGTCGTTCTAAAATTATATGAAAACTTCATCATTCCTACAACTAAAAGAAACATTTACTTTTCACTTCAACCAGGTTTCTCGCATAATGATGAATTAGAGTTCAAACGTGCAGCTCTAATTGTCTAAGCGGAATCCGTCAAACCAAACCACCATAATATATATACATACCAACGAGATAGTATTATCCAAACATTTCAGATTCTTTAATAAGTTGATAAATGCGATCAGTTAACGCATGGCATACGCAAAAAAAATAGAAAACCAAACGATGAACTAACTAGCATTTTTAATGAAGTTCACAAATTGATGCTCTGCCGCTGATACAACGCCATTAATGGCATATTACGAGGCTTAATAACTACAAAAATCAGTAGCATTTTTGATAAGTTATGTAGCGCTACACATCCCGCTGCTAAACAAAATCGTAATGCTTAAAAACGAAGTTAAACTCCCACTTACCTGTGCTTTTATGTCATGCAATTCGGCCTTCAAACTATTGCATTCCGAAACTAACATTGCGTACGATGTTTCAAGTTGATTTATTTCGGTAAGTTTAATGTTGTGTGTCTGGATGAATTGCGTTTTTTCTTCACGCAAGCGCTGCAGTTCAACTTCTTTGCTTGCAAGCGCATTTTCCGTGTCCGCGTTTCGTTGCAGAGTCACTCGTGACACGGTACCTTCTTGTGTTAAGCGTTTATTTAAGTCTGCAACTGTGCTGTTAAGCACATCCTGATTATTAAGCAACTGTTTGTTTTCCATTTGTAACTTTTCAATTTTTTTCGTTTGATCAAAAGTCTAAAATATGTTTATAAAACACACATAGGTAAGTCTTACGTATAAAGCAGAATGTGAAACAAGAGTACGTCAACATCAAACTATTTAAAAATATATAAGGTTAGGTAAAGAGTTATATCATCGAACGACAAACAACCAGGCCCACGCTAAGACTGATTTTCACATCATGTGCTGGAGGCATATTACAGTAGTTTTATAAATAAGATTACTACATTTTGCGGGTTCCCACTCGGCGAACGCCTTCCCTCCAAACTCAATGTGCCCTCCAGTTCAAGCCCCCAGACCGAGAGTTTGACTTTGACTCCCGGTTGAGCATTTTTATTAAACCTTACAAACAAAAGTTTTTGGGGCGTCAAACACACGTTTGGACCAGTCGTAGTAGAACTACATGCATTGAGCGAAGCTTGGGTTAAACATTCCAAACATATACAACATAAAGACCCACTTTGTTTTCAATTAGTCTAATATGCAATTTAGTTATAAGCTAACTATTCATAGATCGTCTCAGTCTCGGTAAGTCTCGAAATTTGGCTAGTATGGGTCTTGTTTTTTGAGTCTCGGTAGGTTTCAAACCGAAACCAAAGCAGAAAGACAAATTCCCGTTTTTTCTCCTCAACGTTCACAATATGAGCCCGCGACGGTTATCGAAGATTTTTTAAAAGGAAACCACAAACTTTTTGATATTGTTTTTTCAAAACACAGATAGTTCCATTTGTAGATGACATTTAAGAAATCATGCCAAAAAATTAAAAGTTCCAGTCAACGCTAAGATTAAATATGCTGGCGATTGACGATTCACTTTCGTTGGAAAAAAGCTGAAAGCGTAGTTTTGACACTGAAAGCGTTCTATATTTTATCGCCGTTTTTGGCGTGGGGTCATGTTCAGGGTACGACGGAAATTAATTTACCGAATACCGGGACCGCATACGAATATCAGTTTTTGCCGCCTATTCAAGCGGAACCGGATATCCGATCGCACCCTAGTCGTGTTATATTCTTGTATCTGTGTTTGTCAGTGTGTTTTTTCTAAAAATAAAATTTTGCGGTAATTTTTGTGTTCAATATTATAAATCCTGAGCAGATGCAACATTTTATTATGCTAGAATGACACAGAAGTACGAAAAAACATTCAAAACTTTTGTTAGAAAAAATTTTATTTTTATGCTCGGTAACGGTCAAAAATTGACCGAGACCGAGACCAAAGAGTCTCGGTCTCGGTTGTCGCGTCTCGGTATCGGCTCTCGGTTTTTGACGGAGACCGCAAATCCCTGTTGATGTTTTTGCCCGAGACCGCACATTCTTGTTAGTCGGCTTTGAAGGATTATAAACAATTATTCGAATTTCTCGCACCCTTTTCGTACTGAGTTTGTTTGCTTGTAACCCTAATACTCAGTGAAATAAATTAAAAAGTTGTAATTTAGGCTTAACTAATTAAGGTAATATGCAAATTAGCTATTAGCTACCTATTCAGTTAGCGGTTTTGGAGGATTATAAGCAATTTATACAGATTTCTCCTTTAGTACTGAAATTTGACAGCTGGTAACCATGGACCCTAATAATTAGCGAAATACAGTACAAAGTCCAAATTTAGGCTTAAAAGCCAGTAACCACAAAGTATATAATATGTGCTCCTGAAAACGTAGTATTACCAGTGGTAGTGGGACTATATGTATTGAGCGAAGGTCGAGCACCCTTAAGCAATTAAGTAATATATATGCAAATTACATATCAGCTAACTATTCATTCATCGGTTTTGGAGGTTTGTGAACAATTTATTCAGATTCCTAGCACCCAAAAATTATTCAGTAACACTAAAAATTAGTGAAATATTGCAAAATGTACTAATATAGGCTTATAAAATGGTAATACGCAAATTAGCTATTAGCTAACTATTAAATTATTGGTTTTGAAGAGTTGTTGACAATTTATTCAAATTTCCCCTGCCCCAAACCCCTTATTTGCTGAAATCAGATTGCTTGTAACTCGAGCTGTCCCGCGGCCAGAATTTTTGCCGGGGCCGGTACCTGGGCTAAGATTATTGCTTGTTATAATAAAAACCCATGTCATAAAAACGGTCGAAACAAAATATTCACACGCAAAAAAGCGAGATAAATCGATTGAAGTGTCAACGTGACATACGATTCTGTTTTCGAAATCACAGACTGATTATAAATTCACAGTTTGAATTAATTTTTACAGACAATAATGGGATACGAGTGAAACAGTAAAAAATTTCATAAATTGTCTACTATTTCGGCCCCGGCCCCGGACAGCTCTATTTGTAACCCTAATAATTAGTGAAATATTGTAAAAAGTCCTAATTCAGGATAATCAGTTACGCTAATATGCAAATTAACTGTTAGATAACATTCAATTATCGGGTTTAAAGGTTTGTAGACAATTTATTCAGATTCCTCGTATCTAAAAACCATTTATTGCTGAAATTAGATTGCGTGTAACCCGAATAATAAATTATGAACAAAACGTCCTAATTTAGGCTTATCAATTATGCTAATATGCAAATTTGCCAGGGTGCAAGACGGAACTGGATAATACCGGACCAAAAACACTTTATTGCTGAAATTAGATGTTTCGCTTCGCTCAACGAATGATTGAAACACTTGAACGACCTCGACTAAGCTACCATAATATTACTCACTTTGCTCTCCAAGTCCATTTTATGTTTACGGGATGAATTCAGTTCGTCCGCATGTACTGCTTTGAGATCTTGGATTTCGTCCTTTTTAGCTTGTAACAACTCCTTCAACCGGCTGTTTTCTTCTTCCAATCGAGCTTTTTCTGTTTTCATATTTGAGATAGCTGTGAAATGTGACTTTTCATTGAAAGATGCGCTGCTAACATGAGATGAAACCTGATTTTGTAAATCTGTGACCAATGCCCTCAAGCGATCACGTTCTTTTATCACTTGTTTATTTTCATTCTCGAACGTAGACAGCTAAATGCAAACACGACAAAACCTTTACACAACTATTTTATCAATTCAAAACATCAAAACTCATGCTCAATAAGTCAGATCAAGTAAATCCGTATTCAATAAGAAAGGCATAGACAAAACTAAATGTTGCATTTTAAACTGTCTTCGGTTGTACAATAGATTCGTAATGCCCGTCCCGATTCTTGTTCCTGTGCCAGGTAAAAATCATTTCCTGTTCCGATTTCATGCGAAAAACAGTTCCTTTTGGAACCCTCTATGCTGCATGTACGTACCCAAAATTGTGTCGAAAAATAATATGAAGTACTGATATATTTACCCACTCTACCAACTTTTCACGGTATGTATACCCTCTAAGTTTTTAGTGTTCAGTAGTTTTAGAGGTTTTTGAAATTCTGGCAGCGGTCTTCCATCATGGCACACAAATCAAAATAATCAGTTTGATATTTACTTTTGTTTCAAGTTCATAGATCATCGATTTGTATGCGTCATTCTGCTTCGCCACAATCGATTCGCGATTCTGAATTTGTTGCAATGCTTCCTGGTGAAGAGTTCTAATCTCAAGCAGTTGACTCTGACTATGTTCTTTAAACCTTTGTAACTCCACCTCTTTGGTCTCAACAAGCGCTTTCATTGATCGAATTTGACTTTCATCCATGGTTAAAACATTCTTTTCTGTTGTATTTGTTCCTTTATTATGAAGCACCATATTTTGGTTGATTCGGCGGTTTGTATTCTCCTCAAGCGCTTGCGTTTCCAACTCCAGTATTCGTTTTCGAAGTTCACGGTTTTCCAGTTCCCACATGGAAACTTCTCCAGGACGAGTGTCGCACGGTTTGTCAATTTGCTGAAGAATTATATAACACAATCTGTGTATAAACATTCAGCATCGATCATAATATATGTATATAGACTTGAGCAAAAAACCGACAGTAATATCGCCACTACTTGAGTATCCTTAATATTTATATTGTTTTTCTCAAATATGTACATATATACGTACATAATATCCGACTCAGATGTTGGCAAAAAATGAGTAACCAAAGTGGTAATACCCCTGCCATGAGACCCGTCACGTTTGCAGTCCCAACCCAGGTTTTTTTGAAGCACGCAATAACAAATTTTCATTGAAATTTCTGTCATACAACTGATCATTTTAAAATTGAAAAAATAAACGCGTCAGGTCTTTCGGCTTTAAACCTGAATAAATTTTTTGTTAATTTATCTTTTAGGCTGTTTCCCGTTTGAAACAAGAAGATAGACCATTAATTACCTAGAAATGGACACTGAAGCAAGATGTTTGTTTTGAGTTTAACGTGTTATCTGTGCAGCCTTGTTTGAATATAGGCTTGTTATCAGGAATTCCAAGTTGAAACCTTATTCGTATGAGTTTGATCTGTTAATTCTTACTTGCAATTTAATGTTTAAATGTGTAGTATTATAAAACAACCAGGATACTTTGTCCAATTGGTGTAGTTAGCATAATTTTGCGTAATATAATAATAATAATAATAATAATAATTGTTACCTCCTTGGTTTGAGTTTAATCGTTTAACTCTTATCTGCAATTCAATGTTTAAATGTGTAGTATTATGAATGAATCAGGATGCTTTACCCAAGTGGTGTAGTTAGAATAGTTTCGGGCGATATAATTAATGTTGTTGCCTCCGGTTTAATTTGTAAATTCCAACGGATTTCAGTTGGTCTGTTTTATGATAGATGTACGTGTATGTTTTAACGTTGATGTTTACTTTTCGTAGAAATTTATATTTTTTTCGCGGGCTGATTTAAAGAAATATGTAACATTCATTTTGTTTCCCAATACATAAGACATCTGTACTCTCTCCTTGTCTCCCTCTCCCTCTCACGCAATTTTTATCGATTCCTCTGTATTGTTTTCGCCCTGTTTTGCCACATATTGAGGTAAATTTAAGCTTAATGGAAAAATTTAACCTTAATTATGTATTTTAATACAATTTATTGCATATTTAACGTACCTGCAGAAATAGGATCCGCCCCGGTGAAATAATTTCTGCACCGTTCTGTATGAGTGGTACCCATGACACATGCCGCAGTCTTATGATTCGTGAAGTGCGCTCAGAATTGATTTTCCGAAGAAAAAAGTAAGCTGTTCTAGTTGTGTGAAATGTTTTAGTATCAAATTGTTTCCCTTCCCGTCATATATCAAAGCGTTTAGACAACGCCAAGATCACTTTCTTGCAGCTTCAATACACACTGCGCCCAGATATGTAATAAATCAAACCTAGTTTTTTTTTCTTGCGGGTTTAATACACACTGCGCAAGAAAATCAACGGCGTGTACAGTAATCTTAAATTCTCTCTTATTGATGTTAAGAGGTATACTTCATGAAAGGAAGTGAAAGAATTTATGTTGAAAAGCACAGCGTGAATGAGTCAAACGCATTTTAAATTTCGGTAGTTGCTAAGCTAAGGACAGTGTTTAAGATACGAATTTCCAACCATAACTGTTTTAGATTTCTGATAAGAGTTGTCAAATCAAAACTGTTGTAACAAATTTTTAGCGACGTCAAAAAACCTGGATTGAAACAGCAAACGCGGCGGTCCAAAGCACGGTATTATGTACTGCTACCAAATTTATTTTTTCCAAAATTCGACCGCAGTAAGAATAAAAACATACAAACAACTGTCATGCAAACAGGAGTGGACTGTCTCGGTCTCGACAATTCTCGGGATTTGGCGGGTAGTGATTTGCAAATCGAGACCAAAGAGGTGAATAGCTAAAAAATCTCCAGTCTATTCGGTTTGCCCGGGATCAAGAACGACACTTTAGCTTTGAATTAGAGATTGTACCGAAAATGTTTTGAAACAGTGGGATTTGTCCCGAGCCTCTTTGAAGAGCATGGGGACAGTAGCCAAGTGAAAATAATGTAAGAAAAAAATATATGTTGGCGGCGATTTATTAGTTTAATTGTATGAATGGGCAATTCAAAGCAGATAAAAATATTCAAAACTTTTGTTAAAAAATTTTTTATTTTCGGTAACGGTTGAAAATTAACCGAAACAGAATCCAGAAGTCTTGGTCTCGGTAGGTTGGGTCTTGGTCTCGAGCTCGGTCTCCGTCTCGCTTTTTTGACCGAAACAGCCCATCCTTGCATGCATAGAAACATTTATGGTATCTGAACTGCAAATATATGCTTACCAATTTTTCCTTTTTTCGTCGCCTGGACATCAAATTTTGTGCTTCCATTCGCAAACTTTCAGAGCGACTAGAATTGCTAACCCGATGCTGAGGTAGTATATGTCGTTTACGTCTGGTCATTAAATACATCAACAAGCCAACAATGAGAAGCCCGATAAACAATGCATACAAAAAATCCCGAAGGCCGATAGATATATCATAGCCAAGAAAATTAAACCACAGCTGTCCAGTACATAAAACGTCATCAAAACGTTGCAAAATTACAGAAAACATTATGCAAGCAAGACTAATTACAGACACCGGTAAGAATCACTGGTATATTTTAGAGATGACGTTACTATATTTACGTGTATATACAAAAACAAAAATATTGTAAATCCTAAAAGAGCAGATATGTGATGTTTTAAACATAGATTTATATATGCACCGTACATGTGCGTGCCTAAAAACACGCCGCCGAAAAATTTGTTTTAAATTGCTTTTTTGCTACATCATTGGTCAAATAACCTTGTTTAATGATAGGAATTCAGTTAATCTGCAATATTTTATATTTTTATTATCCACGGAAGCATAATCTACCTTCGATGGTTTATTTTCTGTAATTTTCACGGTTTATATACAATATATACTCATGAAATCTATTTTATTTTAGCCTCATTTTTAGTAAGATGCTTAGTGTTATCAAGGACCAAAATACGCGTAAAGTATATAAACTAGCATACATATTGGATCTGGCTATTCATTCAGTCGAGTGACTGGCATAAGTAAGATTTTTGTCGGGTTGTGCTCCAGAGTATGCGCTGTGTTACACTGGTGCTTGACCTCAACCTATCCTTCACTCCACGTAACTATGCTTTGTTTCGTTAAATTTTTTGAACTAAGCATCTGGAAAAGGGGTTGCGGGTGGTTTCGAATTAGCTACCTACGCATTCCGAGGCAAGCGCTCTACCAATTCTCCAAGTAGCCCGCTTTTGCAACTACCTTTTTCGTCGGCTAAGTGTCGACTGCATGTTGCCGGCAAGGACGGCGATAAGGGGGAGGGCGTTGGGGGCGCCCCCCGTTGGTAGGAGACGACCAAATTTTCTTTGAATAATTTGAAAGTTTCGATCGGTGTTGGAAAAAATGTTAAAAAATTTGCGCTTCGCGCATATTAACTAAACACCCTTTATGGTTGCATTTTCAGCAAAAGACAGACACAAAGTTGAATATAGGGTCCCCTTAAGTTTCTTATATCACCGCCCCTGACTGCGGCTAAGCACATGATATAGTGCTACGCACTTGCGTATACTCTGGACAAGCATGTCTCACATGTTTACAGTAAAATTGACAGTATGTTTTTGAATTTTCAAAACGGTAGTTTTTCGTGATTTTTAAACATAGAGCATTAGTTTCCCAGTTTTTATATATTATTCACGGCCGAGAGATAACATTTCAGCTTCGGCAATTATCTTTATGCTATTTCAATTTGATAGTTTGTGGTTTATGTTGTACGTATATGCACGTGGCTGTGCCACACCCATATCATATTTCAAACTTAGAACTATAGCATAAATTAAATCCAAAGCTTAAAACGAAAACCACACCTTAACGGAACGTAAAGCTCCACCTAGTCTAGCTTAAAACATAAGTTAGACTTAGGCTTTGCTATTAGGCATAAAACTTATAAATTCTATGCGTGGCTGCTGCGCTGCACTGAAAAGTACACCTAGGCCTTGCACGGCCATTCTAAATAATATCTTGTAAAATAAGTGGCTTTGCTGACGTCGTCCTTGTTGGTGTTGTTGTTGTTCTTGTATTTAGGGAAATTTCGGAGTAACTTGAGAGATATACCGGGGAATTGCAGTACTAACGGGGTTAGTATTGCATAATTGCACAATTTTTTGTTTTATGGAGAATTGGGGATTTGTGTATATTTGTAAAGTGGTGGCTAAGTTGAACGACAGCTCAGTATATCGTAATAGAACACTCGGAGGTTATTAATAAACTAATAAAAAAACTATCGGCATCGCAGTAGATAAATAGTATCGGCAAACTAAGCAATACTTATTAGTTAGTGCAATACTTGTATGTTATAAAGGAATCTGGCGGAATAAACGGGTAGGAAAACGACTGCAATTCTGAACCAGAGCTGAATAGCATCATTGAGAAAAAACAGAAATTTAGGTTGGTGAATGAGTCGGTGGCAATTCTGAGCAGATAAAAAATATTTAAAACTTTTGTTACAAAAATCTTACTTTCGATATCCGTTAAAATTTGATCAAGTCCGGTCAGGTCTCGGTCTCAGTCTCGCTTTTTTGTCCGAGACCGCCCATCTCTAGTCCGTTAATGACTGTCGGGTGTGGTTCCAGCGAGCACTGGGGATCAGAGTGATACTCACCCTCGACCTCTTTTTCTCACTAGCTATGTCTTTCCCTACGCCTGACATATCGAGTTTTATAGTTAAAAGGAAAGTTTACGCCGTTTTTCCAATCAGTGCCACGACACATCATCACTGGTCTACTGTACGAGTTCAAAACCTTTTGCTCCTGATTATTAAAGCTTAATTTGCAGTATCAAATTAAAGGCAAAAATAATTGTCGAGCACGCTTGAAAAGCTCTGATATTTCAAATCAAAACCACAAGTGTCCTCCCATCTTTAAAAATTTGCATAATCGGCGCTAGCCCAGATCTATGATAGAAAGGTGCGTACAGTGCACCTTGATCAGTTCCTTCACGGCTGCACCACGGAAACGCTCAACAAATTATTTAAACAAACCAAGCCGTTACACAGTTTATGCTCTCACAGTAATATTTTAGAATCCATCTCAAAACTCGATTGTCTCCGGTACCCTTGGGGAACCATTGCGCAACCTAGAATTTACTTTATTAATAGATTGTTCAAGGCATGTTCCCTTTTTCAATTGATGCGGGGCCCATGTTACTATAAAGGCCGTCCCAATTGCCAGGGACACAAATATACCCGGGGTGACCACTTATGCGCTCCTGTTTACATACGCACAGGCAGATATATTTACGTAAGTATATATAATATATACATATATACATATATACACATATATTATATATGTATATATGTATATGTATATATATGTGTATATATTATATATACATATAATATATATGTGTATATATAATATATATACATATATATATACACATATATACACATATATATTACATATACATATATACACATACATCTGTCCCAAGTGTCTCAACTGTCCCATCTGTCACAACTGTCCCATCTGTCCCAACTGTCCCATTTGTCCCATCTGTCCCATCTGTCCCGCTGTCCCAACTGTTCCATCTGTCCCAACTGTCCCATCTGTCCAACTGTCCCATCTGTCCCGACTGTCCCATCTGTCCCATCTGTCCCAAGTGTCCAATCTGTCCCAACTATCCCATGTGTCCCAAGTGTCCCATCTGTCCCGCTGTCCCATGTGTCCCAACTGTCCCTTCTGACCCATTTTTCCCAAGTGTCCCATATGTCCCGTTTGTCCCATCTGTCCCAAGTGTCCCAAGTTTCCCATCTGTCCCAACTGTCCCATCTGTCCCATCTGTCCCAACTATCCCATCTGTCCCACTGTCTCATCTATCCCAACTGTCCGCTGTCCCAATTATATTCTTTGAATGCACACTCGTGGTACATTTCTGTCCCGGGAAAATGGGACGGCCTTTAAAGTAACATTGGCCGTACAAATGATGGTTAATTAATTAATTTTATACAATATCTGCAATATGCTATTAAAGTTGGAGACGGAACGGGAGGCCGATTTTCTGCCAGAGACGGAGGCTGAGCTCAGTTTTACCCCGGCTAAAACCGATGCTTGAGATTTGTCTTAGCAACCTAGGGAAAATTTACACATTATAATTTTCCCTTTTCCTGTTTTCCAAACAAAACCTATACTTCTGATTTCCCGTACCAACATAGAAAAAATCTAAACGTTTTAATTTGTCTTTACCAGTTTTCCAAACAAAACCTGTGCTTGAGATTTTCAGTACCAACCCAGGAAAGCCTACGTTTCAAATTTCACCCTTTTCCAAGCAATACGTATGTTTGAACTTTTCCCTACCAACCCAGATAAAATCTAGGCTTTAAAATTTTGCACTTTTCCAGTTTTCGGAACATTGCCTACACCTTTTTTTCCGAGCGGAACCACACAGCCCAATTTTCCAACTAAACCAATCAAAGTGTTCCTTCCTTGTCAGACCTAGAGAAACGTATACATTCATATTTTCACTTTTCCCGTTTTCCGTACCTCGCCTACACCTCTATTAAATTTCCTTACCAACCGTAAGGAATTTACACCTGCGCTTGAATTTTCCACTTTTCTCGTTTTCCGAACCGAACCACACATCCTGCAATGTTCCAGCTAGACCAACCAAAGTGTTCCGTTCGAACCAGACCTAGAGAAATCCTATGCGTTTTTATTAACCTTTCCACTCTTCCTTAACTCACCTGTTAACCTTTCCACTCTTCCTTAACTCACCTACACCTTAAACATTGCATACCAAACATGGGAATACCGGCCCATGTTACTTTAAGGGACTTCCAGGTTTCTGGTGGGTCTATAAAAGAGTAGGTTTAGATACTAGATTACATTTTTTGCTTAGGCTTAGGCTTATTAGGAAGACATTTTTGCAACGCTTAGGCGTAGGCGTAGGAACACGCATAATTTACTGTTACGCCCATTAAAGTATAACATTGGCCGGAATATCTATAGGCGTTTGAATTTTTCAGCTTTCACAGCCAGACTTAAGTACGCTTGTTAATTTTTCTACCAAAACAGCGGTAAATCCTTCCCTTAAGCAGGAGTGGCTGCGCTGTACTCCTGGTCATAAGTTTTCTACCGTGGAAAACGAGAAGCCCTTGTGCAATACATTGTCCAATATACACAACAAAAATTAAAACAGTTGGCACAGATGGACATAGTTGGAACAGCCGGCCAGTTGGAACAGCAGGACAGTTGGGATACCAAGACAGTTGGAATAGCAGGACGGTTAGGACAGCGGGACAATTGGAGCAGTTAAAGACAGCGGGACAATTGGGACAGTTAAAGACAGCGGGACAGTTGGAACAGCGACAGTTGGGTCAGCGGGAGAGTTGAGACAGTTGGGACAAAGGGATAGCTGGAACCACAAAAAAGCTCCCCCACACAGAAATATTTTCTTTAATTGGAGTCTCAGGGCTGCACCCCTCACCCCCACAAGTTCGGTGGTTCGTATTCAGGGCCCGTGTAATGATCAGGGGCGAAACGTTTTTCTATGGGACTAGAAAAGAGTAAGCTTTAGACTATTTTTTGCTCGGCTTAGGCTTAGGAATATGCTGACAATACTGTTCCCCCTCTGTTCTTTACATTGGCCGTAAACAGAATGAGTAGGTGTCGTCCCACAAACCTCCCACATTATGCAATTCATTATTGGAACAGATACTTTATTCTGCTTAGGCTCGGCGTCCGTTTTGCTGGGGGTCAGGGGGTGCTGCAACTCCACCGGAGAAAAGGAAACACTGCTAATGTTACGCCACATTCTGAGTATATTTGTGGATCAGGGGGTGATGCAGCCACCCGAGAAAAGGAAAATTACGCCTACTACACCACATTCTCTGTACCAATATATTTTTATATATTATATTTAGGCTGTGCATGTTTGCTCTCGGTACATTGCTGTCCCGGGACAATGGGCCGGCCTTTATTGTATAGTCCGTTCGAGGAAAGGGTGACTTTCGATAGAATCAGAGACAAACCAAATCAACTCAATTTCAGGTGAACAACGCAAGTATTTATTAGTCAGTAGCAATCTTCTAAACCGAATACCCAGCACTATTGCAGCAGATCCATATTAAAAACTATTTTCAGATTTGTATGTTTTATGCTCAACAAGCAGCTTGTGGGTCAGTGATACAAAATCATCCAATTTTATAATATGCAAAATTACACAACCGAAAATCCAGGAAACTCCGGCAGAACTTCTACCGGAGCCGGAGGTCGATTTTCTGACGGAACCGGATTACCAGACCTCCGGTTGTACGTCTGCCGTTTGCCCATTTCTATTTCCGTGGCAATTTTTCATTACAGACACACAGTATTTGTTGGAAAAAGAATAAAAATTGTTGGCAGAAAAATAAAACGTCTTTGAATGTTTTATACTTCAATATTAGTTTTTCGTTCCCGTTGAATTATATTCAAGACTTAAAAAGTTGAAATTTAATTAAGTAATGGGCTGTTTGCACGACTAATGTATATATATGTGTATTTCAATGTGGTTGTGACTCATGTATAGTTTGAGGGATGCAACGATTGTCAAGTATACTATATTTGGCATAGCAAGAGATTACATTAATGAAATTAACAGCCTATCTATCAGGGTGCATTCGGAATTCCTATTGCGATTAGAATCCCGATTCAAAACGACAGGGTGCAACCAGAATTCCGGTTCCGGTAGGGAAATCCGGTATTTTTTCACCGGAATTTTCCGGTATTGAATATTTTCTCTCATTCAAAAATTTAAGAATTGGCGTATTATTCTAACTTTATTTAAAATTGTTCGAGCGTGTATTGCCAAAATTTTCAATTTGTGCCATAATTATGTTTCCACCTACTGCATTTGTTTCAGGATTTTGACATTCTAAATGGTGTGTTTACAACATTAAAAGCGATAAAATAGCGCTTTGAATTTTTCGGTCCTGGTTTTCGATGAGTTAACTTAATAAATGATTGTAGTTTGGTTTTACAGAGCCAAAAAACGATTGTCAATTTGTTCATGCTCCGATTCCGATATACTGTAGTGACCCAAATAACAGGGGGACTGATACTTATTTGGCCTCTCCAAAGGGTACCCCCCTTGTTATTCGGTTACAGACTGTTATTTATCTTTAACCCACGCTCCGCCGCCCGTTGTTAGTAATATATATCCGGTACCGCAATTATCCGTTGAATTAAACGTTTATTTGTCTTGTGTCAATAGCTTGAGCGATAATACAGTTATACTTAGGAATGTACTTTCAAAATTTAAGTACGCTTTAAAGTTTCGAACTAAAGTTATTTGGTCCTGGAGTAATTTGTGCTACAATTAGGGTTATTCGGACTCAAAATGGGGACCCCCCTCTTATTTCCCCTCCCCCTATTATTCGGGTCAATACAGTAATCCAGTTCCGCTTTGCACCCTGCTATCTATATATCAGGCAGAGTATAAACGTAGGCGAAAATTACTTGAGCCGGAGGTCAACAAAACTTGCTGGAGCGAGAGGCGATGCGAAATCATAGATTAAACTGTGTTTATTTAATTTTAGCAAACATATATAAAGCGTTGTCGAAAAATTTGGGTTCACGTTATTTTTTAGAAACATCGACAATTTCTTCTCAAATTTTCGAAAAATTTATCTAGAACTATAAAAACTCAATATCAAAATTGCCGGAACTTCCAGCTAAAATTCTACCGGAGCCGGCGGTCGCTTTTCTGCAACAGCCGGAGGCGTACCTTCAGTTGTATTCTAACATCACAGCTGGTCTGTTTTTCTGTGACTGTTACGGAATAAGCATAAGCTTTAGGCTAATTTTTCTGCTCAGGCTTAGGCACCGGCTTAGTGTTACGCTTAGGTCTAGGAATGTGCTTAACCTACGGTTACGCCTTTACATACACCGGCCAAACTGGCAAGTGCAAATTTAACATGCTAACAAAGTTCACTAAATAGGTTTGTTATCAAGCTGCGTTTCAAGCGCATGGCACAACGCCGCAATCTATATATACCGTCAGAAAACCCTGGCAACTCTCACATCTGAGTGCTGTTCTAATAAGTCTGTCTAGCAGGAAAATATACCTAAACACACTATGCTAAAAACAGCGGATCTACACATAAAACAGTAATATGTGTGTATAGCAAGAAAGCTTTAGTTTTAGACCTTTCGTGTTATTACCGTAAATGCGTTTTTAGCGAACTGGTATTTATCTTTTATATCCTGATTATCCGCACCCAAATTAACGATCAGCAGTAGTTCACGAAATTGTACATTACTTTCAAGACGTGTTGATATTGCGTTCAGACCGAATGGTGTAATATTTTTTGCCATCAGACATTTTGATTTACGATTTATCGTCAAATAAACGCTGTATATGGCTGTTGAACATTTGAAAATTGTTTTAGTTACGAACGAAAACGTAAGCCGTCAAAAAATTGGATTCCCAAAAATTCATTAAAATGTTGAACGTATTTTCAAAACAACAACATCGGTTGGAAAGCTACGACTTTCCACTTTTTGCTTAATACAAGAATAATATTCAAAAACAAAAATATTTAAAAGCCAGAATAACTTCAGAATCTACATAAAGATACAAATTTTCACAAACTACGACTTCATACACACTATTATGTTTTATACTTCACAACAATGCCTTGCAAAGCGCCCAGCTCAATTTTCTCCGCCAAAATACTATCACGGACCGTGTAGCGACCTTCTTTGTCCAAGTTTGTTGTCATCTCCACAACAGATACCGAGTCTGGGACATCAAAAGGAAGCGTTTTCAAATTTACAACTGCGCTAGTGTCGCCGAAATTTAGCGCTACCACATAATTCTGAAACGATAGATCAAAATTTATAATACAAAATACATATTATTATAAGCGAGTTTCAATTTAAGCGAAACTTGCACGAATTGCTTTAAGTCGCGGAACACTTTATTGGGAAAAAATAAAGACGCGGAACATTTAGTTGAGGAAAAATAATCTCACCAGTCCTTTTATCTCTGCCAGTCGTCCAAGAGTGAAAATAGTCGCATTTTTGTTACCGAGTGATGTATTGCCAAATAAAAACGTTTCGTCACGACGTCGCAGTGATGCCAAATTTTTATACAAGCGCAATTGAGATGTACTATCAGAGTATTCCGTCTGAAACATTTTACTGAATTTAATGATAGTTGAATATTTAAACCATTTCTTGAAGTTCTAAACATTGCAGTTTTAATAGCGAAGGAACGGGTAAGAAACAAACGAAGGAAACACGAAACCAAAATATATCTCAAATATCTAGAAACCAGAAACATTGAAAAACGTTCTTCACATTAAAAATACCTAAGAATCCAATATGTACCTCAAAATTGACTTCGGTATGATTTGGATGAATCGGCAGATACGTAGCCTCCGCCGATGAAAATCCGCCATTCTTTGAAGCGTCCCATAACATCGGGGCTTTCATAACAAAATCTTCCTAAAAAGGTAAAAGAAGAATTTAACGCATGTCAAAATCTGCAGTCAATCACGTACAGCGGGAGTTCTTCCAAGCAGTCTGTTTGTTACGTTTTACAGCAAAAGAAAGAGCTTCTCAAACCGCTATATTATGTATTACCATTTTGATATTACGTCAGCAAACTTCATATTCTCACATTAGGCAAACTAAGCCAGTTTACAGTTTGATACAATCTAGAAAATCTGAAATACAATATACAGCAAAACTTACAGGTTTCGCAGCTTCGTTTCCAGTTATGCTAATTAATCGTTGAATACTAATAGCATCAGCGGATAAATCTTTCATGCCTAATTCTTCGCCATAGAATGTGTTCACGGATCCAGGCAAACTCAATAACAACATCGTCATCAACTCAGCTCGGTCACGAGATTGCATTCGAGTAGCTAGTCGGCTTGTTGTAGGTCCGCTGACCTAAATGAGAATGTTTTATCCATTTTTTAAAGCGAAGTGAAACTTTTGATAAACTATTTTTATTTGAAAGACAATTATCCTGGGGTGTTAACCGTTTATTAGCTACAGGCTAATTTGCTTTATTTCTTAAACCTAATTTAGGACTTTTTACATTATTTATAAACTTCCAAACTCGATAACTGAATAGTTAGCTAATAGATAATTTATATTACCAAAATGAAAAGCCTAAATTAGTACTTTTTAGAATATTTCCCTATTAGGGTAACAAGCAATAGAAATAGAGGGTTTTTGAGCGCGAAAAATCTGAATAAATTGTCTATAAACCTTTAAAACCAATAATCGAATAATTAGTTGATAGCTAATTTGCATATTAGCTTAATTGAAAAAGCCTAGATTAGGACTTTTAAAATTATTTCACTAATTAATAGTTACTGAAGGGTTTTTGGGTGCGAGGAATCTGAAACTGTTTATTACAAACCTCCAAAACCGATAACTGGATAGTTAGCTAATCGATTATTTGCATATTAGCATAATTGATAAGCCTAAATTAGGACTAAAATATTTCACTATTAGGTTTACAAGCAATCTAATTTCAGTAATGAAAGGTTTTTGCGTACGAGGAATCTGAATAAATTGTCTACAAACCTTCAAAACCCATAATGGAATAGTTAGCTAATAGCTAATTTGCATATTAGCTTAATTGCTTAAGTGTGTTCGACTTCGCTCAATTCATGTAGTCCCACTACGACTGGTAGATAAATTGAATGCAAATTAGAACACAAAAACGTGACATAAAAATTACGTATGTTAAATGTCATTTTATGCGCAGAATGTTGCCGCTTCAATTATATAGCTGCCATTTAAAATCAACAAAAATCAAGCAGCATGTTTGCAACATGTCTAGTTTCAAGCAACAAAACAATCGGCGGAGCTTGTAATGCAGAACCCCGCACAATATTCCGCAAAAACATCAAACTGATTGCATTAATTTTCGTACTTCCCACATTGGCCATGTTGTGTTGTATGTTTCGTGAACATCGAGTTGCTCCCGGATAGTATCGTAAAGAAATTGAGTTAAACCGCTGCCTTTCTCTTCGAACGTTGCTTCAGTCATTGCGTCGGTGATAACGTAGTTCAATTCACCATGCTCTACCAAATCAATTTTCAGATCTTCAAATCCTTGTTTGTCTTGGTTAGTGAAATCTTTTAGATTCATTGACGTAAAAAGCAAGCTGAAAAGGATGTGAATGCAACTCATACTATCTAAGGATTTGCCTATAATCTGATAACTAATTGATAGTTAAAAAGTATTGACTACAATAAGTTTTAATAGGCCAAAAACTGGGTAGGGTGGCACTGAATACACGAATTGACCAATTCGGAATCCAGTGAATATCAACGCAATGCCAGCCGCAGAAGTCTTAAACGTTGAGATTTTTTGTGCCCGACCTCAATCCTGATATTTCAGACCTGAAACAACAAATGTTGATTTACATAACAAGTTAAGTTAATTTTTATTGTTTAAAAATTAAAAAAATATATTGCCAAACATTGTTGGATTCGGCTTCACAACCGAATCATAATCCGAACCGAAACGACAATTTTAGTCGAATCCGAACCTTTGTTGCCACCTTGAGATTGGAATACCTAAGCTTGTGTGCAGGAATATGCTGTATAAACCAGCGTGTGGGCCCTATTGTGAGCGCTTTAAGTTAGTCGCGTCGCATGCTCGGCAACATGTAGCGGATATCATGCATGCCACATTACCAATCCTGGATAACCATCAAGCACTTACATTTCTTTATCAGATTCAGTCTGATTCTTCCAGTCGTTCACCGCTTGACGGAAAGCACTGAATACATTTTGGGCGTTACTCCATTCCTTAAACAAAAAAATTTGTCGATCAGGCAAAGTTAAATTGATTTTCCTTTAAAAAACTGTAATTCTGTCGACAAAAATTAATACCTTCACTGACTTATGATTTTCCCACATACTGCCAACTGGAGGAACCCCGGTTGAAGCATCCCCGTATTTCGTCGAGACCCATGCCCAAGAATTCATAGTGTCTTTTGGCTTTGAAAACACCACGTCTTATAAACCAAGCCCAATAGTTACATCCGGGTCCGGGTTTTTCACAAATAGATTTCGGATCCAGGTTCGGATTTCGTCTTCGAGAAATTCCGGGTCAGGAGTCAACATCGCATTTCATATGTATATATAAATATTTCAATATATTTTATACACATATATGATGGGCTGCGGCTTGCGCAAAGGTGCAAAACGACAATGAACCTACTTCTATGCCATCCGGTCCAATAGCAATATATTTCGAGGAAAGGTAAAATCCGTCAACACCTTTGTCCAACCATTTCGTAAAATCAGCCTAAAATCACACGATAACTGTTACCGATTCGTCAAAACCGAGCGGCGGCAGAATTTACCAATAGCGTTACATTTAAAAGCTTTAAATATCAAACATTAGGTAGATCTATAAACATTGAGTACTCGATAAAATTATTTACCAACGAATCATGCAAGGCAGAAGAATCTTGCAAATTCACGATCGCTCTGTCACGGTGATGTGGCCAATGTAAATAATATCGATCGCCATTACGGTTCCAGCTCTACAATGCAATATAACAAACAATATTAGGCAATAGGCATTTGTATATAAATACTGATGCCAGGATTTTACCCGGGGCCGAAACCAGCAAAATATACTAAACTTCAAATTTTATGTACCTTTTGCGTAAGCATGTACCTGGGAGAACGATACTGTTTTTATCATATCGCGTCACGCGACATGTTGTTAATACTCTCATATTGTGAAGTTAGTGTTAAGGCATTTGTTATTAGCCATATCGCGTTACGCGACATTTTGCTAGTAGTGATGTAATAAAATTACTGTGCTGCGATTTATGAAGCCCGAAGTTTACTTGGGTTCTCAACTAAAGATACTTGCATTTTCTTGACCAACAGGAACACTGTCCGCCCAAATAAAAGTTTTGTCATTAGGGTCACTAGCACTTTTAACGAATGTTTTTGTTGTTGCACAGAGCACCGCCGGGGCATAATCAATGACAACGTACATTCCTGAAAAAGAACGTACTAACCAGCACAATATTAGTCATAGCCAGTAACCAATTCATCCTTATTACTAATATGGTACGTCACGCAAACAACGCAGTCTGTTTGCTAGTTTCGCTTTTGGTCTGCAGTTTCGGTTTCAGCTTTTCACAAAGACTGCCCATCGTAGTCAGCTATCCTTCACAAACATTTCTCAACAACTACAATTGTTTGGTTTAAAAGTACAGATTCCTGTTCCTCGTTTCGAAAATTTTGTAGTAGCTGATGAATAATTTTGTAAGATTGATAAACCAACGAAATCATAAAAAATCTATGAAGGCACGTTTCTGGGTAGCTTACTACAAATAAAACAGTAATTCGGTGTTGAATAAATTCTTGTTCCTGTTCCGACAAATTTTAGTTCTTGTTGAAACTCTGCTAACGACGTTTATCAACATGGCCGAGCTGGTACTGTAAGTTAAATATATGATACGTACAAGTTAATGAGCCAAAACATAATACATCGATAAAATTGGATGTTCAGCAGCAACGCTTTTTTAAACTGTCACACTATTTATAGCATGCAACGCAAAATATATACGCACCTTGACCATGAACTTTTGATACCAGTTCGTCAAAGTCGTCTAGCTTTCCAATTCGGCTGTCTACCGTTGTTCGATCAGTTGGACAATATCCGCTGAAATCGGATGAACTAACCAATGGATATGGCCATACCGTTTGCACTTTAATTTTTTTCAAAGCATCTATCTTTTCCAACACGCCTAGAAGACAAAGTATAGTGGCAACTGCAATATATGTATTTAAATAATGAATAATTCAGTGTTTGGAACACAATTTCGTGTCAAAAAAAATTCAGCACGATGTACGAATTATATATTTATTCACCAAAAAAGTCACGGCAGAGATATACAGTTCCTAACACTGACCGATGTATTACCGCAGAACTTCAGCAATTCCTGGCCCAGGATGTCGATGTTCCAAATTTTCCTTTTAACAAATTCGACATTTGAAATTCCAAAAAAGGATCTTTTGATCACACGGCCTTTTGCAGCGGTGCATGAATTTTCCCACCACGCCGCTGTTTTTCTAATTGAGCGAAGCTCGGCGTTTCGCGAAGCGTTTTTATGTTTTGTACTCTGGGGTCAAAAGGTGGCTGTCCGTCCGTCTGTCAGGGTGCAACCGGAATTACAATTTACCGGAACCGGAATTTGAAAATTTTACCGGAACCGGAAAGTGAAAAATGCATTTCACCAAAAATTTCATTTTAATCTTATTTTTTGCTCTATTATTTGTGAAATAACCTTAGTCGAACATAGATATTTATTTTATTTGTTGTATTTTAGATTTTCATCATCGACTGAAGTGTAATCCACCATCAATGGCTTATATTCGGAGTACAAGTGGCTTTCAAAAGAGATTCTTAAAAATTAGCAAAGTTAAGAAAACGGCCAAATTATAATACCGGAATTTTTAAATCCGGTAAAAATTTACCGGAACCGGAACCGAAAGGTGAAAAAATGCCGGAACCGGAACCGGAATTCCGGTTGCACCCTGCCGTCTGTCTGTCCGAACAAAACCTCAGGAATGGCTGAACCGATTTTTACAATACTTCACTAATTATTAAAGTTAAAAGCAATCTAATTTCAGCACTAAAGGTTTTTAGGTGCGAGGAATCTGAGTAAATTGTTTACAAACCTCTAAAGCCGACAATTGAATAGTTAGCTAATAGATAATTTGCATATAAGCATAATTGATAAGCCTAAATTAGGCGTTTTTACAATACGCCACTAATTATTTGGGTTACCAGCAATCCAATTTCAGCAATAATGGGTTTTTGGGTGCGAGGCATCTGAATAATTGTCTACAAATCCTCAAAATACAAAATTAGGACTTTTTAAATTATTTCAATAATTATTAGGGTGACTGAAGGGTTTTGGGTGCCATGAATCTGAATAATTGCTAAAAAACCTCCAAAACCGATAAATAAAGTTACTTAATTACTTACGAGTGTTCGAGCTTCGCTCGATAAATATAGTCCCACTACGACTGGTATAAACTATTTATATATCTGCGCCTATATCAATCTCTTCAAAAGTCAAAATCAAGCATACCTTTTATATCGCCAACGCCGTCGTCGTCTGTGTCTTTGAAAGATCGAACATCAAGTTGGTAACTGACTTTCTTTTGCCACCAATGTCTAATTTCTTTTTCAGGACACTTGGGTGCAACCACAACAATAACTGCAAATCATACGTAATATGCAACTCAACTTTCAGAAATAATTCCGTGGATATCGAATAAATATCTACTGTTAGGTTTCAATTTACAAATTTTCCAATACGGACGGGAAAGACTGTTTTGTTGTGTTTCTCGCACCATTTTAATCGCAACAATTCAGGAACATTATAATACTTTATAATTTCTATGAATAAATGTTTCATTCTCTTATTTGTTTTGGAGATAGGTATTCACTTTATCTGTTGTATTCCAGATTTTCATAATCGACACAAGCGAAATCTACCTTCGATGATTCATTTTTGGCGACTGTGAAGGCTTATATACTACATACATACATAAATATATATATATATATATATATATATATATACATATATATATATATATATATATATATATATATATATATATATATATCAGGGTGCAACCGGAATTACAATTTACCGGAACCGGAATTTGAAAATTTTACCGGAACCGGAAAGTGAAAAATGCATTTCACCAAAAATTTCATTTTAATCTTATTTTTTGCTCTATTATTTGTGAAATAACCTTAGTCGAACATAGGTATTTATTTTATTTGTTGTATTTTAGATTTTGATCATCGACTGAAGTGAAATCCACCATCAATGGCTTATATTCGGAGTACAAGTGGCTTTCAAAAGAGATTCTTAAAAATTAGCAAAGTTAAGAAAACGGCCAAATTATAATACCGGAATTTTTAAATCCGGTAAAAATTTACCGGAACCGGAAGGTGAAAAAATGCCGGAATCGGAATTCCGGTTGCACCCTGATATATATAATATATATATACATATATATATATCAGGGTGCAACCGGAATTACAATTTACCGGAACCGGAATTTGAAAATTTTACCGGATCTGGAACCGGAACCGGATAGTGAAAAAGGCATTTCACCAAAAATTTCATTTTAATCTTATTTTTTGCTCTACTATTTGTGAAATAACCTTAGTCGAACATAGGTATTTATTTTATTTGTTGTATTTTAGATTTTCATCATCGACTGAAGTGAAATCCACTATCAATGGCTTATGTTCGGAGTACAAGTGGCTTTCAAAAGAGATTCTTAAAAATTAGCAAAGTTAAGAAATCGGCCAAATTATAACACCGGAATTTTTAAATCCGGTAAAAATTTACCGGAACCGGAAGTTGAAAAACTGCCGGAACCGGAACCGGAATTCCGGTTGCACCCTGATATATATATATATATATATATATATATCAGGGTGCAACCGGAATTACAATTTACCGGAACCGGAATTTGAAAATTTTACCGGAACCGGAACCGGAAAGTGAAAAATGCATTCCACCAAAAATTTCATTTTATTCTTATTTTTTGCTCTATTATTTGTGAAATAACCTTAGTCGAACATAGGTATTTATTTTATTTGTTGTATTTTAGATTTTCGCCGTCGACTGAAGTGAAATCCACCATCATTGGCTTATATTTGGAGTACAAGTGGCTTTCAAAAGAGATTCTTAAAAATTAGCAAAGTTAAGAAAAGGCCAAATTATAACACCGGAATTTTTAAATCCGGTAAAAATTTACCGGAACCGGAAGGTGAAAAAATGCCGGAACCGGAATTCCGGTTGCACCCTAATATATATATATATATATATATATATATATATATATATATATATATATATATATATATATATATATATATATATATATATATATATATATAGTGTATACGTAGTAATAATATCTATTTAATTTTTATCCTTTTTAAGTAAAATATCTTAATCTCCACTGACCAAAATTTAATACCGGATCTTTTAATTCAGGTAAAAATTTACCGGAGGAACCGTAACCGAAAGGTGAAAAAATCCGAAATCGGAATTTCGGTTGCATCTTGATGCTTACTACCATGGAATAAAGCGTCAAAAGAAGTATATATATAATATAAAACAGCAATGAAAACGAAACCGGAACTGGATTTGAATGAGAAGAATCCGAAATTTCTCATTGCCGAAAACCGAACACCACACAATTCTCGGCTCTATACTTCAAAAGGAATTCCAATTGCTGAACTAAAATACGTCGTCGCGCGTAGCGTAACCATGCGATTGCGAATATGCCTTGCATCTCTAAGTTGATTACTACGCATTGATTTACGAACCTATTGCAGCAACAAACATTGCAATCCATGCAACCCAAAGCAGTATGAACAAAATCCACCGCAAATTTCTCCAGAACGGATCCTGGGCATATCTTTCAAGCTGCTCCTTCGTCAATCCTACAAATTCATCTTTATCAGCAGTTGGTTGACGAATATCAACCTGGAAATAATCATACACAAATCGTAGTGTATAGGTTACGTACGTACGCACTGAATCCAAGGATGGCTAGATTTCAGAGCACGACAAGAATACAAAAAAATCACACCAACATTTATTTCAAAGTTCTTCTGTATGGCGTGCATTCATTGTGGGACTTTACTATAGGTATCGTATCGGTATGTACTCATTTTACGTAGTATCGGTTCGACACTAAGTCATCATGTTTTTGTGTTTGCCAATTTCAATGTTTCATCAGGCAGATATCGGCATTAATATATACTTACGCAACATACGTGTTTATCAGGGTACAATCGAATATCCCAACAGTACGTATTCTACATTACCGGATTTTTATTGCTGAAAATTACGTATGACATAACTTCATTACTATTATCAAGAGTGTATAATGGAGAGTATGACGCTTCTCCTTCTATACACATATATTGCGTGATATTACGCGGACCTTGTTAGATACTACCCCACCCTTGATTGACGGGGGTCTTAACTACAGCTGCAACAGTTTGTTATCAGTAACGTCGCATAGTTTATGCATATTGAAAGCATGTTTCCACTTGTCTCCACTTCATTACTATTATCAAGAGTGTATAATGGAGAGTATGACACTTCTCCTTCTATACACATATATTGCGTGATATTACGCGGACCTTGTTAGATACTACCCCACCCTTGATTGAGGGGGGTCTTAACTACAGCTGCAACAGTTTATTATCAGTAACGTCGCATAGTTTATGCATATTGAAAGCATGTTTCTACTTGTCTCCAAACATTTTATAACCGAACCCCTCCCCCTCAATCAAGGGGGGGTTAGACAAAGTACGGTATGCGTGATACTACATCACGCTAATACGTGTTGTATGCAGTGTCACACTCTTCCTATATATACTCTTGCTATTATGCATGACACAAATCACAATATTTCGCCTGGAATTACATAGTACAGGATGAAGTATGGCGCAAATTGAAAACTTTCGCAATGCACGATCAGACAATTTTAGAAAAATAAGTTATGCCATTTTTACCAGATTTATTACCCGACCCGGACAGTGAAAAACGCCGATTTCCTTATCAGAACCGGAAGTCCGGTTGCACCGAATCGAATAACGAAGTAGCCGGCTCCAATATTTTTTGGTATGCGGGTTAACCCTGGTATATAAACGTACGTATAAAACTAACTTTTTCGTGATTTTTCTCAAACGCAGCACCTTCCTCCATTAACGGTTCAACTCCATCCGATTTCACAGGTTCCGTCATAATGACAGGGATTCGTACGTGCGTCAATATATACGTGTGTTTATATAACTTACAAAGCTCTCCTGCAACAAATGATGCATAAATTTAAGCTCGCAGAATAAGATACGTTGTTGTGAGGATTCAAAAACATTCATAACCTTACACACCAATGTTGCATGTTTTTGTTCACCATAAATAACGTACGTGTATGTAAAGCAAAAAGGTTGCGACACATGTGCAGATATACCGAAATATGAAGTTGTTGCAATCGACTACGTACGTGGCATAGTGGTAGCATGCTTAATTTCAGTACAAGAGGGCCAAGGTTCGCTTCCCGGTATGGTCCCTAAATTTAGAAAATGTTTGAACAGGGGTGGCAGCAGACCGTGATCAATCAAAATATCGCAATGTTACATAAAGAAAAAATCATTCAGGACGAGCAAAATTTGTGGTAGCATGTGCTCTTTCGCCAATGTCATTTATTCTTTTTATACTTATTTGCCAGCTTGGCAATGAATCCACGAGTTGACCAAATCCGAATCCATTGCTAATTTGCAAACTCCGAATCCTAATCTTGCAAGTTGCGAATTTTAGTTATAGCTATAATTTGTTTCAGAATATCAGCGCAATGCCAGCCGCATAACTTTTAAACGTTAATATATTTCGTGCCCGACCTGTTTTCAGATTTGTGGCCTGAATCATTTTTATTATTATAACAAGTTATTTAAAATTTTTATTGTTTAAAACTGAAAAAAACATATTGCAGAACATTGTTAGACGCGGTTTTTGAATTCGACTCTTTCACAACCAAATACGAATCCGAACCACAAATTTTTGCCGAATCCGAATCCAAACCTTTGTTGCCACCCAGGTATTTGCCACTACGTTTATCGGCCAAAAATCTCATACCGCAACCACTCCAATCGCTTGAAATTTTAGTACGTACCTACGTACACCGTTCACGTCGTACGTGCGTTATAATTTATACTAGTAATCCATAGTTGCACCAGGGTGGCACCGAATCCACGATTTGACCGCCTCCGAATCCAGTGCTAATTTGCTGAATCCGAACCCGAATCCTGTATTCTGCAAATTTCTGATATATCTATAATTTAGTTTGATTGTATGAATGGGCAATTCAAAGCAGATAAAAATATGAAAACTTTTGTTAAATAATCTTACTTTTTATTTTCGGTAACGGTTAAAAACTGACCGAGATCAAAAGTCTCGGTCTTCTAGCTTTATTGAACTTCTCCCAGTCTAAACTCATTGAATTGCTGTTGGACTGTTTAGAAACCTTGTCAAAAATGGCCTAAGTGAACTTTCAACTACCGAAAAGAAATCAGAAACAGTTTACTAACAAACCAAAAGCAATGGCGAAAGCAATCATTCTGAAATTATTCAAATGGTTACGTATAAATAATTTGCCACAAAACCGTAGAATTCCGGTTCCTAAATCTTTGAATGCAGGAACAGGAATTCAATTTTTCCAGGAATTTTGGGCGGAACAGGAATTCCAATTGAACCCTGGTGTATAGCAACTTTTACCAGTCAGCAATACGTGTGAGCGGTTGCTACCGCTGATGCCTAAGCGGTAAAGACATAACCGTGTAAGGAAACTATGAAATGTAGACGGGTAATGACATACCCGTGGACTTAGAATATTTTCCGGATAGTTACCTCAGCAGAAAAAACTGGTTTTCCTCTTTGAGAGGAAAATCTGAAAAGTAAAAGAAATAATATTTTCCATCTGGATTAAGAACCAGCTTTAAGGAAAATTATTGTAAGAGCAAAATAGCTGGTATTTTGCTCTGAAGAACCTGTTTGATTCTAGATTGAAGTTTTATGCAAATTGTTGTTTTGTGAATGCAATTCAGTCTGTAGTTTTGTCTTGTGCTATGTGGTGACAATTTTCTGGGAAATTGGAATGAGTTCTAATTAGTTTTCGGATTGTTTGCTTTGCGCAGCATTAATACTGCTTTAGTTTCTTTTTGGGAATTTAGATTTAATTTCAACTTAGTTTTCATTTAGTTTTCAATCATGAGTATTGAAAACTAATCGTGTTCGTATTTGTAAGTTGCATTCTTACTTGTTCGTATTAATATGTTATCTTACTTGTTATTAAAGCTTAACCCTAGTCTTGTTTATTAGCGAGTTCGACGGGCTTCTGAGTGCTAAATCGGAGATCGAAACCCCTGTTAAGGCTGGAATTGGATGAACTCGCCCAGTCCCCTAACAACCTTAATATTCAAACCCCAGGCTCTTAATATATACCTGGCTCACATGGTGACCACGATGGTCTCCGAAAAGCCCGAATTTTTCTAGTTATATACTTATCAAATTGTACGGCGAATTTAGAGGAAATTCGCAGGATACGGGAAGTGCTTATCGAATCGTATGTGCATTCTACAGGCCTACCCTAAAAGAATTGCTTAAACGTCTTCCCTATCATAGTTGGCTATCACAAGCATTTGCTATCACAGAGAGGAATCACAAAGAATATCACAGGAAAATCAGCTCGTTGAATAATAAAAACCGGTTTGTTTTATAACAAAGCAAAATATCACAGCTAAACGTACACATCAATATCACAGAATTATTAAAACACTTGTGTAAGTGTTTTCGCTTTTTACGTTGAAACTGGTTTTGTGTGTATAATAGATAAATATACACACACAGCAACAGTGTAAATATAGATTGTGCGTGCGAAGGAAACGTGTTATTGGCACCGCACATATGTGCGAAAGTTCAAATTATTTCGTTTTAAAATTGTTGTTTTGACGAAATAATA